>QVRM01003083.1:0-66149 GCA_003439945.1 Dermanyssus gallinae
ATCCGCATGATCGAAACGCTCGATCTAAGATGTCGTTAATATCGGCATGCCCGACACGCCGTCCCACTCATATGCACGATAACTCGTGATGGACTAAATTTGTCGACGGGTTGGCCAGGTTTACATTGATAGGGGGAAAACAAGGTCACCGCCCGAGACGAAGACCTGACCCAATTTGAGTCGTTTCGTGGTCCAAGCAGGTGCCCAGTGGAATGCTTGGAAGCGCATGCCTTAGCGGCGACCTCTCAAAGCAAGCATTTGCAAAGTCGACAATAGCGCCTACAGGCAAGCCGCGATACACTTCGCATAAGAATGCGCTCCAGTCATGCTAGCTCAGAGGGTAATCCGCAGCGCTACTGCAAAACTGACTTAAATTCTCGTACAGACATCTCTTGAGTTATTGTACTGAGCAATACCCGCCTCGTCTAAGAGTGCGATAGCGTTGTTCTCGTATCGGAAAAGGGAGGAGACTGTCGCTCGCTCAGCGGAGGACGAGCGGATCCGGGATCCCCAGGTCCTCCTTTGAGATTAGTTGCGCTTGTTTTCGAGCGGAACGCGCCAGCGATGAAGTAAGAAAAGACTCGAGGGTGTTTAAAGTCAACTCGTTTAATAGACGCAGATTATCCCAACCGCCCTATTAGATCGGCCTTCGCGGAGAAGGTGGGCAAACCTGGTAGCTGGAAACAAAGATTCAAGTCAAAAGAGAGCGCAGTGAGTACCGAGCGGGGGCAAGGTGTCAGCAACATCCTTTGGCTTATCGTGCCACCTTTCGAGTGCGCGTGGGAATCCTTACGGCCAAAGTGGGACTTCCAGAAAATCCAGGTCATTTTCGAATGTACCTTAAATCCCGGCAATAAGACCTGAAGGTTAGCGAAGGCCTGGTGGCCTGTGCACTATAATGGCCTGTCGGGATTCAGCTCCAAATCCGAGGTCTCACGAAACCAGGCACGCGCCGAACGTCGTCGGCAACTATGTTTGCATCGCCCCCCAGACGTCATTATCCAGGCATCAATTGTTTAGTGAGCCGCTGAGAGAGTTAAGTAGCTCTTTTATGCTCCAACAAAACAAGGGAGCGCAAAGGATCACCCTATTGCAGCCCCGTCGCCAAAGCTATAAGATTATCTAGGAGGACCAAATAAGAAAGATTACGGCACGCGTGGTTGACGTGGTGTGTTATATGTGGCTGTGTGTCGCGACCGCCTTCAAGAGGTGATCCCGTTTTACAGAGTAAAAGACGTTCTTAAAATTAAGCTACACGAGGACCTCAGGAAGCATTTGTGAATCGATAAAAGTTCGAGCGGTGTGTATTGTGGCTTCGGCACCGGCTGATGCGGCAAAGCCAAGCCCGTCGCCGTCGTTATGAATCTTATTCCTGGTTAGGTTACAGGCAGTCGTTGCAGCCAATCTGCGCAAGGTGTAGGAGCATGAAATCGGCCTCACTGACCGGGCTTCCTTCTCTAAGGCGAAAAGCCTTTTCTCAAAGATTAAATGCAGCAATTGAGATGGAGAGGCGTCCCACAGAAGTAAGTCGACATCCAGAGCGTCATCCAGAAGGTCACGAAGCTCTCCACTAACCTTGCACGCATCCTTCCTTGCGAGGGGGGCGCGACGCACGCCAAGCGGCTGCTCCTAGCGGCCGTGGTAAAGGCCATTGCTCTGTATGCCGCGCCCATATGGGCTGGTATGGCGCCGCGGACCGCAAAGGCACGGCGCATGATACAAACCTCCCAAAGAGCGATGGCCATCCGGGTCACGCGGGCGTATCGGACCGTAATGACAGACATCCTGTTGGCGCTCGCCTGCCAGATCCCATGGGACATACTTGCCGAAGAAAAAACCAAGCTCAAGGTGGACCCGGATGTGGTGGACTGGGGATACCAGAGGAGCCTAGACAAGAAGCTCAATCACTGACCTTAAAACCTGGTGTAAGCTCAAGGGAACACTTACGTATAACTCCGTGATAGTGCTCTCAGGGCAATGGACAACTCCAGTCGTACCCCTTTCGCATAGGCAAAGCGAATACAGATATCTGCGTTCTCTGCACCACAGGCGCACCCGATGTCGCAGCGCACACCGTAGAGGACTGCGAGGCCTTTGGGGCCTACCGCACGGGCTCCTTTATGTCCACAAAGGTAGCCCGACTATGACCATCGTGGCCAACATGCTCAGGTCGACAGCGGACTGGCACGCTGGGATCTTATACCTAGATGGGCCTATGCGGAAAAAAAAAATCGCCAGAAGGATTGCCGCAGATTGCGATTCAACACTAGGCCTCTAGTGTTCACTCCCGGGCAGGACCCCTGCTTGGGACATACTCGTAGACTAAACAAAGGGTTACAGCATGGGACTCCCCTCTCCTGGTCTCGAGGTAATGGTTCACAATTCTGAACCAGGAGAGGGAGAGAGATGTAGTTTTCAGTGGGTAGCACGACCGGCTTAGATCGAGCATTATACCTCCCCCGGCGTTTAGTCCCACACTACCCTCCATTAACTTCGGAGGGTGTGCGTGAAGCATTTTCCACCTCTTAAAAACAAATCGACGACTTTGCGTCAAAACGCGCGCCAGCCGACCTGCTGTGTTCCCCAGTCAAAAGATAACTTTCTTTAACTAGGACTGAAGTTAGGCAAAACAAAACTCGTTTCCTTTGAAGCCCATTATGTAGCGCTCATGTGGCCGCTGAAGAACTTGGCCTAGGCAGTGTATCATTTCCCACAGTGAAGTCTGCCACCGTTTTCCTGAAAATCCACTGCAACAGAACTTAGTGGCAAGATCTAGGTTCCAATCTAGCATTTAAACGTAGGGCCACTATCTGGTTCAGTCGACTTTATGCTGAGGGTTCGTCAGCTAGCGTTATTATTCATACATCGCGTTTATTTATGAAGCCAATACTAATCTTTGTTATCACCGTCTGAAGTCGAACCTTTACAAATGTTAAGCGTAGAAAGCAGGTCTTCAACAACAAAGCACTTGGATTAAACTTATAACTGCCATAAACGTCTTTAAGTTCTCTTAGTGTATGCTTTGGCTAGAGGTAAGTATAGTGTTTTTTTATTATGCTTAAAGTAGAGACCAATACGGTAATGGCAGCAGCCAACATATTGTTCTTCGTAACAATATCATTTATCCATAACAAGTTCCGCGAATTGCAGCTGTGATTGCATGTAACAAGTTTTGTTTCTTGTCCAGGGCAGTTGGAACTCCACGACTTTCTAAACGCACCGTCAAGAGATAACTTATTAGATGCTGAGCTGTATCCAATAGTCCAAGCTATATTGAAAGAGCCATAGGGAAAGCACGTCCCTTGGTGTAACCTGTAAATTACCTGGTTAATTTATATTGTAAAACACTGGATAAATTATGTAGGAACAAAACTCCAGCTTTAAAAAACCAACGTTTAAGCAAACCAACAATCATTTATAACGACATGTCTTATATAAAGCATACAAGCTACTTACCCGCTATAGAAGTATTCATTCACGGTGACATTCACAAAGAGGCTTTTCTTTCGAACGTTCTTGCGTGGCGTGCCATTCAGATTAAAATAAACTATGGCAACAAAGTTTACGGTTGTGAATTTATCCGTCAGGCTACCATTTGACATACTAGGCTCAAAAATGAACATCGGCTGTCGAAAATACGTCATATAACCGTTCCTATGAACTTCCATTTTCTTTTGGTGTACGATCCTGTGCAAAATCCAAACAAATAAAAACGCGTTATGTACAGAAAAAATAACAGTTATATATAACGAAAATAAAAACTAAATGTCTACTGAGTCTACTATCACTGTCAGGCAGATCAGAAGTATTTAAATATATTTAGCGAGTGTTTCAATGCTAGCATATTTCTATCGCTGGAGAGGCACTTCTCCACTTCCAAACACTTCGAATCACATCCCCAACTGGATTGGGAGGAGCCATGAGCATGTCCCTTTGTGCGACCTACAAATAACCTGGCTAAATAAGGAAACACAGAAAATGTGTGTGGATGTGCCGATCTTACGGTTTCAATTTCCCGATTTGCTGCTCATAATAACTGTTACAAATTAACTACCCCAATTTTTTTGTGATGTGGCATGTACACACGGAACAACAGTAATGAACAGATGAAAGAGATTTAGGGCGGAAGTTAAGATAATTGATGAGTTCTCCATCACCTGACTGGCGCTCTCTCAGCCCCACGTTACTTTGGATCTCGACCGGATAAATTTCCAAGCAACGTATCCAACCTCAAAAAAGCTCATCACGTATCTACTTTTAAAGCCACATCGCTTACAAAAAGGAGAGCTTGCGATTCCCTAAAGTTGTAGACCGCGCTCCACCACGTTGACATCATCCGTATCACTAAAACCGACAACCTATCGTCGGCCAAACCCTTTATTAGTGATCACTACTCGATCGTTCGAAAATATCGAGTTAAACGAATCGGAGGCCACATCTGCATATTTGTGAAAATTGGGCTAACGTTCTGCGAGGTTAACATGCCTCAGTCAGCTGCCGAGGTCATTGCTGCGAACGTTATGTGTGACTCAACATTGCGTCACCGGGTGATCCGTGCATAGTTTTTCCCAACTGGATCGGCATTTGATCTTAGGCAGCGCATGGCATTATTCTGTGAAATTCTAGAATAAGTTGTCCAAATCGAGTACCCCGTTTTTCCGTCTGTTTACTGGAAACCGCTGACTTTAACTGGACCACCCGATAGCAAGGAGCATTTGTCTACGGCGTTCTGCATTGAATTGACCGCGCGATCTAGTTTACGGCTGTACCGTGAACTAGATCGCGCATCATCTCGTTTACGCCGTTTAGAAGAAGAGAAGCTGGATCGTCTCCATCTATATTAAGAAGAACGTCAACGCATATTAAGGTTGCTATTTAAACTTCTTGTAAAGTAGAAACCACACACAATTGTATCTGCAAAATTGTAAAAAAAATCATGTATTATTATTTGATAAACAAATAAAGAAACAATATCAGACTTAGAAAAAGAAACCAGGTCATTATAATGTGATGTGCTGCATGTCTTTGGCGTCAGTTAAGTACTTGACCCAGATGCAGAGTAAGGCTTTTCCCTGTGCAGCAAAGCAGCCATCGGGGTTCAGTCAGGGCGGAGAAGGGGCGATCACAAAAAAACGCCGAAAAAAAGCTAAGAGGCATAGGGTGAAAGCGTCAAACAATATTGCGCAAAGCAATAAAGCTTCGAAAACAGTTTGGAGAGGGCTCAGGATAATGAGCGGTGTGGCAAGTGCCACGAAGGTCGCTATATAAGAACCGGCTGCCATATATAAAGCCTAGCTCCACTTTCCACCAATGTAGCTCATGATGTGCATGCACAGTAGTATGGCAAAACTTTTAAATAAGTCTTTGTTTGAACAACACATAGTATAGCGCACAAGATCATCCACAAAAATCTCTAGCAAGGCATCACACTCATTGGCAAGTAATACAAGCCTAAAGGTTACGTTACCAAAGTCGTTCCTATTAACAGTCATGATAGTGCGATAATGCAATTATCATCTGAAATTACTTATTTGCAGTCTTCGTACAAACTTACATTTATTTTCAATGCACCTAAAGAATACTAACCTGAAAACATATGGTCCGAGTTCCTGTACGATGGGTTTGTGTTTTTCGCTTACAAACGCTTTATAATTAGTGAGATTAAACACATAGAGTGACTCGTAGGAATAGATTGGAAAATTAAAAAATGTCCTCTCTAACAGAGAATTCTTCATGAGAGGTCCAGGCCGTTCTCGCTGTATTTCTTTCTGAGTCCAAAATAACGTGCCAAGATCTATTGCCAGTAAAATGACAACCACGACTGCAATAAAAAAAAAAACACAACAATTACTCAAATCAATTTTGTGACTAATAACCTTTTCGGCGAATCAACAATACACTTTTTATATATGCTTATATGCAAGCACGACTGTGTATTAAATTTATGCCCAAAGCTGATTAACCTTAAAAGTAAGGAATAAAAGTGAGAACCTGGTCCTGGCTTAACAACGTCTGCTCAATGTGTATCGACGGTCGATTCGAATTGACAAACAGTGCAAAGCCATAGTAAATGAGGCAGACAAGATAGCGCAGTTTAAATTTTTGGCTGAAGGCCATGAGCACATGACATAAAGCACGATGTTTTTTAACTTACAGATGCAACTGTTCTGATGCAACGATAGATGTTTTTTTTCTTTAGGAGAACTAACTGAAAAATGTGGTTACATACACGGTCACCACAGCGGGGAAGCTCCTTGCAAGAGTGGGCCGGTAGCGTGGGGCTTCAACCCACTAAAAAACAGTTGTGTCCCGCAATTCCGTCATTTTTTGCAGATGTCACATAAGTTAAAAGCCAGTGTAAACATTAGAAGCAATAAGGGTGCGCGCTGCTCGGCCCATGCTGGATACCTCAGTGCTGTATGATCTGGGGTGTCGTCCGGTCCATCGCCGTAGTGGATGCATTTGAGACTGGAAACCTTCCCGATCCTGAACAGGCAGGACTGGAAGTCGCCATGGCCTGCCAGGATCTGGGTCGTGTGAAAGGCGAGTTCACCTCCCGGGCGGTTCAGCCAGTTTTGGATGCTGGGTATTACGGCGCGGAGACTGGAGCCCGGGGCACCCACTTCCTGCCAGAGATAACAGTATGGCGACGCTTCTCGTCCTTCGTGCGCTGGGGGTTACCCAATAAGCGGCGGCGTTCGGCTGTTTTTAGATCCCAGGGGATCGTTCTAGCAAGCATGAGGGCCGCCGCTGCGCTTACTGTCCGATACGCCGCGATTTCCCTGAGAGCTCCGACCATCTGGGCCCGAGGCAGGCAGGTCTAGTTAACAGCGAACTTTAGAGTGTCGGGGGGGCAAGCCAGAGCTCCGTGCAGGGCAACTGACTCGGCCGCGGACATGATTACTCAGCTCGTACTCAGCTCCATAGCGTCGGGCGGCCTCCCCCTCGTGGGCGGATCGTCGAGCGCGGGTGAAACACCGCCGCGCTCTTAGACACTTCTGCCGTAGTTGTCCAAGTGCCGCAGTTTACTAGTATTTTGGCGTTCCTCGACGTCCTGGGCACGGCCTGGGGAGACCTCGCTCGCCTTTTCTAGGAGCGTCTGGATACCCGCCGTAGTTGGAGGTACCTCTGGTCCTATGGGGGCCCTGAAGGACCTCCGAAGCTGTTCGGCTCCCTGGCGTCTGATGGGCGGATGCAGCGTTGGATTTGCCGTCGCGGCAGTAGTCACGCGGAATTCGATATTAAAATTGTTGCTGAGAGATTCTCTTTCGTAGCACCTTTTAGTTTAAAATCTTGTTGGCCTCGACCCTGGAAGTAATAGTTAGGTTAATGCCTGAAGTGCGCCCGGCCCCATGAAAGATGGGCGTACCCGTGTTAAGAACAACAAGGTTCTCAGCCGCTAACCACTCGAGGACTGCGAGCCCCCTTTGGATAGTTCCGGCCGAGCCCCATGCGCTGGCAGCGGCGTTAAAATCACCAGTTACGAGTAGAAGTGGGACATCAGTTTGGTTACAGGAAGATGACAAGTCGTCTAAAGGCCTGTGTAGGTTGTCAAGTGGAACATTAGGGCTGCAGTAGCAGGAATAAAAGCGCCCAGCGTTTGCAACGTCCATCCATGTAAAATCATATCCGCAGCCTTGTCCGGAGACACGCAGCTGACTGCGACGATCTAGTGCAATACCCGTTGCCCTGTCGGCATCCGCGAAACAGTCCGAGGAACGGTTTTCCTCCCACCGAGCGTTGGGCTCGCTGAGCAGTAGCAGGTCGGCTGCTACCCTGCTGCTGACCTCTTAAAGCAAGTTGTGGGCACCTATACTGCGATTACAGTTCAGCTGGAGTACTTTACAAACTGGCGTCATTGTTGGGCGTTGCTTGCTTGTTGGATGCCTTCGTTGCATGAGGGTCCAGAGAAGGTGATGTTTGTGCCCTCTTGCGGCTTCTTTGAGTAACCAGTGTGTCGGCGTCTCTCTCTTTCGGCGTCCACAGCGTCACTAGGGTGGTCCTTGGAGGTGGCCAAGGGAGAGGTTGGCACTAGCACTCGCTTAGTCGCGGAGTGCGCGGGGCCTGGTGAAAGGAGCTAGCCTCTCCCTCTACCGCCTCTGCCACCACCAACCGCACGTTTTCGCCGGGCAGTTATTGGACTTGATTTACTCTGACGTTGTGGGCGTTGGGGTCCACCCTGGAACCCAGCTCTCTGATCATGTCAGCGTAGGTCTTGCCTACCTACGCTGATAACAACAAAAATGTTGTTGTAGTGCTGGTCGAGCTCTTCTTGCCACTTTTTGCTCCCAGCCCCTCGCGCGCCGTAGGGGTGACAGCACGATTCAGGCCCTGTGCCCGGGAGAAGCACTCGAAGAGTTTGCCAGCTTGTCATGTGGCAACGTATTGGTCCAAGGTTCCTTGAGCCTAGGAGGGACTTGTCCCTTAGCAGCGCCTGGCCCAGGAGATTTTTGTCCTGGAGAAGCGTTGCGTCCAGAGCCTGATCGCAACTAGGGCACCTAGTGATAGGCTCACCGTTATACCCCGATTCGCTTATTTGGCGCGACATGACCATCCCTGTCCTGCGGCCGGCCTTACCGGCAATGCCCTTATACTGGCAGGCCATGTTCCGCAATGTAATCTTGTCTGAAGGATCGTTTTCCTGGGCGACCAGGATCCGAAGGGGCTCTCCTTCAAGATGCTGGCCCCAAGGTGCAACACTATTGTGTAAGCGTCTGCTGCCGGTAAAAAGAGGAGGCGCTTGAGTTTCTCCTCTGGTTGGCAGTTTTTGATCCTGCGGTAATGTTTTCAGCCTGCCGCTCCAAAGCAAGGGCGTCAGGTGTACACTGGCACCCCGAGTCCGCAGTCTCGTTGACGGTCTATGTGCTGACTTCATTCCTTCGTGTCTTAGCCACGACATGAAGTTCTTCCGCCAGGCTTTTTACCATTATATACACGTTTTGTTTCTGCTGGTCGCGTAGTTGGTAAGCTTCTGTGCGATGACAGCTACCTTGTCGAAATAGTTGTCTGAGACCGCTTTTTCGGAGTTACCCCCGCCAGAAGTAACGTTGTCATCTTCCTTTTTGTTTTAGTCGTGGCCCGAATTGGGGCTGCGTTTGCCCGGGTGATTTGCCCGGGAAACATAGTAGTGTCTTCTCTGGAGCTTAACTTAATAATTCAGTATGCGAAAATTAAAGGGATAAATCAATTTAAAAGTACAAGATTAATAAATATGCTAAATACAAGGATAGAAATAAATTATATAAAAAAAAGGAACACTGCTGGGGATTGAAGTAAGACCGGTCTAGCTTAGACGGGTACTGTGGTCGCCGACGCTACCACTCTGCTATCCACTCCCTATGGACAACAGAGCTTCAGCGGGTGTTCTATCACGGTTCGTGGCGGCTCGTTGTGGTTGTTATGTACAGTATCGATAATGAGCACTCAACTAGTGAGCGCTCACTTGCACTTATTTATACAGTAAGTTATGTACACAGTAGACTATATACACATATACAGTGGGCTAAATCCATGTACACTACCGGGAAGCCCGGTTAAGCTGGACTACCGGTCACTACTCGGTCGATAGGCGACGTTTGAATTTCGAACGCTTCGAACACACGGGCTTCTTAAAAAAAGAGAAAAATCTGAATTACCGGATGTTTTTACTAGACAACAAATTCCGAAGACCAGGCAGTACGAGACAATCAGCTAAATGACCCACTTAACGGTTACTTAGGTAAATTTAACATTTACAAAGCCAATCACTGGCGTGGTGGACGCTGTTTTGTCTTAGCATGAGACCAATTTACTCTTCGACATTCTTATCCAAAGACTATATTCAAACAACCACATTAACGAATTTGAACAGCCTTCTAACAGACGCAATTCCATGGAGAAGTCCTGTGAAGCAACTCTGTGTTTGGCAATCCTGAACCTAGGGTGAGAAAAATACGGGTGTAGTGGTCCCAAACTCATCACTGTAGGTGGCCAGTAGTGTATATGCATCATGTATTTTTGAAACCACTTTAGAAGAAAGAAAGTTGAAACTCTGGGATAGGGTGTTTGGCTGCGATCAACTGCAGGTGTTATTGGTACTATAGAAGCACACAAACTTGTATGATGATGTACCGAGCGAGAAATAGACTAATGCTGTGACACAGTGCAAACCATACTGTGTCACAAAATCTGTCTTTCAAATTATTTTAATGGTATTATGAATAAGCAATACCTTATATTTAGTTGCAACGTACGATACACTTACCGATCAAAACTATCCGCGTAGCATGTAAGTGCATAATTGCGGCCGAGCCACAGTTACGGAGAATAGCTGCGAAGTGCGACAGTCGAATCAACAGATAGCAGACGTGACAATCTAAAAACTAAACCGATGACTAGATACGGATGGCTTTCGTATGACGTTAAAAGTATAATCAATTGTCATGCCTCCTACAAGACTTGTATAAAGTAAATGTTAGATTATTGTGCCCATATAGTTTCAAATATAAAACAATTAAATGCATACATTACCGACGTCTCTATTTAATAATTAAATTAATCGTTTAATTTTAATAAGTAACGATCTGTTTCTAGCATATAGACACAGCCACAGGCTAATAATGAAATGCATACATTACCGACGTCTCTATTTAATAATTAAAAAATCGTTTAATTTTAATAAGTAACGATCTGTTTCTAGCATGTAGACACAGCCACAGGATTACATGTATGAATAGTAAGTGACCTCATAGCTGAAGCATACTGATAACGAAGAACTAATGAACATTTTTTTTCGATAGATTAGCTGGAAAAATGCATAATGCACACCGGGCGTCGTTGTTAAAGCCACGGTAGTAAAAACTCAGAAACCACGGAAAATCTAGTCATTCTCTTTAACCATTGTCGTGGTGGCCACAGGACTGTCTTCACAGGAGTACTTCACTGCCGACGTTATAGTGCCATTAAGACTGCTTGGAAACAAATTATGCAAATCTTCTGATCGTAAACCATGATTCATCATTTTTGAAAAGCGCCTTTACAAGGGCTGCTCGGAGACAAATTATGCAAATATTCTTACCATAGACTAGGATTTATGATTCTTGAGAAGCGCCTCTACTAGGGCTTGGCATGTCAGGGGATCTCCCACTCTTAGGTTCTATTGCATTTATATGATGAGAGCCGTATCTGTCGCCGTTGTTGAGTACCTTTGTTTGTTTGAAATACATTCATTTGCGCGGGCACCCAACGGCCGCGGCATTCAGTTCGCGCGTTCAAACCCAACGGACACAACTGTACGAGCTCAGTCGTACGACAACCACTCCTCTGTCGTCATCGCAGCAATAAAGACTACACAGTCAGCTGTCAGAGAGACGGTAGCTAACTATTATAGTATAGCAAAGTGCTTGTGTCTTCTTCTCTTGGTGTAGAATAGTACGGTAATTCGGGGCAACAGTGACATAGACGAGAGCAGCTTACGGTTGACAAGATTGTCAACAATTTGATGCCGTGACCAGGATCGTAGTTGGCGTCGGTGGCCGTGGTCGGTGAGCGTCGTCGGCTTCAGTGTCCTGGCTGTTGCTAGTGATCGGTTGTGGTCGGTCGTCGTTTGGTGCGATCCGTGCGCCGTGTCGTCATGTGCTGGCTGGGCAGGTAGAACTGTCGCTCATCCGGAAACCTTTGATTGTCTATGATAGTTGAAGTGGCGGTCGTCGGTAGAGACAGCTGGATGCGAGTCTGGATCTATTGACGTGGCTGGACGTTAGTCTGAAACGGTTGTCGTGGCTGGACGGGAGTCTGGAACGGTTGACGTGGCTGGACGGGAGCCTGGAACGGTTGACGTGGCTGGACGGGAGTCTGGAACGGTTGACGTGGCTGGACGAGAGTCTGGAACGGTTGACGTGGCTGAACGTGGGTCTGGAACCGTTGACGTGGCAGGACGGGAGTCTGGAACGGTTGACGTGGCTGGACGTGAGTCTGGAACGGTTGACGTGGCTGGACGTGAGTCTGGAACGGTTGACGTGACTGGACGTGAGTCTGGAATTGTTGACGAGGCTGGACGTCAATCTGGAACGGTTGACGTGACTAGACGGGGCTCTAGGTCTGTGGATTGGTGTTGATTCTCTTCGTCGCGTTCCGTGTGCTGTTTCCTCCATTGTCGCTTCGCTTGGTTCGCCGTCCGTTTGTAGAGAGATCGAAGCATCTCCACCAAATGTAGCATTGCTCACTGGCATCATCTTTTGAGATCGAGAAGCGGGGTGTTTATGGTCTGACCGACCAGGGCGGCGGTGACCTTAATCTCATCTAACACCGGCTCCAAAGACGACGCGCTGAGCATGCTGGGGAGGTGACGCCGCTATCGCTGAGCCAAGTCGGACCCGACCACCATTCCCTATTGTCTTGAAGACGATCAGCAGTGACTGTGGGCAAATTACCACCCAAGGCTGAACCAACAAGAGAACGGAGTTCTTCCACCAGTCTCCCACATTGCTATCGAGCATATCGAGCAGATGCCGAGGACGTAAACCGTCTAATCCTAGGCCTGATGCAAAGAGAAAAAGACCGAACGGCGTCAGTAATAAGTTTTTCTGGTACGAGGCATGCTTGCGCTGGTACTGGTGCTTGAAAATTGTTAAGGCGCTCTCTGACCGAATCCGTAGGACGAGGATGCATGTTTCTGAATTCCTGCTCTGTGTGGCTGTTGAGTGGCGCACAGGAATCGGTTGAAAGAAGGCTACGTGCGGCCGATTTTGGGGGTGCTGCGTGGTTGTTTGTCAAGAAGATTTTCTAGTCGCTTCCACTGCGTATCCACAATATTTTTTCTAATTATTTGACAGAGTGTGGTAAATTTGGCTTTTCGTTCCGGGATGCACAAGAGTCGGCAACGTTACAAGCCTGACGCGTTGTCTTGCTTTGAATTAAAATTAGTCAAAGCTTTGTGTATGCTGCGCAACAAACTTCTCTGACCCCTCTGGGTATAATCCTTATTAGTTTAGCGTCTTTTCGCGCCCGAGCCAAGAGTGTTATTAAGGTCTGTGGGTCTGGGTCATATGTTGTCACGATGTTACCAGCTGGTATATAAATTAAAATCCGTTAAATATCTCTGGTTTCAGAGATAATTAACGGGGGTTTGGTCGGCAATAGTTGGGGGTTAGTTTTATGAAGGCGAGTCTTATCGGATTGATTTTATAGATTTCCCGCAGACATCAGAAATGTATAGTTGCTGGGATCGTGGTTGAGATTGAGAGGGATTTTCTTGGAGAAGTAGTTGTGTGCTCATTGTTTGTTCGTAGGTATGGTACTATTTCCGCTGTCCAGTTCAATCACAAGCGGTAGAGAGGGCTCAGCGGTGCCGTCCATAACGGATATCAAAAAGACTCTTCCTTGTTCCGACTCCAAAAATTTGAGAACTTTGGCTACCGATGGATTTTCGTTTAGCCATGATGAGAGCAAATTCTAAAAGATTAGATTTTCATAATGCCATCAATCAGATGAGCTGTTTGTGCTGGCTTCTTCCCTGCTGTTTGCGTTCTTTCTTCAGCGCTTCTTTGTTTTGGTTTTGGTTTATTAGGGTCCACCCTGGGCGGGCGCGGTGAAGGAAGGTGGCATATCATTTCACCTTTTTTGTTTAGTACTGGTTGTGGAGTGGCAGGTCTTGCGGCATCCGCATACGATTTCACCTCCAAGCTCGTGGATTAAAAGTTTGTGCTGGTACTTGGCGATAGAGAGATCTGAGGGAACTCCTTAGCTAGGTCGGGTAGGCGAGATGCTACCTTTGCGTATAGCTTTTGTTTTCCAGCCTCTATAAAAACTCTTTTTACTCCACAACGGCCGTCACTAGCCGCATAAGCACCACCACAATTAGCGCATCGGGCCTTTTCATGACATTCCCAAAATTGATGGCCGGGTCCTGCGCATCTTCTGCAGGTAGTGATTTCCATTTTTGTGTATTGTGATGCCTTGTGTCCAAACGTATGGCAGGAGAGACACTATAAGGGAGAATCGCAGCAAAGTGTGACTTTAAAGCATTCGTCGGCCATTGTCACTTCACCCACTGGTTCTTTGTTAAACCTTAGCCGCACCCTACTTGAGCGCTTTATCACCTTAACAACGTTCTTGTCACTCCCTGTTCGCGTAGACAATCAAGCAGAAATTCGTCTGAGAACTGTGGGTTTATTCTGGAGATGCGTTGCCAAAAAGCCCACGTGTCGGAAAGAGGACGTATATTTATTCCGCAAACGCAATTCAGGGTCCTTACGGATGCTATCTGATCCGTTGTAGGCGCGCGAATTCCTAGTTTGCCTTAGGCAGTAATCCGAACGTTAGCACCGGGGATAGTTTCCCTTATTTCGGCGTACGCCTTGAGGACACTTAGGCCCTTCAGGGAATCAGGTTTATCCTGACATTGGAAGAACACCTCTAAACCACTTTGGTTAGCTTTATCATGTGCTCGTTGGAGCTCGCTGATAGAGGATCTTCCTAGGTTACCTACGCTACTTTTCGTTGAGCGGTTAAGATGGATCGCTCTGCTCTTGTGGGGACATTCTTCCAGTCTGGGTCGTTGTCCTCAGCATTAATTCTTCACTACTTTCCTTTCTCTCGCCTTGGTCGGCCATAAGGACGCCCAGCATTTGCTCCCTTCGGATGATTCTTTTAGCTTTCACTTGAGCTTGTGCAGTTGATTTGGTAGACGGGTGACACTGCCGAGCAGCAATGATCAACGTCTCGTTCAGCACGCGAACACGGGTGATGTGTTCACCATCGCTCATCGGGCTAGTGGGCCTCGAGCCGCCAGCGGCAAATTGGAACACTTGGCTTTGTTGTTGTCTTTCAGCCACGATTTGCCTTTTCCTTTTCCAAAAAAACGGATTTGTGCACCAAAACTCACATACGTAGGGTGAAAATGTGCGCGATAATACAACCAAAAAATCGGCTCCAAAAAAATCACGTCGAATGATTCACTTTTTCAACTTAAAAGACTCGAAAACTAACGGTGCTCGAACTGATTGCGACCACTTTCGTCAAGCCGTGGCGAACAAATTATTATTATTATTATTATTATTATTATTATTATTATTTATTACATGTTAAACGATGTTACAATTGTGAGGTCTGAACGTATTATTGCAATTTCTTTAAATAATTATTTCACTCCATGGCGCCTAAAATAGATGCCGCGTTTCCTCTGCAAACGGCCAAAGACAACGCTTGCCTCAAGAATTGACCCTCTTTTCGGTCGCTTGTGACCTCCTGAATTCGCTTACTCAAATCTTTGAGAAATGCTTCGGTTCCCTTGCTGATTGGTCCTAGCGTCTCCATGGCAATAGGCACAAAAGTATATCTTGTTTCCAGTCCAGTGTATTTAACGCGTTTTCTGGCGTCCGCGTGCTTTGTCACCCACCCCGGCTCAACTGAGCTGTGGTGTAAATAGGAAGCCGCGGTGGTGCACGAAACCGTTGCATTCCAAGCTTCTTCCCATGAGACCATAATGCAATGGTCACCCCGTCAGGTGTTATTATTATTATTATTCATTAGTTAGTTATTACAATTGTGGGACCTAAACGTGTACCCGCTTAGGCTCACCCCCATTCCTCAATCCATAGAGCCGATGACAGCGGCGGCGTTTCCCCTACGCATTGCGAGCGAGAGTTGCTGACGCAGAAACTTGCCCTCGCACTGGTCACCCGTGTTAGCACTAAGTTACCTAGGTCTTTGAGGAGGATACTTGTGCTCATGCTAAGCGAACCCATTGTCTCCATTGTAATCGACACAAAAATATATATAGGCTCTGACTCTGTGAATTCATGCCACTCTTATTTTTCTGCGTGTTCGGCAACCCATCCCGCCTCGATGACGCTGTGGCATGAATAAGACGAGTGCGGCTGTGCAGGGTACTGTCGCATCCCAAGCCAGGCATTTGCCCTCTTTTCGCGGCGAAATGGTGACACCGTCGGGCCTTTTATCGTCATAAATTCCTAGTCTGGGTTCCAGCCTGCTAGGTAGTCCTGCCCTCCGGAGAGCTCTGTATTATTGCGTTTATTTCGGTGTGCCTAGGTGCCCGGCCTTGGCTCTTGATGCAACTCAATGAGTGGAGGCTATCATTCTTCACTTCTATGTCCACAGGCCTTGCAAATGTATGGTTCGCATATCGGACCGCTGATTCTGAGAGCCGACATCATGCGGAATAAGATGTTGTCCAGCACAGTGCCAAGCTGCTATGACGGAAGAGCCCTGAATCTAACCTCAGTTTGACCAGTGAATCTGCCCCCTGCTTAGCTATGTGCAGCCGCTGGTGAACACTCAGGTCAACTAGCATCACTGCCAGCTGGCCAAATTTTAATAATGACGCTGCCTAACATATGGGAGCCAATTCGGTTGCTGATCAAATACTCAGTCCCTTCTCTTATGAGGACGATTGCTTTTCGCTGTGTCTCTCGTAGGGTCGTCATACGCTTGCAGGGCGTCGGGACATTGGCTTGCCGGTAAAATTATTATTATTATTATTGTGTGAACTTCTCCCGTCTAGCGGTTTCCTTGGGTGGCTTGAGCGTCAAAACTGCGTTGAACAGGTCCGTCGTCTCCTTACACGCTTCCGTCGAGTTTATCATATAGCTAACCACGTCCTTGATGGGGCGGCCCTTTAAGACCGTGGAGCCTACGCACATTGCTTTCCAAAGAGACTCGCAGTGTAAGACTTCAGAATCACATAACACACAGATGCCACTGGTAGCCTTCTCTATCGTATCCATGTAGCTCTGGAACTGATCGTAATCGGTCAGAACCTGATCTATATAGTAGGTTTACTCTCTAAGTCGACTGCTATACCAAGATTTGAGGTCCGATATCAGACTTTTAGTCCAGCTTTTCTGGTCACCACTTTTTTTCTGCCAGACCGCGACTGGGTTCTAGCTCTGGAAATAGCTTCCTCCTGAAATATCTTGCTTTGTCTTCAGCCAGTAGATCCCATGACAAAGCCTGGAAGACCTTTCGCCACCGCTTAACAAACAGCTCGGCCACCTCAGGGTGTACGCCGTTGGGGCCAGGGTCTTTCCAGGCGCCAGCGCGCCTGACCTCATCTAGGTTACATCGGGACAACTCTCCACGGCAACCAAAAACTCCTGATTACTTGTCTCACGTCTGTTTCATCCGGCCCGTCCCCCTTCGGTTTCTTTAACCCAGCCAGGCCTCGTCTTCGTGTAGATCCTTTGAAGCCTAACGCATGCCTTTCTCGCCTCGGTGGCCATTTCATTCCACTAGTAGTTAGACAGGTGGCGGCCCTTGCCCCGGCGAGAAGAGCCCGCTCTCTCGCATGCCGCACTGAGCATGAAAAGGAGATGATTTTCGTATACTTGGCTTTCTGTGAGCCGGTTTTAGCCCACACGATATGCACGCGAAAGTCCTCGCAGATGCGAAAGTGTGGCATAGAGATCCTTAAGGCTGAATGGGATATTCAGCCTTAAGGATAGCGTGCGTGAGTTGGGAATTGTGAGCTTAAAACAGAAAACAAACACTTAAGTCTAACTACATTGAAACTCATTATCAGCCTTAAGATTACGGTCTAAATACAATGCATACTCCTCGTTTTGCCTATTTATGCGAGATAAGGACGGGACAACGTGCCTGGCTGCAAGTTCAGTGTATCGAGGACTGTGACCACGATCTTTGTCGGTCGTTTGCCGTACAAAAACGTTATTACAAAATGCGATTTTGTTCCTGTCATTGTCTCAATAATGTTAATCGCGACCACCGATGCCATCGGAGGGCCCAAAAGAGGCAACCTTACAACAAATGTGTGTCGAGCCCGGTGGCGTGGTGGCATGCGTCTGCGCCTCGCGACCGGAGGAGACACAGGTGCGCGGGTTCGAACTCCACCGTTGCACATTTGTATTTATGGCGGTCTGTCTATGAAGCAATGCGAAAAGCAGTTCCATGGACGTTAAATCTTCGCTGAGAGTCAGCCCCGAAAGGATTTTTTTTGTTTACAACAAATGTGTGACGTTTACACTATATTTATGAAAACACTTGTTTAGCGGCCATACTGTCCACACTCTAAGAGTTACGCATCTCTTACTCAAATTAGAGATATAATTATTTATACCTGAACGTCTCGCGAATCTGGTGTCTTATTTGATCAATTTGTCAATTGCGGGCGGTAAGTACCCCAAGGCGCTTGAAATATATCGCAATGAACCACAAAAACAAGCGCCCAGTTAGCGATACCGGGCGATAGCGAAATACCGGGATCAATTTCAAACATACTTGAGAAACGCATACTTGAATAAGTAAGGCTCATCTTGAGCACCATAATGTACTCAATCACCGACAGTTCGGATTCCGCCTAAAAATGTCCATCACCGTCTCTGTATTGAGCTATGCCAGTAAGACAGCAAATTGTACAGATCGGCCGGAGATTTTCGAACGTCAAAAACATACTATTTAGAGTGGCTCAAGGAAGTACTGATATATTTCGGGCACCAAAACAGGGCCGACTGACAATACATGCAGCTTAGAGGTTTTAACTGTGAGACGAAATCCGCACTTCTGGTATGAGAAAATACATAGGCGTATTTGGGAGTTGAAGCTCTATCGTTTGAAGCTCATACAGATCATGTTCGTTACAAATCGCTGTACTGGCCATGAGCCGTAATACTCATCTCCGTGACTGTCTGTTTCCCATGCGTTCGCGTACGTAAATAAATATAAAAGTCAATGTTGCCCTACCTCTGCAAATAGAGACGTTGTTTTTTACTGATATCAAGTGAATCTTATTTTTTAAAAGGGACTAACTGGAAAATGCGGTTTGCACACACAGACACCACGACAGGAAAGCTCAGCTGCAAATGTGGGCCGGTAGTGTGGGGCTCTAACCCACTAAAAATTAGTCATGTCTCCATCCCCACACTCAACTGGGAACTGCGTAAGCAATACTTCCAACAATTGAGGGGGGTGAATAGTAGCGTCCCTATCTTAGCTGCCCTGGAGTACCTCACAGGGTCTTGTCAAGTAAAAACGATTCTTCTCTTCTTTGGCGTTCATTATACGTTTGATTGTACGGACTATAAGATCCCAGTCATAACGTGAGCTCATACGAAGGTGTATCAGCCTCTTAAGACTGCCGTAACTTGCTGTGGTTAAGTCCGTGCGTAACGCCGGGCACAGCAATATTGCGTGTGTTAATATTGCTGTGCCCGGCCCCTTCACAGTGCTTGCAGAATGGCGTATCTACTTTTCCTCTCCGAAAGAAATAACTCTCGAAGTTGCCATGCCATGTGAGCACTTGAGTTACGTGGTAAGTCAACTCGCCGCTGGGCCGGTTAATTCACGCCTTAATGTCCGGATTAAGAACCTTTACACGGGCCCCAAGTGCCCCGTCCTGTATGGCGTCTCATTCATTTTGCCAAGAAACCAAAGTGTTTTCCCTTTCTTCTTCCTTATTGCTTGTCGGTACCACCTTCAAGCGGCGACGTTCGTCAGGTCTTCAGGTACCAAGGGATCGTACCAGCCAGTACAAGGAGAGCCGCCGTGCTGACCGTCTTGTAGGCCATCGTAATCCGTAAAGCCGCGATGCGTTGGGTCTTGCGCATCAGCGCCCTGCTGCGGGCCGAAGTCAGTGCGGTTAGTGGCCACACCGGGGCCGCGAATAACAAAATCGACTTGGCAACCGACATAAAAAGGCGTCGCTTTCATTCTCGCGGTCCGAATGTATTTGGCATCAGCCGCCGATGTCGTGTGAAGTTTTGGTGGCTTTCTCTGCAGCCAAGCGAAGCTGAGGTGTACCTCGCAAGCCTCTGTCCAGGTACATTCCCAGATATCGGGCTGATTGAACCACCCGAATATCCGGGCCGTTCACGATTAGCTCTGGGGGAGGACACCCTCTTGGGCCGAGCAGGATAACTCCCTCGCTTTTGGTAGGGGCTAGCTTCACGCCGCTCCCCTCATCCAGACCTAAAGTTTCAGTTGCTGGGGGTGCTGCTCTGTACTACAACAAAACAAACCTGTACTACAAATGGATCTTAATGGAACTTCATCCCAACCTGCTTAATCTCTCCCACGCGAGATCAACCATTATGAAAAGCCATTTCTCATCTTGGAAGCAACTTCATGTAGCAATCTCGTTTTTTTGTTTCTTTAATATCAAACCTTTATCATCTAAAGAGAGCCTCACGAAGCATGGCACAAAAACAGCACGACACCCGGTCTATCCCAATCTGCATACCAGTGTTCAACGTTCACGTATCTGACAGTTTTACGAAGCGAAATTGGTTTTCGGTCATAAAGAATGAGGTAAAAGAAGTTGACGATGTAAGTCGTATTCCCACAGTCAAGACATAAATATAGAATGTCTTGGGATTCGTACTGCCTGTCGTCATTCACGCAGTAAGCCAGACTATAGCACAGCTAAAAGACAGCTCAGTGGACGCCGCCTCGATCCAGCTAGTTATCTGTGGCAACACCAAAGAAACTAGTCATGGTTGTCATCTTACGCAGTGTCGCCGGCTCGATCATTGTTGTTGATCTTTAAGCGATTACACCGATGAAAGTTAGTGCTGTACACGGACTGGTGGGGAAACACTAAAAATCTCAACATGTTCGCTTATGCTGCCGCTTTAGTCCCAGAGATAGAAGGGTAATCAAATATATATATATATATATATATATATATATATGGCGCGTATACTCCTTGTATTATACACGTCTTCAAAAAAAAGCCTTATCTTTTGAATACACAATAATTGCTCCAAAAAGTAAAACACAATGTTTTTAAAAATGTTTTTATTTGATAAACTTAAACGACTGAGGTTGCCCATTATAGGTAAGGCACATTTTTCAATGGACATCGTTGTCACATTTTTCACTAAGCATAAACATATTATGTATAGGATTCGTTAGAGTAACCTCTGATACGAAGGTAAGCGAATAGATGTCTTGTTGCTGAAGTTAGCCATTTAATGTTTATATGAAAGCTCACCGCTTTTTTCCCGGGGTCTTCTGTGACATCACAGATCTAGTTATAGCCCGAGGATGCTACTTTACTTGAGCCTAGTAGAAACGTGTATTAAAACAACATGACACTACATTTGCTTGCTCTATATTAAACACTTCGTCAACTTGTGGGGTGTTTTGCTGTGTTAACATTAGAGTGGCCTAACGTAACGAACAAAGCAGTTTTTATGCTAAAACCTCGCATTATTTACGTTATTTTGCTTATTCTGGTTTGATTGTTTTTTTTTTACTGCTGAAACCTCTTAGCATTATTTTGGGGGATTACGGGAATCCAGACGGACATGCGCCACCCCAGCCATGGTGACTAGTCTGGGACTCGCAAACCCAGTAAACCCGCTTCCCCCCACCCCCAGGGATCGGTAACTGCGTAGGCATTGCTTCGAATCCATGGGAGTGGTGTTGCACCAACTCCTACATTCTACTCCAATCTGGCATCATCCGTCTTCTCATGTCTGCCTTGGTGCAGCTCAGACGCGTCAGCTAGACCGTTAACGCCTTTCACAGCTCCGCCACCTAGGGATGCGTCGAGAGTCATTGCCTGGAGCGTCCCTGGCTGTCCCTGCCTAATCCCAAGTCTGGTTCGCCTTTGCTGCCTATTTCCCCTTCTTTCCCTGTCACCTACGGGCGCTCCCTCTCGACTGGATCGGGGGCTATTGTTGAAACGAGCTCTCCTAGCAGTTTCCTTGGCCACCTTTAAGGACATGATAGTCTCGAAGAAGGCACAGGACTCTCTCCACGCCTTCGCCGAAGTCAGCATGTGTGCTACAACCTTCTTGATCGGCTTTCCTCTCACGATGGTCGCACATGCGTCTCTGGCTTCTTGGAGGGCCGGACACCGCAGAACTGTGTGCTCGACATCGTCCGTCTCACCCGATCTGCATAACGCGCAGATGTCGACACTCGCCTTGTTAATTCTTACCATGTACGTTTGGAACTGGCCATGCCCGGTCAGCACCTGTGTCGTACCATAGAACAGCTCACCGTGGTTGCAGTCGTACCACGCCTTCAGGTCAGGGATGAGGGCTCTGGTCCAGCTCCCCGCGGGCGGCCTCCGAGGGTCTCCCGGCTGCACTGCGGCCCATTCTTCATGCCACCGGGCGATTGTCCTCGATCTAGCCGTTGTTAAGTCTAGATCGCTATCCTTCCATCTTTCGGCCCGTTCACTTGCCAGCAGATCCCATGGCAGCATCTTAGACAAGACTAAGAGGGCCGCGGTCGACACCGTGCGGTAAGCCCGGCAGACACGAATGGCTACCGGCCGCTGTGACGATCGAAGCGCTCTCCTGTTTCTTTGTGTCCTCAGCGCCATGTCTGCCCACACTGGAGCCGCGTATAGCGCTACCGACTCTGCTACACTGGCCAGTAGGCGCCGCCTGCTTTCTGTGCAGCCGCCGACTCTGAGCATTAACCGCGCCAGGCCGGCCGCGACCTTGTGGGCTTTACCAGCCACATGCTGGATATGCGCCGATCCATTGAGACCTTTGTCGAGCACCACTCCGAGATACTTTGCTGTCCGAGCAAGCCTGACAGGATGACCGTTTAGACGCAGGCGGATGTTCCGGGTTTTCTTCCTGCCTGTAAGGTACATTGCTTCCGTCTTGTGCGGGGCCAGTCTTAGAGAATGGTCTTCCATCCACTCTGCCACCTGCTCCAAGGCTTCATTAGCGGCATACTCCAGGGCCCCAGTTTCCCGTGCCGTGATAACCAGCGCCAATTCATCGGCATAGGCCACCATCTCAACACCCGCCGGTAGGTCCGGCAGCTCGAGGACCCCGTCATAGGCTAGGTTCCACAGAATCGGCCCTAAGACCGACCCCTGAGGAACCCCCGCAGAGATCTCATACTCCTGACCGCCGGCCGACAGCCTTCTTTCCGATAGGTAGGACGAAATTATCCGGCGAATGTATGGCGAAATGCCCTTGCGCCTCATTGCGTCCATGGCCACCTCCCAGCTCATCGAGTTGAAGGCATTCTTGACGTCCAGGAGGACGAGCACAACGAAGTCTTTTGTTTTCGGGGTCCTTGTTAACTGTTCGGTCGCCCGTTCCAAAACCCGTGTAAGGGCGCCAAGCGTGGACTTTCCCTTACGGAAACCGTACTGGGCGTCTGACAGGGCCCCTTTGAGCTCAATCTCGCGTTGAGCCTCTCAACGATAACATTCTCTAAGATCTTGCCCATTGTGTCAAGAAGACATATAGGCCGGTAAGCAGAACTACTTGCTAAAGCATTGCTCTCTTCCGTTGGTTTGGGGATTAGGACCAGGTTGGCGTTTTTCCACAGCCGCGGAAATCGCCCTTCTCTTAGAAGACGCATCACCAGTGCTTGAAACAGCTTCGGCCATCGCTGAACCAGTAGCTTCGTCGCTCCAGGAGATACTCCATCCGGGCCGGGTGCTTTACCGGGTGTCAATCGCTGCCATGCTCGCTCGACTTCCTCCAACGTCACCTCGGGAATATCTTCTTCAGCAACCAGAGGCTCCTCCCCGTCGCCTCTCCACGGATAAACCGGCTATGGAACAAGCTATGGACCTGATCCCTTAGAACATCCGGCGGGAGTCTCGGAGAAGGCGCCCGAAGCCTGTCCATAACGATTCGGTACGCTAACCCCCACACGTCTCTCTCCACGTCCTCTGCCAGCTGTTTCCACGCCTGTACCTTACTCTTCCAGATGAGGCCTTGAAGGTCCTCGCGGGCAGCTCTGTAACTTTCCAGGAGTGTGGCCGATTGCTCGTCAACGTCTAGCCCCCTCTCCCCTCGGTTCAACCTTCCACTCAGCCAGCTGCGTTGCCTAGTATACGCCCTGTTTAGCCTTGTGCATCGCTTTCTCGCTTCCCCGATCTCTTTGCTCCACCAGTAAACGGACCGGTGCCGTCGGGCACCTCCGCCGTTCGGGTGGGGCGGGCCAGCCTTTGTACATGCGGCAATGAGTGTTTCAATGAGTCGATTTTCGTCCACCGTTCCCACTCTCATTGTCCGACACCTCGCGTCGATCTCCTTTACTAGCGCTTCCTTTTCCAGCTGTCTCATCTGCCACCGTCTGCCCCGGGTAGGTGATGCTGGAAGCGTCGCGGTTGGGGCTCGTACCTCGAAGCAGATGTAGCGGTGGTTGCTGTGGTTATGAACCGTATCGACCCTCCACCCGGTTATCGCCGTGAATGCCCGTTCGTTGGCAAGCGTGAGATTTACGTGGGATTCCCTCCCTGCCCGTGAGAACGTCGGAACGTCCCCATCGTTGACAGCCATAAGCCCCTGCTCTGCCATCCATTCCAGTAAGATTTGTCCTCTTTCCGAAGTGTTACGACTACCCCATGCAGTACTGGCCGAGTTGAAGTCCCCGGTAACAATCAATGGTTTTCCCTTGTGCGTGCCTAAGCTACGGCCTAGTTGACCCAGGAAAACCTGAAACTCCTGTATCTTCCTATTAGGTGAAAAATAGCACGAGTAGAGAACACCCACTCCGTCTAATTCCACCCACGCAAAGCCACTTTCGCCACTCTCCTGAGCCCGTACTGCCCATTTGGCGTTGTCCTCTCCTGTCCACCAGGTTGCCGCATCGATGCGTTTATCGGTATTTATAGAGCTCTTCTTTTTCATTCGCTTCTTGTTTGGTTCCGAAAGGAGGCATAATGCTATGCCCCTCTCCCGGACCGTCTCCTCAAGCAGGTCGTGCGCAGCTCTGCACCGGTTGAGGTTCACCTGAAGTATTCTAATCATTAGAAGTACCATTGACTTCCCCTCCCTTGGCTGCGGCACCAGCGACAGCTGCGCTGATGGCAGCACGCCCTCTCCTGCTGTAACCCTCGCTGTCCGTAGTCAATTGTTTAGCTTCTTTGCGCTGTCGCTTCTTTTCGGCCGCTTCCTGGCGCGCCCTAGCCTCCTGCTCGGATGCTTCTCTCCGCTTCCTTTCACCCTCGAACTTCTCGAGGTTACTCTTACGAGCAGCCTCTTTCAGCTCCTCAAGTTGTTTTGCCAGCACTGGGCATTTCCTTGACAAAGCCGAGTGCCCGTCGACTTTGCAGATATAGCAATGCCCGGTTTCGCTAGTGCACGCACTAAGGAGGTGCCCGACGTCGCCGCACCGGTAACAGCGTCGGCCTTGCGCTTTCTCCTCCTGACAGTCTTTAGCCATGTGGCCTTGCTTCTGGCAGTTAAAGCATGTTGGTACGCTAAACCAATCCTCTGCCCGGCACGTGGTGTTACCGATCTGCAGTTGCTTCATGTCAACTAGTCTTTTTGCCGCCGCAGTCGGGAGAACGACAAGACACTGGTATCGCCCTGTCCTGCTGGACCGCGGGTCTTCTGTGCGCATGCGCATATCTGCCGGCATGCTCAACTTTCGCCTTATTGTTTTTTCGATGCTGTCGCTGTCCGCAAACGGGTCCACGTCGCGCAGTACGATCGTCTTTGGCGGTCCACCAGAGTCTCGGCAATCAACCTTTGTGTTGATCGATCGCGCTAGCATCTCAGCAAATGTGCCTGTTGATGCCTTTGTGCTGCCGGTCACTCTAACGAGAACGTCCCCACTTTCGATCGTGGCTAGTCCTCCGCGCGCGGCCAATACTACGCCCGCCGCTCTGAGGTCTGCATTTTTTCGCACGCTCATGAGCGTTTCTGCTGCAGTTTTACCCTCAATCTTCCTTACCCGGACAGTGGTATGGGTCGCCCACGTCTGGTCTGAGACGTTTGTCTCTTTTGGTAAGCTTCGATCCGCAGGCGGTATTCTAACAATGAGTTCGACATCACAGTACCCGACAGCACGCCTCAAGGATCTGAGGGATCGTGTAGTCTCCCAGCTCCTCGGTCACAGCCACAGCTGGTTCCTCCTCCCGCCGATCTACATTAAGGGTATGCAGGAGTCTACCAAAAAGCCTAATTAAGTCGGTCGAGGTCGCCCCCAAGGGGACGATCCCGGCCACTAGCGTTCGTGACGCCTCCGGGGGACTCTAGTGTATTCCCTCCGTCTCCCCTTCTTCGTCTATCTCGCCGTCGCCGACGACCTTAAAGTCGCTTTTGCATCTAAGTGCCGCCACCTTTCCTGATTTAAGGTCGGCCAGCGCT
The DNA here is from genome assembly GCA_003439945.1 of Dermanyssus gallinae. Taxonomy (NCBI): domain Eukaryota; kingdom Metazoa; phylum Arthropoda; class Arachnida; order Mesostigmata; family Dermanyssidae; genus Dermanyssus; species Dermanyssus gallinae. The sequence goes on from QVRM01003083.1 coordinate 26,037, forward strand.
GCCGCACCGGGAAACTGAGGAAGCACATGTTCGATGAGTTCTCTGTCTCTCTCCGATCCCTTCATCAGAATGAGTCCTCGCGCTTCTCTAGGGCTCCCAATCCCCCTATGGGTTAGCTTCACCCTTTTGAAGCATCTCTCTGGCCATTTCTTTAACACTATGCGTGCCGTCTCCTCTACGTCGTTGTTTCGGGTTGCCGCTTCCAAGGCCGTGTCGATCGTTGCAGCCGTCTCGGCCTCTTTCGCCTCGATCTGGTCCTTATCGAGCTTCTGATTACATTTCGAACACAGTGAGTTTCCGTGCAGCTCGAGTACCCTGTTCACCCCAGCAAGCTTTCGGACTTCTTCCTCGAGCTCGGCCTTAGCCTTTAGTAAGGCGTCTACCTCATTGTTGCCCGAAGCCTGCGTGAATGTCCGCCTGAGTTCTGATAGCTCGATCTCGAGTGACTCTACCCGCTTTTTTTCGGCTTCGAGCTTTCCCATCAACTCACGGTCTCTCTGTTTGACAAGACGCTTGTATTTTAGGGAAAACCTACCTACCTCCCCAACGGCGTCCTTGATAAGCATCTGGGTATGCGGATATCGCACGATTAGTTGACTCAACACCTTGGACCAGGTGCGGATCTGCTCGGCAGCTCCGTCTGCGTATTTAGGCTCAATTCTTCTCATTGGCCAAGCCTTTACAGGCAACTCAGGCACGGTCTTGACCCCGCCCTTAGTCTTTGACTGAAGATAATCCAGCCATGGTCCGTTATCCTCTAAGCCCCCATTGTTCTCGTTACCCTCACCATCACTCGCGTCTGCAGGTGTTTCAGTCTTTCGTCTTCGCTTCGGGGTTTGTTTCGACGTCTTTTCCGTGATGTTCCCGCTCTTACCTTTTTCCCCTCCTCGTTTTCTCTTTCGTTGTCCATTGCCTGTTTTCCCGCACAGTTTTGGTCTCCCTTCACCACTACCTGCGTATTCACATCCTCCGCGCCGTCATCCTCTGAGCTAGAGGTGTGTATGAACACTCCCCCCAGAACTCTCTTCGGTTGGCTCTCTTCCATTCTTCCCTCGCTCGTCTCTGTCGTTCCCGTTCTTTCGCCTCCATTTCCTTGCGTTGGCGTCCTTTGCGCTCAAACCCTACGCCCTAATGCGCCGTCCGTATCTCCCGACCAAATCCCTCTCTCCGTGGGCCAAGCAGGAGACTTCCTAGAGCGTCTGGTCCAACGGGTACCTATATAAGGTGGGACCGTTCTCGTGTTGCAGCCTCAACACTGGTCGCAGGAGGCCAGCAGAAGGCGCGATCAATTCCTGGAAGCACCGCCCATTGGGCGAGGGCACTCACCGACTGAAGCGCCACCTGGTGGCCGAAATCCCAACTTGCCTGCATCACTCGTCTCTCAGCCTCGGAGATCGGCGAACGCACAGACGACACCGTCCTTTAGTTGTGCAGCCGTTAGAAATCCAAATTTGAATCCGCGGCGGACCGTTCCGAGTCCTTCAACCGCTGCGCGAGTGGTTTCGTTTTGCTCCACTCTACCGAAAAGGTTTTGTTTAAACTTCACAGAACACTAGCTTCTTACCACTTCGTTTCACGGCCACGCACATTTGATTGGTCGTTTGATTGGTCTGGCTAATCTCAAACGCAGCAGATTCCTGAAGGTGTAGCACATTTGTTTTTGCATCCAGTCAAATAAACACTTAATCACTAGCGATTCTTGCGATGCTTACTGTATAAAACAAAATACGGTGCACGTAAAAAAAATAACGTAGCGCGGGAGTAACTATGATTCTCTTTCCAACGCTGATGCTCGTGGCGCGCGAGTTACGCGTGCTGTGGGTACCTTCACGCGCCAATAGAAAGTTAGTCAGATGTGTAAACTTCTGATAGTAACATTCCCGAGGTCCCCTTTGTGGGCGTGGAGGGTAAGACATACGATACATATGTGGTAATGAATACTCATTGTCATATTGTCGTGGCCCATTCGAGGGCTGTTAAGGCAATTTACCTAGAGGGAAGGTGCCGGGCCGATCGGTTAATGCCCCGGGCCTAGTCATCCCGGTAGTACCGATCGGGACGCCTGCTGCCTTGGCTTAATAGGCAAAACGAGCTGCGAGTGCGCCACATGAAGCAGACTTCCCGGCAGCTCGCTGCTGTATTTTGCAGTGGCTCTGGCGTGGGTCGAGCCACCTCCGGGATGTGTGAGTATATGCTTCACTGTAACGGGGAATCGCGAGGTGATCGCGTTCGATTGTTGTGGTAGGAGTAGCGTGGTTACTACAAGACAAAAATTATATACATCTGTATAGTAATTTTGAATAGTAATGTATAATAAATATTATCCCAACAAAAATCGACATCGTGATGTTCGAAGTGTGCGCCCCCGTTAAAAACGGTAAAGAAAAGACGCCAAATAGAAGAAGCCGCCACCCTAGTAGCGGAGACGCGGGAAGTCACGGGATTGCGCGGCACAGTCTAAGATATATGAGGAGACATGAGATAAAATGGGGGAGTTGTTGTCGCTGCGTCGTGACCGGTAAGAACGTCACCAGCAATGTTCGGAATTTTGAAATTAACACGGCGTTATAATTTAAGCAACGGAGAGATAGATGGGCTTTATTTTCCCCCATGAGTGTTTTACATTTGTAGAGGCTCACAGCTCCTCGGAGCTATCAAATGCTAATATAAAGTGTTTATATTACATGTCTTCGTCTAACTTCTTTACACTTTCTTCTTCTTCTTCTCATCCTTGTCACTATGATTATTATAGTGTTTGGATGGTAATAAAGTAAGATACTTAAGTAATTAATTTGACATTATCAAAAAACAAAATGTGTGCGGACGTCAGGAGAGAGAGCTTGTTTTATTATGTGGTACTAAAGTTTGATATTGAAAAATGAGATTGGCTACATGAAGCTGCAGACAAGAACAGAGGTTGTGTGTCTGATCCCTTTGTTTTCATGGTTGATGTCAAGTGGAATATTTAGAGCAGGTAAGATGAACTTCCATTATCTCAGTAACGAGAGGCACCTTTATTTGCAGAGGGTAGGACAGAATATCTACGTATCTATAACGCAAGGACCTTCATGGCATCTATACCAATATTACTCGCTAATTTCTCTTTTGTAGTATCCACCACCCCCATGCCTGGCCGGCGACCGTTAAGAGTTCATTCTTTTGCCATTCTTTCGCTCAAACAACACACGTCCTCCGCCTGGCTCGCGCCAACGACTACTGACTCTTTTATTCTCATGCCTCTCTATATACTACACAGATTGCCCGCACATTTAGTGAGTTACCGTGGCTTTGCTAGTAGGGTGGCGGCATCTTCTATTTGGCGCCATGTATTTCGCTTGCTTCGGCATTGCCGCCAACCGACGCTGTCTATGCCCCCGCTGCTTAACGGACACTGCTATCCTGCATCTTTGTAGCCGGAATAACAGCCATCTAAGTCATTCTAAATATTTCAACCGCGTATGTTAGATAGTTGGGACGTAGAGGTAGCAAATGGCAAACAGGCGATCACGGGGCAGAATATTACGGCTACTAACTGGTGCAGCGATGCTCCCTACACCTTTCTTGCGAATATTATCTGTGTGAGCTATCTAGAACAACGCGTAAGATTTTTCCCTTAATGGTCATGCCAAGAGTGTGGTTTCTGAAATGCCTCACGGTTAGGCGATCATGACTGGAAAACACCGGCCTTCGACCAATTTACAAGCAATCCAATGACTCTAAACCTGACAGCCCTTTAAGGTTTTTTTTAGTCATCTTCTCAACATCTTGTGGGAAATCGCCGACAAAGAGAGCTATAGTGTCAACAGCAAATAGTAAGTCGTAATTTGCTATAATGGTGCAAATATATCGTTGGGTTGCCGATACTTCCTTGAGTCACTTCAGCTTATCTAGCTTTTAGACATCTCTGCCCAATCTGTACTATTTGTTGTCTTTCTGGCGTAAAAGAACGTGCCTGCCATTGAACACGCTTGTCAGCTCCATAGACTTCGAGTTTGGTAATCAGGATATTGATGTCGACGATATCAAACGCCTTTCTCTAATCAGCAAGAAATGCAGCAACTGTTTTCTTCTTTTTAAGGCTTTGACGGACGTCATCTGCACAACATACTATTGAGACGCGGTGGACATTTCAGAGTGAAATCCTGTCGGCGATTGAGTACATTGTGCTGTTCAAGATAATCCTTGAGTTGCTTGAATGTGAGTTTTTTTCAAAAATCCTCTAGATCGGGGCCAGTTTGCTTACTGGGTAGTTTTTTGCCAATCTGTCACAAAATTTAAAAAGCAGTATGAAGCGATATAATTTAAGCGCTTTGGGTCACTTACCGGCCGCAATTGATCAATCAAATCATGATTGTACGATTCCTCGTAGATAGTTCACTAACGGCAGCAGCTGTAACAGCGGTCTAGCTAGACTTAAGAGCCTGTAAGAAGTGAGACAGTCCGAAGGAGGTGCTTTTAAAGGCGGCTACAGCCGAAGTCGGGTGCAGGACCTTCACCTGTTGCAGTGTGTGGGCTTCGAATATAATTCGGTTTCTTTCACGAAGGTAAGTCAAGCGAGGGCAGGCAGGAAGATGGTGCTTTTGGAGCCGAGCACAGCTAAAGTCGCTTTACGTGTGTGCTTAACGTCCTGCTTTGATACAAAGTTACCTTAATGATACAAAGTTAACAGGCGACTTGCAGCGGGGTCACCCTGTCGATCTTCCGCATTTTCTAGTGGGGTGCCGCGAATGTCGGTGGTCGCCGCCGTCGGGTGCAGGACTTTTACCTGTTGCAGTGTGCGGGCCTCGAATATAAATCGATTTATTTCACGAAGATAAGCCAAGCGAGAACAGGCAAATGAAGCCGCCGCGTGAGCACCACGATAGTTCACACATCTTGCTGAATTGGGGCAGCTTGCAGTTAGGTTCCCGGGAGTGCCGCTTTTCTTGCATACTTCAAGCATCATGCACCAATGTGTCCCGGCCTCAGACACTTGTGACATAACTTCGGGCTCGAGAACTACTTGATGAGGGTGGTATCCCTCATCAAGAAAATGCGGGTGGCGGAGGTTGGCGCGCAAAGGAAAGACCTTTGCGCCTTACTAAGTATAACTCGCGCTCCGTTTCACATGTGAGACATTTATTTCGCATGGTTGACTTCAAGTAATGACAACTCGCATAGTATCTCCTCCTCGGTGATTGATATTGGAACTTCGTGTATCCTGGATTTAAATATCAATAGGAATGGGCTGTGTGTGGCCGAAGAGAGTCGCGGCAAACACCCACGATGCGCCGGCAATGGATGTTTCTGGTGAGCCGAGCCTATCTTTACGGAACACCCATCCCACCCCCCCCCTGGTCAATGTGGTGGTCACGGTAGAAGAGCGTGTCATAGGCTCCAAGCGCAAGAAGTTGTCTTCATTCTGTACGAGCGCTGAAGATGATAAGGCTACTGAGACAAATGGCAACGGATTTACTCGTGTGGTAACCCAAAGGAGAGTATCTCGTCTGGTGACCTAGGGACATTCAAGGTTATTATCCGAGAAGAACCATATAAATAAATATATATATATATATATATATATATATATATACATTTTGCGTAGCATTTGCCTACCATATTTGCATAAAAGAGTATTTTTTCTATTAACCGGGGTAATATACGTACTATTTTGCAAGATGTTCTACAGTGGCGGAAGCCACGCGTGCTGGGATAACTAATTCTTAAAAATGTACTCAACATGAAGGTAGAGAGATTCAAAGCTTCCGTGAAATGGTTTCTCCCAACGATACATGCTTAAGTAGTCCGACTCATGCAGAATTAATTTTTTTTTAACAACGTATTATTAAATTACGGGTGACCGTTCAGTGTATAGAACTAACGCTAAAACGAATACATTGTTTATGTCTCTGTAAGGTTCTGTTACAATAGAGGACGCCTCTGAAATTGCTAAAATACTACTTGGTTTATGAGCACTTGACGACCGTCCGTAATACTATTTCTTAGAAGTCCAAATTGCATCTAAGTAAAACCTAACAAAAGGTCGTAGAATGTAGAACATTACATCGAAATTTGTTCTCCACTAGACCACAATTGCTGCCTTGGTAGAAGAAGCAGTAATAAGTAACAGATTGAGTTAGCTTTTTGGTCATTAATCATCTAGAGGTTTTTCCTTTCGCTAAAAAAAATAAACACTGAGTTACGCACTTTAGACAAACATCATAATTTGCGCGCCCCTGCGGAGTATAGTCTAGAAATACACAGAAGCATAGACGGATTGTTATTCTGTCTCCATTAACTAGTCCGGCCAAAGTAATCCTACGGCCGACCACTGCGAGATAACCCTTAGTAAGTGCGATACACTATCATTTTCTAGGTTACTTACATGTTGTGTTTATTTCAAACGACTACATTTGGCATCTACAAAATTTAGCCTAAGATACCAAAAAAGACACACAGACAACAGTACGAGCCTTGACATGTGACACCGTAATTATATAATTTATATTCAATATCCGATAACTGACATATCTTTCTCCTTTTTTTATGTACACGATCTAGATGTTCATAGAAGAAGACCACACAGGAGGACAGATGTCGCAAGCAAACAAAGACAGGCAGCCAACGCCGACCAACGGACGACGCTACTTTGCTTAACTATGTGCACCAGCTTGTTCCGGTCCGACGGTAAGTACGCCTAAGGAGTATCCGCAAAAATATATTAAATGCATTATTTATTTCCACACCGCATTGGGTAAAATGTACAATAGTATGATGAATATCAGTTTCGTAATTAAATTAATATTGAAAATCGCTCAGTGCCAGTCTTGTTAGCGAGGAGACTGCGTTGCACTCACGACACTGCTACCAAATGTGCCGATGTCGCTACGCGGAGTGAACCGGGGATGTAAACTCGGTAGAACGGCAGCTACAACACGAGAAGCCTAGAAGCAATGAACGGCAACACACGGGCAGAGATCTGGTGCGTAGCCCGGCCGAGAAGACAATGATTTTCAGCCATCACCCATTTGTATATTTATTAGTTAACGAGACACCGCGGACTTCTGACAACCCAAAGAATGGTGGCAAGTGTGGAACTCGGCAAACCCACTAAGACCGATACCATTCCTATTTCCTTTGGCCTGGAATTGCATATTCTAGTGCTCCGTGAGCCTTGCCGATGCTCTTCCGTTCTGAGAAGGTGCGTGAAGACCCCCAAATGGCGCTTATTCTACTAAGATAAGGTATTTTTATGCAATATGTATTGTATTATAACCGGTGTCTTAAATAGTGCATTCGTTTTAACGAGTGCAGTAGTCTATTTGGTAATAAAACACTTATAAATATAAACCAGATATAAATTAAGAAAGAACGTACATCTTCTATCCAAAAAATAGGGAAGATTATGCTTGGTACTTTCTCTGTTTCTAAAGGCACCAGCCTCATATTCATTTGAAACCGGAATCTCATGTCAACTGTTAGACCGGATCCCTGGAAAACCAAAAATCAAACTAATCAGTATATTGCTCCGTATTTGAAAATATGATGACTGCATTTTCTTGATAGTAATTTCTACCAAATATTAAATAGATTAAGTAGATCCAAAATATTTTTTATAGCAGGTTGCGCAACTGCAACATGTCAAACCTATCAGTGACATATGAGCAGAACGCGTAATTTAAGCATCTTTTAAAAGTTTAACCGCAACGGAAATTAGATCAAAATTGGATATAGTTTATGAAACTAATGCCCAGGAGTACACTGCGATTAATAAATGTATTGCTGCTGATCTTTGGGACGGTTGAGGACGTTGGCGTTTTGGCGCGTACGCTATAGCCGTTGTGGTTTGGACGTTGATCGGAAAAACTAAACTGTAAAAGTTAACAATGCAACCTGTGTTGTATAAGGTATTTCTTCTCCCTTGGTGCATAGAAAGGCATCTGCCTGGATATATTGCATTTAATCTCTCGTATTTGAAATACTAGCGAATTACCTAGCTTTTAGAGCCACTAACATCACAGTTCCTTTAAATATTTGGGCGCCGCTTGATCTATACGATGGGTGACCCCTGATACAACGTTGTTCCAATGAGCTTCAGCGGTGTAATTTAGCATCAGTTATATGAAGAATGCACGAGGTCAACGAGCTATATCTGCAGGCATTGCATGCTCTGGCAGATAAGAAATGACAGGGCGCGGGAGAAGAGGCATAGACACATATCCATTGGGACTACTGTTAATCTTATACAGTTGTTAAACATTTGGTTATATGTGTATTTCTAAATATAACCTATGCTGTTACACATTCTAATTTTACTCAAAAGATAGATCTTGTGTGGAACGAAATATAAAATACGTAAGAAGTACGTTGCCTGCTTGTGCCGCATATTGCATGAAATAATTAAAGAACTGAGGTCGGAGAAGTGCAAACAGGAAAAGCAAGTAGTATTATTTGAATGTATGTAGTCAAAATGCAGTACGTATGAAATGTTCACATGAAAACATGATTAAGTGATATGACAAGCTTACTGCATGAACGTCAATGTAGAACCGGTGTCTCTCTTCGTCAGGATGTAGACCGCTGACGTTGGCTAGCAGTAAAGGATCCCCATGAAGGAAATGAGGCAGGCTAAGCACAATCGGCATTGTATACACCTTTACGTCATAGTCGTAATATTTCTTCGACACGCTAGCATCGAACGTGCCTTTCACGTGCGTCGGTGCTAAGCAGAAACACCTTTATGGGAACAGAGTGTAACATATTCTCAAGTAGTTATCCGTATCTGATTTGCGAATTAAATTTCACTCCAGGAAAATTTGCTTCTAAGACTGTTGAAGCTAATCTATGAGGACAAATGTATGTGCCATATAACTTGAACAACAAGGCACTCTATCGACTAAGTTAACTAAGCAAACAGTATTGGGTAAGTAGGTGTCGTTCGCAAAAGTACATTTAATTGTCTGGGCTTAATCAAGTTCTAACTATTGAAGGAGAACCTCATAGATAAAATGAAAAAAAACGCACCTGTCAAGCTCAGGATCTCCAGTTTCATTAAAAAGATCGTCACCACCATCATATCGAGCGATCAATTCACAGTCAATGCTGTATATTTTCTGTAGATACAATGTCCACGGTTTAAAAATATTGTCGTCATAAATCTTAACACTTCTCGGCGGTTCTTCAAAAGCTGGAAAAAGCTCGCCATCTGCAATAGACATTGTGCAGATTAGAAAAGACTAGCAGCCAATCTAAGCTAAAACTTGATATAGTGAAGAGTACTATAAACCACCGTACACGGACCTTAGCCTTACAGCAGCCAGGCCCTCATAATCTCGACGCACCCTCACAGGACGGATTACAAAATGGCATCTCCTTATTCAACCGCAGGTAGACATGAGAGATGATAGCCAGGGATAGAGCTGATTGAAGGAGAACGGCAGAGACGCCTTTCTCACGGCTTCAAAGTAATGCCAAAGTAATACCGAGCCTGGAGATCTGGGGAGGAATCCGGGTTTAGTGGGTTTGCGAGTCTCACACTAGTCACGCAGGCTGCTAGTGGCGCATGTGCATCATGTATTCCCAAAACCTCCCAGAAAAAAACAATCGTCACGCCAAGTGCCGCCACACTCTATCTAGACTAACTAATTTTGAGAGCCCTTTCAATCTTAAAAAAGCAGAGAGCGACGTAAACTGAACGTCTCCTGGCATTGCCAACCCCCGCATAAATACCTGAGTTCAAAACATTATCGATATAAATATAACCCATTCTTCACAGCTTCACACGCTTGAAGCACATGAATTCATTTAACCACAGACACCGCTCGTCAAAGTTCGTAATCAAGAGTGGTTCGGCTTTAAAAACACGCTTGGACATGCAGTAGCGCGTCTATCGGCAGGCAACTGTTTGTATGGTGATTGATATGCCTCTACCAGAAGCTCGTACTCACTTCGGTCTCCATGCTTTTTTAGAAGATTCTTCACCACTTTCTTATAGTCGCAGTTTAACCAAGTGTATCGGCCCTCATCTCACGACGCTAAGATGTATGTTTGTACCATGTATTGCTTGCAGGAGCGGCACTACTGACTGTACCGTTGGGCAAAATTAGTACGAGCTCGTTTTGGTCGGGTGCTACCGGTTATGACGCTACGAAACCCGCAAGTATATGACTCCACGTGATCTTAGCTGAAACAGGCAAACACTTCGAGAAACTGTTTTTAATTGCCTAATGTTAACGGTGTGACTTATAGGAGACCACTATAAATATCGAGTCAACAGCTGTAGGTACAACCCACATGCTCCGAGACGCCAGTATGTTCACGAGGCACGTTGGTCTTGCCTTCCTAAGTGGCCAGTTGAGATCTCCATAGAGTACAGTTACTTTCTGCAAGTCTACCACATCTAGACACGCTGTCAGTTTCTTCAGCAGAGTTTCTGTATTCTCCAAGGAACTAGAGTAGTACGATGTTTATAGTGTGCCCTGCTAGGGCTACGCAATTGTCCTCTCTGTAGTGGATTTAAATTTCAGAAAGTTTATTGTTATATATGACAGCAACTCTTCTACTCATTGTATCTGGTACTTCTGACTAGGCATCTAGACCTTCTGCTACACGCCAATTGGGAATGACCCTGGGCTAGGTGGTCCAGGTCTCAGTAAGAACTAACATATCGAATTGCTCCGTTAAGAGAAGTAATCGTACTCGTCGATTTGATATCCTCACAGTTCCACTAAAATAATTTAATTGACGGCTTTTAGCCTTGAATAGATTGTGGTGTATTTGTTGATTGGGCGTCAATAATTGTTGTGTGCGGAGGTCCCATGGCAGCGTCTTGGCTGGCACCAGGAGAGCTCCAGTCGAGACCGTTCGATACGCCCGGCTTACCCTGATTGCCAGCGTTCATTGGGTCGACCTTAGTGCACCCCTATTTTTCGCCGTCCCTATTGCCATGTCCTCCCAGACGGAGGCTGCGTATACCGCCGTTGATTCGGCCACCGAGGCCAGGAGCCTTCTTTTCCCCTCAGCCACCCCACCGACCCTAAGCATGGTCCGCGCCAGGTTCAGGGAGACCCTTTGAGCCTTTTCGGCAGTATACTTCACGTGTGCCGATCCGGTCAATCAAGTGTCTAACATGACACTAAGGTACTTCACCTTCGTTCTGAATTCTATCGGGTGTCCCGCCATCACGAGGTTAATGCCGTTCGTCCTTTTTCTGCCTGTGAGGTGCACTGCCTCCGTCTTATCGAGCGCCAGTTTCAAGCGATGGGACTCCCTCTACTCGGACACTATTGACAAGGCCTCATTGATCTCCGGGGCTCTTTCGCTCCTGGCCGTTACCATGAGTGCAAGGTCGTCGGCGTCCCATACGGGAGACCTCAGATCCCGAGCACCTCGTCAAAAGCTATGTTCTAGAGCACGGGTCCTAGAATCGAGCCCTGTATAACTCCGGCAGTAACCTCGTATTTCTGCCCCCCTGCAACCAGTGCATGATTTGCGCTCTGGTCGCCACAACCACCAACATCCACGCCCTGATGGGGCAGCTCGAAGCCAGCGACGCGTCAAACCCTCTTTAGCACTGCATTGAATTTCTGTGCGTCGAAATTCTCGCGCTGAGAAACCGGCTAGAGGCTTTTTAGGCAACGAGCTCGATGGAGGTGGAGCCCGCGCCCCCATTGGCCGCCGGAAGCAGCCAGTCCGCCGCTAAAAAGACCGCCCTGCTTGTTGGAGGTCGTTAAGTGGACGCCATTAGGCCCAGCCTAAAGGGCTACGTCTTCAAGAGGACTTCGCTGGTCGTAAGGCCTGCGCCTAGGACACAAATCTACCGTCGGGTCCGTGGTAGACTTCGCCAGGAAGTTCAAGGTCTCCAAGCTTGACTTAGACAGGACCTGCACATCCCGTCCCTCCAACTGTTCAACCTTGGCTTCACCTTCCTCCCGCTCACAAACATCCAACGAAAGCTGATGCAGCGCCAGGAGTACTCCTACAAGGGCGAGCCAGAGAAAAGCTTCCAGGGCGGACGATCTGGGCCGGAGGGACAAAGGCAGCCGCGCCTCTCAGGTGGACGTGTCCAAGAAGTCACCGCCCGTAAAGCCCAGGAACGGCTTTCCGCAGCCCTCCAGCGTCGTAGGGCGACAGACGGGGCGGGAGACAATTCCAAGAAGGACTTCAGGTACTACCGCGCGCCGCCTCGGGACGCGCTGCAGCAGCTCGTCATGCCGGACGTCCAGGAGGCAATGAGCAAGCAGGGAGGTTCAATCAAAAGATACCGGGGCCCTTCAAGTCTCAGAGCAGCCTCCGCTCGAGACTCCAAAGATAGTCCAATGGAACTGCAAGGGTGTCTCGTTACTGGCACTCAGCTTCTACGGAGCTCATGCCCTCGCACAGCGGCAAGCTGGCCGCGGCAGGGCGAGCGGTGGAACGTCCGTGTTCTACAAGCAGCGAGTTGCAGAGGTGCCTCGTTCTACAAGGTGTTCGCCTCAACATGATCGCGGGCTATGTCCGGCCAGAGAACATGAAGAACACGACTGTGATAATGGAGAAGCTCACCCATTGCTTCCAAGCCCTGGACAACGACGCTCCCATCGTGACGGCCAGAGACTTCAATGCGAGGACCTCGGCTGCTAGGTGGCCAATGACACGGCCACCCCCACCTTCGAGGGGGTGGCCGTGCTTCAATCAAACTTCAATCATCGACATCTTCACCACAAGTCTACATCCCGATAGAGTCGTCTACTTGGTTGACAAAACCCCCCTGCAGGAGGGCAGATCAAGTGGCATTCGCCGATGAGCCTTGATGTGTGGCTCCCCCTACACCCGACTGCGACTCCACGACGTCAGGCCCTCCCCAGGCACCTTGACGCGTGTCGCCTCCTGGAGAACGTGGCCACGCTGTTTCCAGTCCGGCATTATCCAGCGAGTGAGAAGTACTGCGAGACGCTGGTCGACGTCATCAGGTCCTCAGTAGCCTTCCGGAGCCCCCGGCGAGGCAGACCGTGATTTAACCAAATCTGCGCCATTGCCCGTCAAGCCCAGCTCAGCGCCTTTCTCCTGGCCGTTCGGTACCCCGGGACGAGGCCGCTCGCCGTCTTGCTCAAGAAGTCGTGCCGGCGAACGTATGATTCGCAGCGTGGCCCTACAAGAGGCTTCCTCGGTCGGGCAGGAGGACTTACTCGATTAGACAAGGCATTATCTCCGACCACTTCCGTGGCATGTTCACCTCAGCGGACACCGTGCCAAGAGGTGTGTTGGAGTACTACGGCGCCTGAGATGACCCAACCCAAATGATAAGAGACCTTCTCTCCGCTGAGTTCTCCACCGGAGAGGTCCTTACAGCCCTCCGCCGTCTCCGCTCCAACAAGGCATCTGGATCCGACCTCGTCTGCAACGAGAACTTGAAGGAGGCCATTGTCATGGCACCGTGCTAGACAAGCCTGTTCAACGCTTGTCTTCGCCACGGCCGCATCCCCCCAAACTGGAGCAGCGCTCTGCTGTCTGTGGTTTCAAAAGGGACGGGATATTTCAAACTCCCAACCTCATGAAGGGGCACCGCAAAAATGAGCTATTGCTACAAACTGTTTTCTGCAATCCTGACCACACGGCTATCACCGGAAGAGCAGTATAGCTTCCGAGTTAAGTGGTCCACGTTAAATGCCTGCAGCTTTCTGATCGATGACGCTTAGCGAGTTCTTCAATGCCGAGGCGCCTTAATGTACGCCATCTACGTGGACTTCCGCTCAGCGTTCGACTCGGCCCCAAGAGACAAGATCATCGCTAAACTAGCCGAGGCAGGTATGCCCTTAAACATCCTGCATCTGCTGGCCGCCATCCTTCTGGAGAACCCCATCGCCATCGACGACGGCGTGGTCGAACTCGGCTCCTTCCTGCAGACGACGGGCTTCGCACAGAGCGACAACCCGAGCCCTCTATTATTCTCAGTGCTGCTGGCCGACCTCCTTCGCTAGGTAGAGGGCACCCGTAATATGGTGCAGATCCTGATGTACGCTGACGACATAGTGCTCTAGAGCACGTCAAAGTTCCACCTGCAGCAGTCCCTGGCAAAACTCGCAACCTGCGTGCAGGGTATTGGTCTCGAGATCAACCTGTCCAAGACCAAGGCTATGAAGTTCCACAAGGGAGGTCAAGTTGCTGGCAACGACACTGTGGCTTGCCTCGACGGAGCTCAAGTATCTCGAGAGATTCAAGTATCTCGGCATCGTCATCCCTTCTAACGGCCGTTCATTCACAGAGCACATCACGGATCGGGTGAGGAACGCGCTCGTGGCATCTGTTGGGGTACAGAAGCAGCTGCTCTTTCTGAAAACTTTATTCAAACAATGTAGATCTGCCTTTCAGGAAAGCAAGGAACGATTCTGTATTTCCTGAAGTTCTCGAAGGCTTGAACATATGCGACGGGAGCGCAAAGCCAGTCAATATGGCTCAACCTTGCGGCGCAAGAGCCCACCGGGGTCAACAAAGTTAACTTATCAGGGGTAGGTGTCTACTTTTACCTGTCCCGTTGAAGTTTCTCTAAAGCACACTTATTGAAAAACTCAGCCCTCGTTATACTGCTACCTATGTGCAGAAACTTTGTAAATAATTTTGGTCCACCTTGCGCAATATGATTTACCGATCAAGATGTCAACCCAAGTACAGAATTACTTGCACTTCTGCTGTAGAAAATCTGCCTACTCATGTTGCTGCTCTCGTATGCCACAAACGAGCAAAAAAATTGCAAATTGTGTTTGTGGTACGAGACATCGACAAGACTAGGCCGATCACTGAGCGCAAAGTCCTATTTCATTAATTAAAACGAATAGATTAAGCAACCAAAAAGGTCAACAACACAACAACGACATCAACCGAATCAACACGAAAGCTCGCAGCGGCAGCATCAAAACAGCAACAACGGCAACAAACATCGCGTGCAATATCAGACTGCGTCGCGCCAACTTCGACCATGATGCACGTGACAAGAGAAACAGTACAAGGATCCTAAGGGGAAAAAAATAACTACGAGATGAGTGGCGCACACAAGGCAGAACATACCTCACGAACTTAACAGTTGTTCACGATAAGGATATACTGGAAAGACAGCGTTGTAGGTCGCTTACAACTAAGCCCTAGTGAGCACGACACGAAAGAATATGCGACCGAATTATAGGAGGCGAGACCGGAGTAAAAGAAACAAAACTAGCAGGCGAAATCAAACGTATTATACTAAATGCCACGTACAGGTAAGCGCCCAGCATTCGGCTGAACCACTGGATCCGACGGTCTGGCCGAAAGGAATACAGTTTCGACCGTTTCGAGGCCACTGGTTTTGGGTTTGGCGCTGAAGAACAACAACAGCCATCGAGATCTGTAGACACGAAAATAATGACACCATGGAACAAATATGACGAGATGGAGACGTTTGTAACAAAAACCAAAAATATTTTATCCCCACGCCATAAGGTCTGTCATGGCCAAGCCAGCAAGACAGAAGGACGCAGTAGACCAAAGTCGGCTCTCAGTATAACTGTGCCGACAAGCGTATGGTCACGTGTATTATCAGCTACAAGTAGACGAATTATTGTGGAGACTAAAGACTGATTTTGCATATGTATATACAGCCCACCTGAGAGAGCGATGCGAGATATTTTGTACGATATTGGCAAATTGTTGCTTGTATGCCCGCACCAAATGTAAAACCTAGGGTTCTCCTTCCACTACACCCTAAACAACCAAACCCACTAACGAGGTCATTTAGGGTGTTATAACACAAAAATACGGAAAATCCGCCGGACCTGACCAGATTGTTCAAGAACATCTCAAAGGTGCGATGTCGGTAACCTTCCCCGTCCTCACGGTGGTGTAAAACACCTTGTCTTAGACAAGTAATCGTAGGTCAACAGAGGAAAAGTCTTCTGCTGCCATTTTTAAAGGGAAGGGTGACACTACAAAGCAAGAAATTGACCACGGCATAGCACTAGCCAAAGTAGTGTATAAGGCTTTTGCACCTCTTCTAGTCAAACGTTTTTTTGTAGAATGCTGTTAGGATTTACCAGCAGAACAAAGATGATTTCTTCTAGGAAGCTTGGCTAATGGAGCACTTACAGATGTAATAGAACACCTAACAATCCAAAAACAAGGCGTGACTTACGCAGCTTTTATTGATTTTACAACTGCTTGGTTTATCAAAAACCGCTCCACTTACCACTCAGACATAGATTACCAGTTCAATCACGACACACTCGAAGCATATGAACAACACACAGAGAAAGGCGGAACTGGAACCCTGTGACCAAAGTTTTACAGACAGACCCGCTGTCTGAAAGGATAATTCTTCCAAATTAACAAATGTGTTTGTAAGCACTGTAGTGAAATTGATATCAACCGATATCACGTGATGCAATGTTTGGAATTAAACACCAGCTCGTTAACAACGTGCTTGGCATAACCCGTTACTATTATCGAGGATCTACCAATAATGGTGAATAAACAACGATATTTAAATTGTGAAACAACAAATCAATAGTGTTACTACCACGTGATAGACATATGGATAGCCATGCTGTGAGGTTGCACACGTCAGACCAATATTAGCCAATAGCTCTGGAAATACATTGCAGTAGCAATTCGACAGTCAAGTCACCGCCTACAATACTGAAGAGAGTCAGGTCGAAAACCGACGACATCGGAAACTTAGGGATCAACCATTAGAAGAAGATTTCAACATTGGAAGCTCCACAGAAAACTTATTTCTTAAAGCACATCGAAAGAAAGGTAAACTTTTGGATAAAGATTCGGGTCTACGGAAAAGATTCCCCTTGGACCTGCTTGGCTCTCTATACGGACAGTTTTAAAAGTTTTAAAAGAATTGCGAATTGCTATACAAACCACCTATTTGACAGTACTGTCGATTGCTGCATATCCCTTTCTAAGGCGATTGGCAACCTTTCAGTACCAAACATAATTGTCCTTGCTGTACCAAAACTGTCAGTCAAAGCGTTATTCGTTTCCACCGACTGGATGGCGTCACGTCGTAATTTCCCTACGAGTCCGCCTGCTGCCACTCCAGTGGCGGGCTTTTAATCAGTCGCACTTCATTTTCTCAACCATGCTTTTTGTGGTTTTTGCCGATATTCTTGGCGCAGCAATCACTCATTGACTGTTTTTGCAAAGCTTTTTGAACTTTGGTGAAGAGCTTGATCCTTGTGTCAAAAAAGACATTGGCCAGCCGGCTCTGCCACACAATCAGGACACTTCTTGGCTTCACGACAAGATTTCATCAGCGCGGCTCTACCCAGCCTTGTCCGATGTATTAGAGCCGCTCGACCTATAACCGCGTAAACCCTCTCAAATGTGTCCAAAAACGTATTAAAAAAAATTATGTACACGTATTTGACGATGTGGGATAGCTGAGGCCAATCCACAAAACGAGCGTCCGATTTTCGTATCTGGGTTGACCTACAACCCCTACTGTGTCGTTTCGAACGTCGTACAGTGCAGACGTGTTTTTCAAGTGCTCCGTGGATTCACCAAAAGCAAGTGAAGCCGGAACCCAGCGTCAAGAAAAGTACCTCGAACGGAAGCCGAACGACGTCAAGCATCTACCCACGGCGCCAACCCCGACTGACTCTTCAGTTCCATCGGTAAAACGTCGACATTTAGTTCCGGATCTCAGAATCCATCTTCGGGAGAAAAGCCGACACAGGTATTCGAACTGTTTCGTGTGTCGTTCCTTCTCCACCTTGCCAAAGAACGAATCATCTCCCTGCCTACTACGCCCCCGGAGTAAGCCTCTATGATCGCTAACTCTCGGAAACGTCAGCTGCCCGACCCTCCCGACGAACAAGCAGTGTTTTCGAACAAAAAACGTTCAAATACTATAGACATGGAGGTAGAGGGCGGCTGCGACCGGTGCGGAGAACAGCTGTCCAGTCTGCGATTGATGTGTAGTGGTTGTGCGAGGATTCTCCACGACACCTGTCGTATGACCGACGAGGAACCCCCGTCGCCCGCTCCTGGTGCCAAATGGAGATGTCGAATTTGCAGCGTCGATACCGCAAACATGTCGAAGATCGACCAGCTACCGTTCGACAACAATTTCATAAAGTTCTTCATTCACCTGACGACTAGGATTCACGCACTAGAGAGACAGGTGAGGATTCTCGAGGCTCGTCCACAATCCACGACTGATGGTGCGGCGCCGAGCGACCCTCATTCTCAGTCGACCCAGTCGGACACAGGAAGTGGCAGCCAGACTCCAAAGCGTCAACACACCAAATCCGTGCTCGTGATTGGCGACAAGAATCTCAAACAGCTTCAGCCGAAGATACTCGACCGGCTACCGAGAAAGAACTCAGTAGCGATTCGAACGTGCTCGAAGGCGGACTCCGCTTCAACACTAGCGGAAATCGATTCATTCCTGAAGGAAAACCCTCAACCGGTTCAAGTTATCATGCACGCAGGCTATGAGGACTGCATGGAATTCAAAACGGGTAGTTTTTTAAGCAGCATCAAAACCCTCGGTCTTGCTCTGAAGAAGGACCGTCCAAACTGCTCCTTATCCGTCATCACTGTCCCACAGTTTTATCAGGAATGCAAGACGGCGAACGACTCCCTCATCGCGAACCAGGAACAGTGGAACCTCGACGTAATCAATATGACTCACCCCCACCGTCAGATTGTACATAAAGGCCTTGACACGTACAGCGGCTGTGAGAACGTCAAGGTGGCGGTGGCCACGGCGATCGCTAGGAAAGCTGCCGCTTTTTTGGGTGTCAAATTGACGAACAGGAAGCCGCCGAATGCGCCCTCGGGCACCAACGAACAGACCAGTGTCCGAACGCAGAGGAAAGAAAAGACAGCGGTTCCGGTCGGAAAGGGCGGCAGATCGCCGCAGATCTCCTCTCTGTTGGACCTCCTATCGGAGTGTCGAGCTCCGGGCAGCCTCCGAGGCAGCAGAGGCAGAAACAGAAACAGAAAGGGCAGCCGAGATTACGCGAAGCACGCGTCGAGCCTCCCGTGGCGAGGAAACAGTCCAGACGGCCCGCGAAACCGACTGTCGCGGATATCATCACGGAGGCGCTCCTGGCGAGCTCGCAAGTTCCCCATCCCCGCTCACGGTTCCGCCCGCAGAACTAACCGTAGTTCTCTGGAACTGCGAGGCCATCGAGTCGTCCGTGCAAATGCTTCCAGAAGCAGCATACGACGACGTAGATGTTTTGGTCTTAGTGGAAACATGGGCCACGAAGCCCGTGGAAATCCCCAATTTCTACTCTGTTTGTTGTAAGGCCTCCCGGACGCACAAAGTGGGTCGCCCGAAAGGCGGCGTCTCAATCCTGTACAACCAGAAACTAGGAAAGATGAAGACCTTACTGGCCGAAGAAAATTGTATTGTGATTGAAGGAGAACTCATCAACGTTGTCGCGGTGTATATACAACCGCCGAGCAGTGAAGGAGAGATCGAGCTTGAGGAAAAGCTCATCCGCTGCCTTCAATTGGTCTGCGACAAGGGCAACACTGTACTTGCAGGACACTTTAACGTCCGCTACGACAAAGCGGATGAGAGAAGAACTATCAGCTTCGCAGACACGCTCTCTGATTTCGGGCTGTGGATCGCAAACGACCCGAGTCAACGTACGTTTGAAGGGCCGATGGGGTCGTCGACGATCGATCTATTCGCTACGAGCCTCACGAGAGAGGAGGTTCGCTTTCGAGGGAGCAGCAACAGTCTGCGAGAGGGCAGACTCCTGACAAACCACATCCCGGTGAGCATTGAAATTTGCCTACACCATAGGCTTCGGACTACGGCAAGAAGCCAGCCACCTTCACGGCGACTGAACATCGCGAAGGTCCTCGATGTTGCGACCACCGTAGCTCCGATTGGACCCAATGACGATCTCTCTGTCTACAGCGAACGACTCACCGCAAGTCTGAGAGAATGCGCTGAGCCGTTTCTTCGAAGAGCCGGCCGACCCTGGTGGACACCGGCGTGTTCAGAAATGAAACGCAGACAGATCCAGGTGAAGATTCTGTGCGAGTTGCAACCCTACATGAGGTTTCTTCTGACCAGGGCGAAGGCTGCCTACCGTTCCACTCTGAGGTCAACCAAGACGGAATTCCTGTCAAAGAGAGAACTGAAGCTTGTGCTTGGAGCTTGTGCTTGAACATCCGTATGTCTGGCTTCGAGGGTCAAGAGCGAGGAGAACGGCGTGCCCCGTACAGCAGGAAACCCTCCAGAATCACTTCAAGAATATCCTCGCCGCGAAGGATACGATACCAACGAGCATTCCCCAGGTCGACACAGAGTGGCCGGATTGGATGCAAGAGTGGAGATCACGACTTCAGGCAGACTTCACAATCGCCGAGGTCTTTGAGGCAGCAATCCACTTCCCCCGCGGAAAAGCGTGTGGAATGGACGAGGGCTACAACGAATTTATCAGCGGCGCGACGGAACTCCTGCCCCTCTGGACCGCTCTGTTCAACGAGTGTCTGAGAAGAGGGGAGATCCCGAAGAACTGGCGGGATTGTCTCCCGATTCTCATCCCGAAAGGGAAAGGCTGTCCGTCTGACCCGAAGTCCTGGCGGGGAATCGCCAAAAAGTCGTGCGTTTATAAACTTCTGTCAACTCTCCTCACACGCCGACTTACCCCGTTCCTCGAGGCCTGCAACGTAATCCCTAATGAGCAACATGGTTTTAGAGCTGAAAGATCTACGCAAACAGCTTGCAGAATACTCAAAGACAAGGTCGAGAAAGTTCTTAGGAAATCCCGCCAGCCACTCTACGCACTCTTCGTCGACTTCAAGAGCGCATTTGACACCGGCTCAAGATCAATCGTTATCGAGAAGCTAGCCTCAAGTGGTGTACCGACGAAGATCCTCGGCCTGATCGGTGCTATCTTACAGAAGAACGCGATTCTAATCGATGATGGCGTGGCTATTAGGGAGCCAATCGAGCAAACCACGGGCATTGCCCAGGGTGATAATCTCTCACCCTTGCTACTTTCCGTTTTCATCAACGACTTGCCGTCGTTCCTATCAACGAAACACCCTCTTGTGGAGACGCTTATGTATGCCGACGACGTATGCGCCTACAGTACCAGCTGTTTTCATTTGTCTCAAGCGGCAAGAACGCTGGAGAAGTACGCGAGCCGCGTAGGTCTGACCATAAATGATTTAAAAACCGAGGCTCTAAAATTCCGTCGGAGAGGGAGGCTCGCGGCCAGTGACCAGATCCAGGTGAACAGAGTCCCAATAAAGTTCGTAAACAACTTTACGTACCTTGGGATCGTGTTCACGACGAGTGGATCGTCGTTCTCTCGACACATAGAGGAGCGATTCAGAAAAACTCTGATGGCCTCTTCATCGATATCGGACCCGTATCGCCTCTCGTTGGAAACCGCCTCTAAACTCTTCATGCTCAAGCTAGCCCCATGCGCTGCCTATGGAGTCGAGTTGATCTGGGAGCATCTTAGCGAGCGAGACCTTCGAACACTCAACAGAGCCAAATCGACGTTCTTAAAAAGAGTTCTTGGCGTCCACACAAATACGCGAAATCGTATGGTCTACCTCCTGACGGGAGAAAAGCGATTTGTGGAGGAGATCCAACAAAAGTTCAAGCTTGAAGAGACGACGGCATTTGTGAACTTCATGAACAGGAAAAGAGAGGAGATCAGCGACGTGAGCCCACAGTTCTTCACTTCGCCAGCAATGACAGACGACACATGGAAGAATCCGGATCGGGCAAACAGGCACGTGGTGGTCAAATTCTCGACCCACGGCTAACATCATGTGGTCTGTCGAACGGAGTCGTTTCATGACCCAGTCGACTCGTGTATCTGCAAATATTGCGAAGGCCCTTGTGATCTGTATCATGCCCAAACTTGTACATACCCACAGTCTCTGAATCAGCTCGAAAGACTTAAGAGTAAGCTGGGGGGACTTTCTTGATTAACCGGAGTACTTGTGTACTCCAATTTTAACTAGATAGAGTATTACACAGACAGTGTGAATAAAAGAAATTGAAAAAAATACAACCCCTACTAGCAGAAAAAATTAAATAATCGGGGAAATCTATAACATGAATGAATTCCTCGCCATCTCTGTATTTGCCCTACTCCTTCAATCAGGTCGCAATTACCAAATTGCGACCTGAATGCATTCTAAAATACTACTGAGTGTTTATCTCACATTGAATACATAGATTCGACATATCACAAAACCTAGCCAAGGGTTTAGGCCAAATGTGTGAAACAGACTACTAGCGGCTCCGATATAAATATAAATAGGTGATTACCTGTTCCCTCTAGTTTGTTACAGCCTGCTCCATACTGCCAAAATGTTCTGCAAATGCAAACGTATTAGCACATATTTGTATTAAAACTTACACCTAGCAGTTTACAGTAACTGATTTGCAGCACCTAACTTACATCAAACAGCTTGCCGTTAAGCGTGTTTGTGTTTACATTTAGCAAGCGAATCAAAAATCTATAATGTAGTATATAAACAAAATAGATTTTATCATTCAGTTACTCAGTGATGTAAAACGCCGGCTTTATCCAAAAACGTGATTTTTCTTCCATCTTGTCAGATTAGCGCGGTGATAATTCTACTCCAATACAAGTAAATTAACAGCACTTCGTACCTCGCCAATGCTATACTATATACAAAGAAATAGGGATGTTAAGTGTGCATTAGAGCCGCTCACCTTTCCAGGCCGAGTGCAACCAGATTGTTGACCCTTTTGGTATCGGTATACACTGTGTACCAGCTTGCGGTATTATTTCGTTTCATAAAATATGCACGCTTGTTCTTGCGACTTGGCATTTTTACCTCGCCGTCGCGAGCAACATCTGGATCGTAGTATCTGTATCAAAACCACGGAGAAGAAACACGAATCTGTTTGCTTATAGTCTGGTAGTTTTGACGGCATTTCATTACTACGTTTTAATCTATATCCTGGACGTAATATGCAAATGCAATAAATGCTTATATAGTGCAAATACGTTGATAAATTGGGGTAACAGTGAATATATCTGATATCTGCCTTCTACTGTCATCATGCTGGCTTAGCTCTCTCTTCCGATTTTTACAACACGCCTCCTGCCAGAGATGCCTATTGTCAACCAAGGCAATCAAGTACTTGGATAAGAAATAAGCTACGTAGACAATAGTCGCCGGCACTGTACAGAGGCACACACGAAGGCGTACATTTATTTTACTCAATCAATAGTCTCTTGCTAAAGTTCGCTGTTCCTTCCTATAGGGCTTGCATAACGAAAGCCTTATTCAAAAAAAGTCTAATAACTCTACGTGACCACGCACGTATGTTGAAGACCTTGGAAACTCGGCGGTGAAATTAACTAGCGTTGAGCTTGTCGTGAGGTGGTCCGATGAAAGCGAGGAATAAAGAACAGCTGCCATTGCCATAAATCACGGTAACTCAAAACAAAGCTGGGTTGTTCTCGCAACTTTGCAATTAATTGGTAGCGACTTGTGCAGTAATATGTCCTTGGACAGCGTCGCCATCATACTGGTTTTCTGACTGCGCGCTTTGAGCTGGCAGTGCGCATGTTTACTGCTTACTTACCGTACTCGACATCTCAAACTTCTTCATGGTGTATTTTTTATTAACTAACTGGAAAATACGGTACGCACACACGGACACCACCGCAGGGAACTCGTCTGCAAGTGCGGGCCGGCAGTGTGGGGCTCCAACCCACTAAAAACTAGTCATGTCCCAATCCCCGCAACCGATCGGGAACTGCATAAGCATAACCTCAAACGATCAAAAGGGGAGAGTAGTTCAAGCATTTAGCTATCCCGGTATGCCCCGCGGGATGATGTCGTGCAGTAACGGTTTTTCTTCTCCTTGGCGCGCCGTATGTTTTTCATAGTGCAAGCAATGCTGGTCCAGTCGTCGCGTGACCTAAGCATAAGCTGTATGATCGTTTTAAGGGTGCCGTCGTCAGCCCTAGGTAGACCCGCACGCTGAAAGGCCCATTCCGGGCATCATAAATCGTATGTTTAGGCGTGTCCTCTAATTCGTTTTCGCAGTACTTGCAGAATGGAGATGTGGTTTTCCCAATTCTGAACAAGTATGACTGGAAATCACCGTGTCATGTTAGCACCTGAGTGATGCAGAACGTCAACTCGCCACCTGGCCGGTACATCCAGGCACTGATATCCGGGATCAGAGTCCTTACCCGGTACCCGGGCGCTCCGTCCTGAATAGAGTCCCATTTTGGCCCCTCCACGTTTTCCTTTTCCGGGTCTTCCCACAAGCGGCGTCGTTCATTTGCTTTCAGGTCCCAGGGGACTGTGCTAGTCAGAACAAGGGCGGCCGCTCTGCTGACTGTTCTATAGGCCATCGTGATACGCAAGCAAAGCTTTGCGTATGAGCTGCCCTGTTGTTGGCTATGGACAGTGTGGCTGACGGCCACACCGGAGCTGCAAATAAAAGTATGGACTTAGCTACCGACATCATAAGGCGTCTTCTTGACTTCCGTGGGCCATTGTTGTTTGGCATCAGCCGGGCTATCTTGTGTGAGACCTTAGTAGTCTTTTCCGCTACAATACGTATGTGGGGTGTGCCCCGTAGTACGCTGCCAGTGTCAGGCCAATATTCTTTATCCAGCCAGCGATCTCAGCCAGGGCGTCATTGGCTCTCAGTTCTAGTTGCTGGGATGAGCAGGCCTGGACCACCATTGCGAGGTCGTCCGCATATGCCAGCTGCTCAGTGCCTTCTGGAAGGTCGTCTAAACGTAAGACGTCATTGTATGCCAGGCTCCATAGAAGGGGTCATAGGATCGAGCCCCGGGAAACTCCGGCCGTCATGTCGAACTCGAAGCCCTCGCTGACTATGTGCCTTTCGCTCAGGTAGGACGAGATTGCCCGGCGCAGGTAGGGCGGGACTCTCTTCTTGAGTAGTGTGTCCAAGATTACTTTCCAGAGCAGGCTGTTGAATGCGTTTTTAACGTCCAGCAAAACAACCAGTAGCAAGCCTCTAATACGAGACGGGAAGTGGCGCAGGGCTTCCGCCTTAAGAACCACCTGCTCTATCGCTGATAGGACTGATCGGCCCTTCCGGAATCCATATTGTGTTGGCGAGAGGAGGCCGTGTTCTTCTGCAAAGCACTGCACGCGGGACTCTATTATTGAATCTATGTCTTTGGCTAGCGTGCTAACCATGCAGATTGGGTTATAGGAGTTAATCCCTTTCGGGATGAGTACCAGATCCGCTATCTTTCAGGCCATGGGGAGGGAGCCGCTGCGGAGTATTTGTGTGGCTACAGTAGCCACCACGTCAGGAAACTTAGTAAAGTACTTTAGTGGCCAAGACCGAAATGCCATCAGGGCCTGATGCCTTACCGGCCTTCAATCTTTCTCCCGCAGCGAGTACCTCTGCCAGGGTTACCTCTGGAATATAATCCTCGGCCGTTACTACTCCATACAATGTCTGGTCAAATAAAGGATGCTGAAGGAAAAGCTGGTTAATTACTCGGACACGTTGATCAGGGGGAAGGTTTTCTTTCTTTCTGATTCCTGGTACGCCACGTATAAACTTGTAGGGCCGACCCCATGGGTCCTCCTCTAGCTCTGATAAGAACTTCCTCCAGCAGCGATACTTGCGTTCCGCTATAGCTTTGCGCCGAGAAGCCGTGAGGCGCTTAAAATCACAATAAAGTTGTACGACACAAGCCTCATCTATGTTGCTGCGCCTTGCCCTGGTGGCTTTTCTTCAGGCACAGATGCAGCGTCTACGGGCTAACGCAATTTCCTTGTTTCACCAGTAGTTTGGTAAGATAAACCGGTAGCGCATAGAGTATCCGCGGTCTTTGAACGACTCGCTACAGACCTCTTGCAGCATTTTTGCAAGTCTCGGACGCACTGAGGTTTCCCTCTTGAGTCAAAAATCTTTGTCAGCTTGGCCCGGAGCGTTTTATTATCCTGCGGCTTCCACTTCGGCGTCCTTGTTAAAATCTGAGAGGGTGTTAAGGTGGTTGTTTTACTGGCGTCATAGTATATACAGTAGTGGTCGCTAAGATTTTCTTCGCCAAGCAGTACGGTCCAGTTTAAAACTTTAAAAGCATGCTCGCGTTTGCAGATTGTCAGATCTATGTGCGATTCCATTCCACGGCGGTGAAAGGTAGGATCCGAGCCCTTGTTCAGGACAACCATGTCCCCCGCCGCTAGCCATTCTAGCAGCACTGTACCTCTTCTGTTAGCGTTGGTAGACACCCTAGTAGTTGAAGCAGCATTGAAATCTCCAGAAAAAACTACCAGTGGCAGTGAGCAGCTCTTAGCTGACTACTCCATGTCATGTAGCATTCCTACAAGGTCCTCGAGCGTTCCGTTGGGGCTGCTATAACATGAGTAAAAGCGGCCAATCCCGTCTATGTCAATCCATGAGAAAGATAAAGTCGCACCTCTGCCCGTTTCTCGGTAGCAGTTTAGCGTGTTTTGAATTATACACGTGTTTCTTCGGTCGTCTACCACCCATGTGGATAGGTTTCTTTCGGTGGTAGCAGTTTAGCGTGTTTTGAATTATACACGTGTTTTCTCGGTCGTGTACCACCCATGTTGATAGGTTTCTTTCGGCCAGTTTAACATTTGGATCACTTATAAGAGAGATAGCCGCTCCTCTTCTCGTCGCAATATCATCTAGCATTTGATGGGATGCACGACTTCTATTGCAGTTTACTTGAATTACTTTAGGTTGTGTCATTGGAGTTTTGAGACTAAGCAGCCCGTTGGTCCATTGGCGGTGACCGTATAGTCCTCTTTCGCGAGGGTTGTCTAAAACCATAGTCATCTTCAGCAGGCGCGTTAACTGTGTAATCTGGATCATCTTGGGCGTTGTTCGGTGGGGATTTCGGGTGGGCAGTCGGGCCTGGGAGAACTGCGACGGTAACCCGAGACCGCCTCGTTCGCGCCTGGCCTCTGTTATTTTAGACCGGTAGTTTGGGCATGCGGAGGAGTTGGCAGCGTGTTCGGCAACTCCCACAGTTATAGGACGAGGGGTCCTTTGTGCTTCCATTTGAGATGTGGCCCAGTTCGCCGCATTTGTGGCAGCGTTTGGTTGCCACCAACTTAAACGTGCATGTCCGTGCCTGGTGCCCAACTCCTTGGCATCTGTGGCATGTGGGCACATTAACCCACTCGAAAATTGGGCAAGGTTGTTTGTAGTTGATTCACTTGGGTGCGCAATAAGTAACGCTCACCAAACAGCTCCTAACCGAGCTTTTGAAGCGCATTATTCGTTCTTTCTAGCACTAATACGCATTAGTGCTAGAAAGAACGAATAAAAGAAGAATAACGAAGAACACACAGGGACAGACCGGAAAGAGAAATGCCATCTTAGAATCGACCAGGGGATGCACAAAGACACGTGGTAACCTTAGGCAATTAAATTTGTATCGTTTAGTTGCAAAAATAAGTCAATAAGAATCACACTACACTGGATACTCCCGCATTAGAACGCGCATCATCCGCGTATATGACGCGCATAACGCAGATATCATTAAAAAATACAACCGACGAGAAGGACTACTAACAACAGAAATTATAAGCACGATCAGAGTATCCGCACTTTGTCACGAAAGGGTAGAAACTTTAAAGCCACTATGCAAAATGGTACACTGCGAGACAAGGAAATTATTTGTTACGGTAGTAAGTTAAACAAAGCCTCCACGTGCAAGGATTACAAAGAAAGGAAACTATCGCAGTAGTCAACATTTCCATAGATTATGGAACAGAAGGCCTGTAGTGCTTCTTCCGCCTTGGCAAACAAACGTGATTGGATAACGCTTATTTGCGCAATGCAGACCTCTGCTACACAGATCTTCTGTCAGATCATCGTCCTTTCCGTCAGTAGCGGCAATGTCTATACGAAAAGTGAAGTCGCTGCATACCAATGTAGGCAACATCAGGTTAACCTGCTAAACCCGCACTGACAACATCGGCTACCTTGATATTGTCGTACAGAGGTGGCAGGAAATACATTGCGGGGTTGAATTTACCTGAGGTGGGCGCTAACCAACTTTTACCTCGACAAACGCAATGCATGTGAAGCAACCCTGTTTGAAGGCAGGTTGATATTTTAACTACTATATTGCCTCGTCCTCTTAACGAAAAGCTTTATCAAGAGATGGGACCTTTGCAATTCGTGGAAATGCAGTTCCCTCAGAAAAACAGGTTTCCGTTAGGACTACAATGTGCCCATTATAAGATAAACGGTGCTAGTCTGGTGCTAGGCATAGTGCCCCAGATAAACCCTCACAATTCTACAGCAGTACTTTGTAAATGCAAGTAGCGTCATGCAGTCCCTGTAGCGGTTGAAACCATTGCCGAATACTCACGCCAGTGGGCCTGAAAGGGTTTTCGAAATTAGTGCCATAATTGATGTCATTGACAGCAACACTGAAAGTGGAATTTGCTTTAAGTTTTTAAACAGCACACACTTCAACTTGCCTAACGACGTTGCTAACCTTTATAAACGTGATTAATTAACGAACAGTTTTTAAGACTAGCTAACAAATTATCTTTAATGAAACTGCAATTGAAGTTGTGCAGGCTGGATATGTGCAGGCGATATGGTAACTCAATAAGATAAGTAAACCAGAAGTCAGGTCTTTTTACTTGACCAAACCTCTCTTTGGGACGTTTGGGTACGTAATTTAGCAAGAAACGAAAACAAGGTAGTAGGACTCTGCTGAGTTAATAGTTCTGCTTTGTGAGGGGGATTTAGGAGCTGCAAGCTAGAAAGCCAAGGACTACAAACAATTTATTTTTCTTGCTGTAACTTGTTTTTTTTTGCTTTCTTCTCTGCTAGGACTAACAAACTTTCATACAGCCATAAATCCAGTATGTTTTGCATTCTGCAATCTTTAAAAACAATGGAATTGGACAAGATGGCGGCGCCCAGTAGTGCGCCGTATTTTGCATGTAGCTCAGTGATAAAGAGCTCGTATAAGCGGACCCAGTGACCTATCTGTCTTGTATGTGTAGCCCATGTAAAGTGCTTATCACCGCGCACCGGTTGTAAGGGCAAATCAGTCCGCTCGGTGCCCTGCATGACCTGAACTGGAAGGCGCCCGCCCAAACGGCACCCTGTTTGAGATCCTGCAGTGGATTAGCCGTCTCGCGGCGGCAAAATACAATCCGAGTGTCGGAGCTTGAGCAAATGGTCTCCCAGCTTCGTCCCGCCAAGCTCGTATTTGATTCGAACGTTTCAGAAGCGTCCACCGTCACCCGTACTGTTGGTGAAAAAAAAACCAACAGCAACAACAATGCCAGGGAAAGCAGAGACACCCAGTGCAAAAACCGCAGACGCCTCTTACAGACGTGGCCAAGAATTGTCGATCCTGGTCAACAGCGCCAGCAACGGCAGGGAGAGAGCGGCTGAGCGGCAGCAACGACAACGGGAGAAGCTGCGCCCCGTGACCCGAATGGCCATCGCTCTTTGGGATGTTCGTATCATGCGCCGTGCCTTTGCGGTCCGCAGCGCCATATCAGCCCATATGGGCGCGGCATACAGATGGCCTCTACCACCGCCGCTAGGAGCAGCCGCTTGGCGTGCGTCGCGCCCCCCTTGCGAGGAAGGATGTGTGCAAGGTTGGTAAAGACCTTCGTGACCTTCTCTTCTGTCTCGACGGACGTTCTGCTGGCGCTCGCCTGCCAGATCCTATGGGACATACTTGCCGAAGAAAGAAGCAAGCGCAAGGTGGACCCGGATATGGTGGACTACCAGAGGAGCCTGGACAAAAAGATTGATCACCGACCTCAAAACGCTTATAACTGCCATAAACGTCTTTAAGTTGTCTTAGTGTATGCTTTGGCTAGAAGTATAGTTATTATGCTTAAAGTAGAGACCAAGACAGTAATGGCAGCAGCCAACTTATTGTTCTTCGTAACAATATAATTTATCCATAACAAATTCCGCGAATTGCAGCTGTGATTGCATGCGACTTTCCAAACGCGCCATCAAGAGACAACTTATTAGATGCTGAGCTGTATCCAATAGTCCAAACTATATTCAATCAATCAATCATATTTATTTCACTCAAATAGAGTATGTACAAAATAGTTCATGCTATAATTAAACATAAATACTTGTTGTTTTGCCGTTCCACCGAGAGAAGAAGTGTAAGGATCTTTGTTGCAGTGCCGGACAATCAACCGCGTGGTACTTAGCGCATTGCTGCGAGCAGAACCGACAATTACACTGAGTAGTATAGTCTTCATGAAACTCCCTACGGGAGCATACGAGGTGATGGAACCCGTGTACGATGTACCTGGTATATACATGCCAGTCATCGCAGGCCACCCCGGCCCACAACCAAGGAGACTTAAAGACGTCGAGCGTTCTTACCTCCGTCGCTGCTTCCGTGAATTTGCGTCGCCACTCTTCCGAGAAATGGTTAAGTGGCTCCGTCAATGGCATACGCAGCCTAAGCCGAAGCATCTCCACCATCGGCGCACAGTCCGACAATACATAGAACCAAACTATATTGGAAGAGCCATGGGGAAAGCATATCCCTTGGTGTAAACTGTAAATTACGTGGTTAATTTATATTGTAAAACACTGGAAGGATTATGTAGGAACGAAACTCCAGCTTCAAAAAAACAACGTTTAAGCAAACCAACAATCAATTATAACGACATGTCTTATATAAAGCATACAAGCAACTTACCCGCTATAGAAGTATTCATTCACGGTGACATTCACAAAGAGGCTTTTCTTTCGAACATTCTTGCGTGGCGTGCCATCCAGATTATAATAAACTATGGCAACAAAGTTTACGGTTGTAAATTTATCCGTCAGGCTACCATTTGACATACTAGGCTCAAAAATGAACAATGGCTTTCGAAAATACGTCAAATAACCGTTCCTATAAGATTCCCTTTTCTTTTGATGTACGATCCTGTGCAAAGTCCACACAAATAAAAACGCGTTATATACAGAAAAATATAACAGTTTTATATAAAAAGAAAATAAGAACTAAATGCCTACTGAGTCTACTATCACTGTCAGATCGTGCTTTATGATCAGAAGTGTTGAAATATATTTAGCGAGTGTTTCAATGTTAGCATATTTCCATCGCTGAAGAGGCACGTATTACTTCTTACGTAACACTTCGAATCACATCCCCAATTTGGAGCCATGAGCATGTCCCTTGTGTAACCTACAAATAACCTGGCTAAATAAAGAAACACAGAAAATGTGTGTGGATGTGCAGATCTTACGGTTTCGATTCCTCGATTTGCTGTTCATGCGTCATTTATAATAACTGTCATAAATTAACTACCCCAAATTTGTTTGTGATGTGGCATGTACACACGAAACAACAGTAATGAACAGATGAACGGGATTGAGGGGAGAAGTTAAGATAAATGATGAGTTCTCCATCACCTGACTGGCGCCCTTTCAGCGCCACGTTACTTTGGATCTCGACCGGATAAATTTCCAAGCTAGGTATCCAACCTCAAAAAAGCTCATCACGTACTTATTTTTTAACGCCGCATCACTTACAAAAAGGGGAGCTTGCGATTCCCTAAAGTTGTAGACCGCGCTCCACCACGTTGACATCACCTGTATCACTAAAACGTGGGCCACCGACAACCTATCGCCATCCGAACTCTTTATTAGTGGCCGCCACTCAATCGTTCGAAAATATCAAATGAGACGAATTGGGGGCGGCGTCGGCATACTTGTGAATTTTGAGCTCGTTTACGCCGTTTTACGTTTAGAAGAAGAGAAGCTGGATCCCAAGCGTTTTTTCAGCTACGCCAAGAAGCGTCTAAATCGTCAGGCAGGTATTCACCTCTGAGCTTATCTACACGAGCTGAACCCCGACGGATTTCCGTCAATTTGCTCTCACGAGTTGGCCTTGGCCCTTGCGGAACCTCTGGCAATGATCTTTACCCGCAGCTTCGAGGAGAGAATGGTCCCCCCGTCTTTTAAACAGTCTGTTGTGACGGCTGTGCACAATAAAACGTGATCCCTCGCAGAAAAGTACTGGCCGGTAGCTCAGGGTAAATCATAAGATTACTTTGTCTTAATATCATATGGGTAAACCATATAATTATATTATATAAAATTGCGGCGCTTGGAATTGACCCACGAATCCTGGCTTGGTGTCACTTATATCTAACAGATCGCACCTTCGCCGTAAAGTTAGTGACTCGATCCCGGAGCGCTCCCCATGCCCTTCCGAAGTTCCTCCAGGCTCCTGCTTAGGCCCACTTATGCATATAATCTTCGCCTGAAATGTGGGTTAATTAGTGAGCTAAGTGATATGGTGATCTCAGTTCCGAAGTGCGCGATTCTGAAGACAGCTCCCGAAAACTTCTTGTATAGCTAAATATTTCCCTATACCTGAAATCACATCCTACAGGGACCTAGAAGTTACGTTCGATGAAGTTTCGGACACACGTTACCGATTCAGCAAGAGCTGCCTTCGACTGAGCAATCTTATACTGAGGGTATTTTAATCACAAGATGCCTTAAAATATCTGCGCCTTCATGAAGCCCTCGTAGTGCCAAAATTGGCATACTGTGCTCACGTGTGGGCACTTTTCTACGACAAAGATATATGCTTGCTGCGTATTCAAGAAAAGTTTTTAAGGAGAGTCTCAAGGAGGTGCAACTTGACGCATGACAGGATCGTACTCCTAAGTGTTGCAGATTACCAGCGTCGTGTTGACTACCGCATTCTTAACGATCTCATACGCAATGGTCAGATTTATACGTATTACGATCAAACAGCCTACAGATTCATTCAACCATTTAAGACTGCAAGTATGGCAGTCGTTAACCACGCATTTGTTTGGCGAACAGCTCGCCTAGTCCTCGAATGCGAGCAATTAATTTTCCTTACTAACTCTCTCTTTAATTAAAGAAGACATTTGTATTGTATTTTATCATCTTACATTTCAAAGACGTATGTTCTGGTCGTGAAAAACGGAATCTATCTAATGCAGGAACAATATTCATATTAAGTCTTACGTATCTTAGCTTTCGAGGTTAAAAAGGCATACACTGTGCTGTTAACGCACATGATGCATCTGCGGATTTGAGACCGGTTTCTTATGTTACTCTGCAAAAGCACCACCTCAAACTGGAGGCTAAAGTGTTCATCGCCATTTCCATGGGTGACGTTAGGTTGAACATCGCCAAACACACTACGACCTGGCGTTGCTGGTGACAGCCAGGCGGGAAACTCAACTACCGGAGCTGGTAAATATTGCTCTTGACAAAGTGGCCGAGTGTATGCGTGAGCATCACCTCCAACTGGCGCCACATAAAACGGAGGCACTTTACCTCACTGGGCGAAAGCGCACAGGGGGGCTCAATCTGACTCTCTCGGGCCAACCCATAGCAATCAAGAAGGAGGCCAAGTATTTGAGGGTCATCCTGGACACCGGACTTACGGATGCGGCGCATATCGCCCACGTCTCCCGCAATGTCGCTGGGGTCGCACAGAATCTTGCACGGGTCCTCCCGCGAGAGGGAGGGGCAATGTACGCAGCACCTGTCTGGGAAGACCTTGCCCTCCAGACGGCGCGCAACCGGGGCGCACTCAGAGCCGCGCAGGGGGGAATGGCCATAAGAGTCTGCAGGGCCTATCGCACGATCTCCTGGCCAGAGAGAGAAGCGAACACGTCTCGACCGGAACTGGGACCTCGCGCGGGCACAACGGAAGGCACTGGAACTGTGGCACGATGAATGGCGAAATCCCCGGGGCGACGCCGGCGGTCAATAGAGTTACCGACTGATACCGGATCTGCACCGGTGAAATGACAAGCAGCTGGGGGAGCTGTCGTACACCACGATACAAGTACTCACAGGACACGGCCAGTTCCACACATATATGCATGCGCATCGGCAAGGCCCCGGTCGACATCTGCGTTCTCTGCTCCTTTGGGGACGCGGACAACGTCGAACACACGATCGTGCACTGCGCGGACCTTGCTGGAGCACGTGCCTCTGCGACGCCCGAGCTGATGGAAAAGACTCCGCAGTGCGTGGTGGACTTCATGATGAAGGACGAGACGAATTGAACAAAGGACTGACGTTACCTCGACACCATCATGAGGAAAAAGCTGAACCTGGAGGCGGCGAGACGAGCCCGCTACGACGAGTAATTTAAGCCATGTCATTCTAATTCCATACAAATAGCCCATATCTACAATCGGTTTGCACTTTCAACCTCAGACGAACACCACGCACTCCATCGTTGGTTTTGCATCTCTGTACAGCATGTATTTGCACTCGCATGTTTGTATCGGTTTTTCCGTATTAAGCTAAAATTACCAACTTTGTAGACTAAGTCATTTAGACAACCCCCGTTTCACATTAATTTGCGCCACTGTCGTGGCCATTCACATTAATTAACTTTACTGCCTTCGTCTCCATCTATATTAAGAAGGACGTCAACGCATATTAACGTTGCTATTCAAGGTTCCTGTGAAGGAGAAACCTCAAGTGAACGATTGGGTTTTGTTGCGTTATTTTTACGGCTTACTTGTGAACAGCCGCAAAACAGCTAAGTCAGAGGTCGGTGCAACACGGTTAATGGAAAAGCGGATCAGAACCTTTTTTTCTTTTTTAAAGCAGATTGAAGACATGTTTCCAAGTGTATAGCTAGTTTAAGCCTCATACTGCAAACAGTACAAAATTGTATCTGTAAAATTGTACACAATTTATGTATTATTATTTAGTAGACTATTAAAAATAAAAACGAGGGCAGAGTCTGAGAAAGAAACCAGATCATCATAGTGTGATGTGCTGCATGTGTTTGACGTCAGTGAAGTACTTAAGTCAGATGCACAGTAAGGCCTTCTTTCTGCGCAGCTAAACAGCTATCGGGGTTCGGTCAAGGGCGGAGGAGGGGCAATCACAAAAACGCTGAAAAAGAGCTGAGGCATAGGGGAAAAAGCATCAAACGATATTGCGCAAAGGAATAAAGCTTCAAGAACATATTGCTTCGGAAAGGGCTCAGGACAATGAGCGATGTGGCAAGTGCCACGGGGGTCGCTACATAAAAACCGGCTGTCATATATAAAACTTCGCTCCTGTTTCCCCCAATGTATCTCATCAAGTACATGCACAGCAGTATGATAAGACCTTAACTAAGGCACAAACCTTTTAAACAACACATAGCGTACT
The DNA here is from genome assembly GCA_003439945.1 of Dermanyssus gallinae. Classification (NCBI taxonomy): domain Eukaryota; kingdom Metazoa; phylum Arthropoda; class Arachnida; order Mesostigmata; family Dermanyssidae; genus Dermanyssus; species Dermanyssus gallinae. Next base: position 61,171 of record QVRM01003083.1, read on the forward strand.
AATAGCGTACAAGATCATCTACAAAATATCTAGTAAAACATCACGCTCATTGGCAAGTAATACAAGCATAAAGGTTACGTTCTGAAAGTCGTTCCTACTAACAGTCATGAAAGTGCGATAATGCAATTATCATCTGAACTAATGAGTGCGCCTATCTGGAGACTTCGTACCAACTTACATTTATTTTAATGCACCTAAATAATACTAACCTGAATACATACGGTCCGAGTTCCTGTATGATAGGTATGTGTTTTTTATTTACGAATTCGTTATAATTAGTGAGATTAAACACATAGAGCGACTCGTAGGAATAGATTGGAAATTTTAAAAATGTTCTTTCTAGCAAAGAGTTCGCCACAATAGGTCCAGGCCGTTCTCGCTGTATCTCCTTCTGAGTCCAAAATAACGTGCCAAGGTCTATTGGCAGCAAAATGGCAGCCACGACTGCAATTTCAAAAATACACAACAGATGTTTAACTAAATTTTGTGACTAATTACCTTTTACATTCCAACTAAATTTTGTGACTAATTACCTTTTCCCTTACCAATTTCAGAAATACACAACAGACGTTCAACTAAATTTTGTGACTAATTACCTTTTCGACGAATCAACAATACACATTTTACATATGCTTATATCAAAACACCATTGTGTATGCATATTTGTATAGTTGTACGAGCACAGGCCTTAAAACATCTGTCGAACCCGGTGGCGTGGTGCATTTGCGTGCGCCTTGCGACCGGAGGAGACTCACAGTTACACGGGCTCAATCCCAACCGTTGCACATTTGTATGTATGGCGTCGGTCTTACGAAACAATGCGAAAGCAAATCCGTGGACGTTAAATGTTGGCTGAGGGTCAGTTTGTTAGACCTTAAAACATCTGTGTTTCGTAGCCAAGCCTTGCTTGGAATATATGTGTATTATTAGGTTAGTAGTAGTCATTGTACCAGTGCAGAGTTAACTTGTAAAACCATAGCCACTCTAGACACACGCGTACACCTTCTCTTGACGATAGGCCGCTTAATCTAGAAACTGCTCGTTTGTGGACCTGCGTAATTTTAATCAAACATTCTTTAATTTGACTTTGCTGGAGCCTTTTGGGCCAATCCCGTAATTTCCTAGATGCTTTTTTACTAGACAACAAATTCCGAAGACCGGGCGGTACGAGGCTATCTGACCCACTAAACGGTTACTTAGGCTATTGACGAATTTAACATTTATAAAGCGAATTACTGGCGTGGACGCTGTTTTACCTCAGCGTGGGACCTATTTTCTCCTTAACATTCTTCTCCAAGGACCATATTTAAACGCAGTAACGTCTTTGAACAGCCTTCTAACGGACGCAATTCCGGGGAGAAGTCGTGTGAAGGAACTATGGCCTTGGCCGCAACTCCCTAAAATGTGTGTATACGAATGCGAAACGCATCTCTACGGTAAAAATTGCAGGCTTGCTTGAATAAACGTACCACAGTACGTGAGAATGAGAGTGTAAACAACAGACGAATAATGTAGAGAAACGCACTCCCACGGTTTTGATGAAGTGCTTTGCAATGCTGAACCTAGGATAGGGGGAATACGGGCTCAGTGGTCGCAATTTTATCATTGTTGGTAGCCAGTGGGTTATAGGCATCATGCATTTTTTACACCACTTTAGGAGAAAAAGGTAACAGTTTTGGATGGGGTGTTTAGCTGCGACCAATTGCAGGTGTCGTAAGCACTATAGAAGCATACAAACTTGCACAATAGATAATGTACCGAGCAAAAATAGAAATATCCTTAGTTGCAACCTAGGATACACTTACCGATCATAGCAATCCGCATAGCACGTAAGTGCATAGTTGCGGCCGAACTACAGACACCGAGAATAGCTGCGAAGTGCGACAGTCGAATCAACGGATAGCAGACGTGATAATCTAAAAACCAAATCGATATCTAGACACAGATGGCCTTTGTATGACGTTAAAGTTAATATTGCCATGCCTTCTTCAGGGCTTGGATACATCAAATGTTAAATGAAAAGATTACGTTATTGTACCCATATCGTTTCAAATATAAAGCAATGAAGTGCATGCACTATCGACGTTTCTTTTTTATAATTAAATTAATCGTGAAATTTGAATAAGTAGTGATTTGTTTCTAGCATATATGCACAGCCACAGGCTCACGACGTATGAATAGTAAGTGACCTCATATCTGTAGCATATTGATAACGAAGAGCCAAATAAGTATAACGAAGAGCCAATTAAATATTTGCCTGGTTAAACACATGATGTACACCGGGCGCCATTGTTAACGCCACAACAGTAAGAAACTCAGAAAACCTATTAAATCTAGTCGTTCTTTTTACCAATTGTCATGGTGGTCGCAGGACCGTCTTCTCGAGATTACTTCACCTGCCCACTTTTTAGCGCCATTACGGCTGCTCGGAGACAAATTATGCAAATCTCCTTATTATAAACCAGAACTAATGATTTTGGAGAAGAGCCTTTACAAGGGCTGCTTGGAGACAAATTATGCGAATCTTCTTACCATAAACCAGGATTCATGATTCTTGAGAACCGCCTCTACGAGGGCTGCTTGGAGACAAAACTACGCGAATTTCCTACCATAAACCTGAATTTATGATGCTTGAGAAGCGCCTCTACAAGGGCAGCTCGGAGACAAGTTATGCGAATCTTCTTACCATTGTCCGGGATTCATGATTCTTGAGAAACACCACTACAAGGACTACTCGAAGATAAATTATGCGAATCTTCTTAATGTAAATTAGGATTCATGATTCTTGAAAAGCGCCTCTACAAGGGCTGCGGAGACAATTATGCAAATGTTCCTAACATAAACCAAGATTCATGATTCTCGAAAAGCGCCAATACAAGGGCTGCTCGGAGACAATTTATGCAAATCTGCTTGCCATAAACCAGGATTCATGATTCTCGAGAAGCACCTTTCCAAGGGCTGCTCGGAGACAAATTATGCAAATGTTTTGCACTAACAAGATTCATGATTCTTGACAAGCGCCTCTACAAGGGTTTGGCATGTCAAAAGATCTTCTACTCTTAGGTTTCAAGTTAGTAACCCTCGCTCAGTATTGAAAAAGGGGGGGGGCACATCCTACACCTCCAGAGCAGCTACTCAGAAGGCTCTACTCCTGTACATGACTCGGCAGCGGAGAGAGCAACGCATCCACAGAATTCTGGCAGCAATCGTCACTCAGTCCACTCAGCATGGAGTTCTCAAAATGTCACAAGGAACCCACCGCGACCACAAACGAGGTCGCATGCGGTCCCCTCCTCTTCCCTTCCCCTGCCTTGACCGGGCAGACATCAGTCAGTCAGGGTGGGGGGAGAACCAAACCTCCCCGACCGGTGCAGACCCTCAGGGCACATTTGGCCAACAACAAATAGCTAGAGTCAGAAGTCAGCGGCCTGGTCAAAACGGTGACGATGTCGTGATTACGTCTTTGAGAGACCGTCCGGGCCTTGGGGCTCAATTGGCTCATAACATAAGCAATGCCACCGCACACCAGGCAGACAGCCAGACAGGCGGGGCCTTGCGAGAATGGCCCTCTAGGGACATCACCCCTTTGTACCTCCCAGAAAATCGAAACGGAGCTGCAACGGCTCTGCTGTCTCCGAAGGAGTCCCGATAACAGCGAGCGAGCCGCGCCAGCGACGCGTAGGCACGCGCTGATACCCAGTGGTTAGAGTTGCTACCCCCTTAGCCAAATAGCTGCAGTCGCAGCAGACCGTCATGATTGCGGGCAGCGCGTGCACGCCTGAAGTCTTTACGAGGTCCGCGACAGTATGGCATGCCCAACATACAGGACAAACCTGCTGGAGTTGCAAGGACGCGAGCGGATAAAAAGCGGGCTGAAACACGCAGCCCCAGCAGACAGACTACTAGACTCGGCGATGGCCGCACAATTCACGCTAGCCCTGCTGAGCCAGCGACACCCTTGCCGTAAGATTGTCACCTGGCCGGTGGACGGCGGCAGCGCCGACTGGAGCCATGTAGGCTCAGTGTCTTCTATGACAGCAATGACAAACATTTTGCAATTTATTCTTAACCACTACAGAGCGGCGGCGCATGACTTGCTGGAGTCGTACGTGGTACAACATCGAGTCGATCGCTGCGTTATTTCAGAGCCAGATGTCGCTCTCTTGAGGAATCTAACCGATGCATCGATTGACACACATCGCTACGCTGGCACTTACTAATAGTCGCAGGCGACTTCAACGCACTGCACGTCGCGTGAAGCGCGTGACCATCAATACTGGCAAATGTGACACCTCAATACGGAACTACTGGCAGACGCTCTCAAGGATGGCTCACTCGCCCCGGCGACGCGCCCCTCGACGACGATGATTTAACGGCGATCATGACGATGACATGTCAGGCGACCAGCGGTCCGGCCAGACAAGGAGGTCCAAGAAGTGCCTCCGTTAACACTAGTGCAGCCAAGGAAATTAGACCGTCGTGTTGGCCAGACGCCATCAACAAGGCAGTCGTCCGTGCTGATCAGCTACAACAGCTGTACCGCACCAAGCGCCTGCATCTGTGACGGCTGATAAGCAGAGCGAAGGCAGAGTCCTGAAAGGCGCTGGTGAGATAGACGTTTGGGGCTTTCCGTACCGCACGGTGATGGAAAAGCTGTATAAGGCGCCCTCGCTCCCTAAAAAACAAGTACGGGACCTAATCACGCCCTTCTTTGCCGCCAGCCCCCCTCAACATTGAGGTGGACGCTGACTAAATCCCGAAAAGTGACCCCTAAAGTTGGTGGCATATGCCGCGAAGCGCCTTGAGACAAAAAAGGCACCTGGACCAGACGGGGTTCCTCCAAGAGTAATAAAAATCTTGCGCAGAACCATCCAAAAACTCTCGCTCAGCCCTTCACAACGCCTACATCAGGACGGGTATTTTCCAACCCCAGTGGAAGCGCGCTTACCTGACTCTCATATCAAACTAAACGCAGCAGC
>QVRM01003084.1:2500-25492 GCA_003439945.1 Dermanyssus gallinae
GTACCACACGATTTCACTACTCCCCTCTATTTACCGTCCTTTGGATCGTCCACAGCTGTTCATAGTCACAGCACTGGTCAGCCCGGCACGACACCCCTAGTAAAAACGACGACGACAACGACGATGATGATGACGATGATTTTGGGGGTGCTGATGGTAGTGGGGGGTGGTGGTGGTGGTACTAATAGCTGTGATGCTGTTGCTGCTGCTGCTGCTGCGGCTGCGACAATCACCGTGCTGGCAATAATGAGATCGACGGCAACAACACCAACAACGGCTTGTGATGATGAGGCGATTAGTTTAAGAGTACGCGGCAGAGATAGCGCCGAAAGGTCGACGAAAATTGCGTTTTTGAGCAGCAGAATGAACAGCACTCTCGCTGTCGACGTTGTTGTTGCCGTTATTGTTGCTCTTGTTGTTGTTGCCGTTGTCGTTGTTGTTGTGTCGGCGTCCCCCGAAACGACGAAAGAACGGCGCCCTTCGATAGGCTCAGCTTTGCTACGAGTGCGCTTGGGGTGAGGTGAGAGCGGGAAGAGACACTTAAAGGGATAGAACAATAAGGAGAGAGATCCAAGGAGAGTGAGATAGAGAGAGGAGGAAGGACAACTCCATTGCTCAATTCCCCTAACGACCACAGTATTTTGCAGTCGCATGTAGAGTGGCTCTTCGAGGACGACGAGAACCCACGACGGACCCGACGACGACAACGAATGTGATGAGGAAGGAGCGATGGCCCCAGCTTCAGGCCCCCCCCCCAACGTTTCACGACGTCGTTGCTAATATGCGATCCTCCCAACCCCTACTTCACTGCCTCAACCACCCCCACCACCACCATCACCACGATACTGCTGCTGCACTGCTGCTTGCTACCGCTGCTCCTGCTGCTACTGTTAACCTTTCCACTGGCACTGCAACGAGCAAAGAACGAAAAACGACCCTAAGGGAAATAATGTTCGTATCACCAGCCGCCAGGGTTGCAGCAGCCGAATCGTCGTCTTTGTCGTTGTGTCCGTTGCTGTTGTTGTGTCGTCAACGTCATCACCATCAGCATCAACATCGTCGAACGTTTTTGTATTTGCACCGTACCTCACCCCTAGCCAGGACGAAGTTAGGTGCATATCAAGCAAGCACCGAGTCGTCGCTGATGTAGGTACGTCGTTCGTATGTTCGTATGTGCACACCCCCTCCTATGCGTTTCGTCGCCGTCTCGCGAACCCCCAACACTCTTAGACACCGACGCCCCGCACGCACAAAGGCGTCGCGGTAGGGGGGGGGGGGGGGAAACGCGGGGCCTGAGCGAACTACGCTGTAAGTTGCTGCTGTTGCTTCTGCCACGTGAAGACGCCGTGGCAACGAACCCCAAGGCACAACAGAGGAACCGAGAACGCAATGCAGCCAGCACGAGGAGAGTAGAGGGAGGGCTACCTTAAGGAAAGCAAGGCGGCAATCTTACTAGTTGGTTGTAGTGGTAGCAATCGCGGTAATTCTAGTAGTAGCAGCAGCAGCAGCAGGAACCGTAATAGGAGCAAGGACAACACCTGCGTGTGTGTTGAAAAAAGAAGAGAATAAGAGATATAGTAGATAGACGGAGACAAAGAAGGATAAAAAAAGAGGGGAAGAGAGAAGAAAGTGGCAAAGAAACGCAAAGGCGAAAGAAGGAGAGCGATCAAATAAGCGATTAGCAGGTAAGTCCCGTTCCTTAAGCTGGCGTTTGGGCACAAAGTGTTTCGCTTTTCAATCCCAGCTCAAAACCCCTCTTGACCTCTTCGCTAGTCTCCAGGCTTGACCGCGTTTCGTTCGAACCTACCTATTTTACCCCCTCCACCGCCGCCATCACCACCACCACCACCACCATTTGTGCTACTAATACTACTATTATGACTACTACTTTAATATGACTACTTTTGTGAAGGTAGGGACGTACCACAACCACAGGCCGTCATTCTGATCAATGCTGGTCTGGGCAGTATTAGCAGAATGGCACGTTGAGAAATCGTCAGCCGCCACAAACAGCGGTCGACGGCAAAAATTGCAGGCTGTCGGGTTGGGATCCAATATTGAGCACATGCCTGCGCCTGCATATACATACAAATAACTATATATGCACGCAAGCACACCTGCATATGCTAGGCCGTGCTAGATCGGCCTAGATCGTCGTCGTTGTTGTTGTCACGCCGCCCGCCGCCGCCGCCGTCTCCGTGGTGGAGTGCAAAAAGGTGCAAGGTGCAAAGATGGGAACACGGAAACGGTCTAGGGCTTGCGACCGCAACACAGAGCTCAGTGCTTAAAGCTTGCCTACTCTAGCATGCCTTTGCTTGCGGGGCCAACCGTGGCGGCCCCGTGTTGTAGTGAGACGACTAGCTCAGCAGGAGGAGAAGGCAAACTTCCTGCTGCTGGCAGGCGTCGTTGCCAATTTACTCTGAAGTCGGATCGGCCCGCTTAGGCGATAGAGGCTTTAGGCTAACGCTGTATGTATTGCTGATGGTGCTGGTGGTAAAGTGAAGGCCGTATTGATGGTGGCAAACCAAGAATATTGTCTGCCGTGTCTGCGTTACGTCTTTGTGCGTATGAGGAAACCGCTGGCTCGCGTACGCATGCGATGTAGGCGGCGAAAGGTTTGGCGGTAGACGTTTAACGTGGGGGCGTTCGTTTTGATGGTGGCTTTCGTCCTATTACTTACTGCTACAATCGCTGCTAACTGCTTGGGAAAGATCGTCTACTTCTATTTGACGCGGCAGCAATCTAGGTTCTCGGGCAACCGTTGGCTTCTGGTTGTACTGAATGTCGCGCAGTAGCAGACAGCTGACAATAATGTAGGTAATTTGGTAAGTAAAAGTTGTACGCTCTTGGCTTGAGACTTTCCGTTTCCACGAGGAATGGGAAAAGGTTAAGACATCAGTGGATGAACTGTGAAAAGTTACAAGAAAGCTCAAAGAACGTCAAGAAACAATACGAATTTGATTTTGTTATATATTGGTAGTGGGCATATATTAGTATTCGTAGCAGCAACAGCCAGCGAAGGCTTCGTCCGCCTTTTACGTCGCCTGACCCAAACAAGTGCCTCGTTCATGGGCGCGGGCTCATACGGGAAAACAAAGCGACATTTTTCTGATCGGAGTTGAAGGCGAAGCGATGAGTCGCAGGTCCTCCCGCTGCTTTGCCCCGCAAACCTATTGAAAGTTCTCTCATTAACTCCAGGATCATTCTGGTGGATCTGCGCCTTTGACTAGAGATTGACGGTAATGCAGATTACTTAAATCACTTCACGTCGGTGGCTGTACAGCGCGGATTTGGCCTTCTGTTCTTAAATGCCGCATTAAAATGCAACTAGTAACTATAACCAGAAAACTACGACTCGCCCTAAAAACAATATCAGTGGTGCTATGCCATATCACGTCCTTCATACATCCAGTCTTTCTGAAACACGAGCTCATTTTGGACTTGAACAGAACTCTGTCCAGGATCACAAACGAGAGAGTTTATGAGGAAAGGGCATGAGTGACTTCTTAGTAAGCTGAGTCAAGCAATTTAACAGGTTAAATTACCGGCCTTTGACATACAGGCGTTCCGAAATTAGTACGCCGACCACAACAAAGTGAAAGCAGTACTGCTTTCTTTTTATTTAAAAATATTCGATCTTTAACGAAGTTTTAATCGGATGATACCCCTACGCAGACGTATTCGCATAGATAGATGCGTAGGTTGGCGTCTGCGTGGAAAACGTCGCGCCAACGCAGGGTAATTAATAAGATAAGTTATACAATCGTGTACATTTCTGCCGCGCCCGTAAATTGCCAATACTTCTTCTCGACTTGCACAACGCTGCATTGTAACGCACAGCCTATTTGAAAAATCACGACGGCTTTATTGCGCTTATGTCTAAACCTGAGTCAACAGGTGTCTGAGAAGGAAAAGTCTCAGCACATGAGCGAGACAAAGAGAACAATCAGTAAAGGGCTTTCATGAGAACACTTGTATCTGCAGCTGGGCTTTTTGAGGTCAATTTTTTGCAAAAAAAAAGTCACGCAGAACCTTTCAATGGCCGGCCCTACCAGCATATCTGTAACTCAGAAACATGCCAAACGTTTGCCATGTCAAATAAGTAAGTACGCAGTCGATGAATATTGACGAAAATATGGGATAAACACTCGAAAAATCGATAATTCGATAATCGCCCACGTACGTTGAACATTTGCTATTACGCTCACAAACAAACACGTTTAGTAAAAAATAAGAGCATTTAATTGGGGATCACTTTGGGATCAAATCGGTTTTTTTGCCGGTTCGTTGCGTTAAACGATGACCGTAAGCGGTTTCTCCCTACGCCCGAGTCTCGTGCCACACAGAAGAGGAACGTTAGCGGTTGGCGATACGATCTGCATATGGTGGCCTTGCACATATACTCTTGTATATTGATATTTATTGCTAATGTTGCCCCAGGAGGAGTTTGCGTCGTCTATAGCGGCAGACAAAAAAACAGCGCTTCAGCACAAAACAGGTGAGGGTGTAAAATAGGCTCATCTATCATGTCGATAATTAGCGGCCAATCGATCTAGCTGGATGAGCTTCTTCTCCTCAATGCAATTAGGCCAAACAAATTAACAACTCCCTGACCAACGGCCTGTCGACGAATCAACCACAACCCCCTCGTCAGCTAGTAAACTGTAGGGTGCAGAAGCCTGGACCATGCCATATCAACTATATTCTATCGGAGCTAATCATTTGCACTGATATCTGATGTATGCACACATAATTACTTGTGTGTGCGTGTATATTTATACTTATATATTCAAGCTTATATTCAATATAACGTGAATATTCGTGCACAACCAAATCTGCTTCCTACGCCAGACCAGAATTTACCTAGGGTTTCACGTGTCTGTAAGTTACGCTTTTTGATGGTAGAAATATACGTATATACAAATCAAGTAATATTTATAAATATATATATATATATATACCTGTTTTGATTTAAGGATCATTCGGTAAGGTTGTCGCACTATAACACTTGTTAATACAACATAAAACTTTCATTTTACAACAACAAAGCTCAAATTGACCTACTTTATTTATTTTAAATTAATTAATCATTAGACGTAAATGCCTTGATTGGACACGTGCACACGTAAATATATATATAAATATATATATATATATACATATATATATATATATATATATATATATATATATATATATATATATATATATATATATATATATATATATATATATATATTTATATATATATATATATACATATGTATATATGTGGTTCACTTCATTGTAACTTCACTCCTTTTTAGATCTCAACGCAAAGCGCACACACTCGCTACTGTGGCTCGCCGGAGTGTATATGTAAACTTTGTGGCTGGCCGTGTGATCGATATCACCTTCAGCGCTGTGAAAGAGCAATTCCGCTGTCTCAACTCTGGAAATGCGATGTCTATGATGTATATTCGTAAGCCAATAATTGGTTTAAAAAACTTTTATTTATAATTATTCTTTAAGCAATATATATAAGCAATCGCGCTCCGAGGGTACGGTTACATAGTCCCGTCTGCGTAGCAGGTAGGCCTAGCATTCATTCTATTTTAATGAGAGAGCCGCATCTGCAGAAGACAAGAATGAGTGAGAGAGAGAGACGTACAGGAAGAGATCGAGACGCACGCGCGGAGATGATTGAAACAACATAAGAGATTCGTGACAGAAACAGCACAGCCGCCAGATAATTCTCAAAGCAATTCGAGGGTTGCTTTTCCCACCCAGTTTTCCTACATTTTCCGCCGTCGCCGAAGTAATGCTGACATTGCCACCAATAGTGCCTTTTGTTTATCTATCTCTTTCGTGCTCTATATCGCTCAGTAAAATTCTCCGAATTTTCCGTGGCTTATTGTCTATCTTTCTAATTGCTTTTTACATTTTTTTTCTCAATAGCTCAGGTTCATATTCTCCCGCTTAATGTAATCATATAAGACTGAGCTGCCAGGAAGAAACATTTGAACAGAAGAAACATTTAAAATTTAGACAAACAGGTGGGAACATTTAGAGAAACGCATTTATGTATATATATATATATATATATATATATTATTTTCGTATTACGTGATAGAGGCGCGTGTCGGAGTCTATTGCAATAAGACTAGTCAAACCAATAGCTATTTTACACTGTGCAATTGATATTTTTAAGTTTAAACAGCAAACGTTATACACGAGCCTCTCAATTGCTGTATGTGCAAATAGATTGTGACAAATATATATATTTGAAAGAATGTTTAATTTAGTTTTTCAAAGTGTTTTTATTCCCTCAAACTAGCTCCCACCCGCTGCAGTTTACTCATTCCTCCTTTGATACAATACTTCACAATATTTCTAAACGCGTTTTTCGGAATAGAGTTGATTTGCTGCTGCGATTTTTTTTTACTTTATCCCATCTCAAAACATTGGGTCTTGGTCTCGATATCGTAACCACAAATCGATGGCTCGTCGTTTGCAATCACTCTCTGAAGCAACCAAATACATTCGCTACCGCCTGAAAGTTAAATTTCGATTTTTTCCGACAGGCGTTTATTGACAGAAAATTCAACATTTTTGTAACAAACTTTACTGCCAGCCTTCTATAGCACAAAATATCGGTCAAGACTGTGTCAACTCTATAGGATATCTACAATTCCTCAGCTATCTCCCTGATATTAATTTCGCCATTGTTGAATACGATATCACATTGCTTTTAAAGGTTTTCTTCCGTTATGGACGTGGACCAGCAGTCATCTTCCGCATTTTCATGTCCGTCGCGAACCCGACGGTAGCACGTACACACAGTGTTTCGGAACACTGTTTGATCACCACAAGCAGTTCGTAATATTTCCACCACTTAAGAGATATAATACAGAACTTGATGCTCTTCCATATTTGGCTCCTTGAAATGCCGAACCTCGTTTTTTTCACTTCTTTAAACCAAACTCAAACAATCAACACCGCCGCCGATGACGCGAAATTTTGCCTGTGCGAAATAGCTGTTAAATGGTGCTTCTAAGCAAAGCAAACCGGGAGACTTGGCGGTTTCAGTGCAATTGTTTTAATTTAAATTTATATAAAATTCTGCCCTTTTGTATATATATATATATATATATATATATATATAATTTTAGCATAAGTCTCAAAGCTTTTTCAACAAATGCTGACACATCGTAGGGGTAGCGGCGTATTTCGGCTGTAACTACAAACAAGAAGCTCGTAGAATACATTACACGTATGGTATGTCGCTGATAGTTGGTGGGAAGCGGAGTACATTAGCACAGAGGAAGAGCTCACTGTATGGCGCCTGATTACTCAGAGTCGTGCTATTGCGATGCTGCTGTTAGTAGAATCAGTTGCCATGTATGTATAAGACCAAATTAAAGAGTTGAATAAATGCGAACCACGTACATCACGGTGGTATTTAGGGCGAGCCCCATTGGTTTCTCAATATTCGCGCGTTGCGTGTGAAATGTACGGTGGTTTTGTCTAGCAATTTATTAAGATAATGCATATATATATATATATATATATATAAACTGACCTACTGATACTACCGTGGCCGATATGACTTGTTGAACATTAACAAACACGATAAAGAAGAGAACGACAATTGTTACCTCTAATATATGAGCAAATCAAATATTAATGGCCATTTGATATTTCGAGGAGAACGACTATTGTAGTAAGAATAACATCAGTACTAGTAGAACAACTGACGTTCAGTAACCAGCTAAAACGCCCTTTTCATCAAGTCAATGTGGCGTCGTTGTTGCTGCTGCTGTTGGCTGCTATTGTTATTGCTACGTTATTCGACAAGCACGATGTACAACGATACGTCATATGCCTCACGGTGACGGCAGATTCTCGGCTCCCAGTTCCTCACGTATGATTCTTACGCACGACCCTTGTCAGCCGTGCCACCCGCCCCCCTAAACTCCTTGATGATGCAGTTAATGCAGCTGATGGCCAAGGCTCAGGGATATTGTTGCTGGTCAAACGGCAAGGTGCAGCTACATATAGCAGCTGCTGCAGCAGCAGCAGCAGCAAGAATCGCGGCAGTAAAGACAGCATTAGAACATCACTGCCGTTAGCCCATCCCTCTCTTCGTCCTCCTGGCAGAATCGCCTGCCCACATTCGACGCACAGGTCAATGGCAATGATGCTGGCGAAGACCAAAAGGGGGACCTTAACGACAACAGCACAACAACAACAGCGACAGCAACAACAACAATAGCGACAACAACAACCACAACTACAACAACAGCTACGTTGGCTGACGGCATGATTCACACGAGACACATTTGCTCGAGCGCACAGACATTGCATACAGTTGCTAGTATAGCAGTAGCTCGTAGGCGTCAAGGGGTCAGACGACGTCAGCGGGTTCGCGACGACGTGGTGATGGTGGTGGTGGTGATGGTGGTGATGATGGTGGCGAGGTGCCGCCTCGTGCACCCCCCGCGCGACAAGACTGCGCACGATTGACAGACAGGAGGCCACGTGAGTGTCGTCAAGTGGATCGGGGGTTGGTTTCAGAGGGCGGCATTTTTTTCTGCGGAGGGAGGGGAGTTGTCGGTAGGCCGTTGGATACGCTGGAGCAGCAATCTAACATCCAACCCCAGTCACGGCCCGTCATGGGCGATGACTGGTCGCACAGCGCAGCGAATGATCTGACTTACTGATTCGCTGTCTAACTGAAAATCCCACCGGTCGGCTGGCCACGTAGAAGCCGGTACACCGCCACCATCATCACCACCAGACACTACTGATTCATTTACTCATTAATGCATCTCTAATCCATCTCGTATCATGTGTCGCATCTCGCGGCGCACAGTCAGTTCGTTGGTTGGTTGGCTGATCGCTCGTTGAAGGAAAAGGACGAAAAGGAAAATGACGCCCTGATATACGTATGCCGAAGCTTAGCCGCAATTGCGATGCTGGTCGCGTCGCCTTTGCTTGCTTGCGCGAGCGGACATAGGCGTCTGTTCGTTCATCTGTCCTTCTGTCTGTCTGTCTAGCTGACTATCTACGTGCGTAAGTGTTATTGTGCGCATATCTGCGACCGCTAGCTACTACGGTGTGTGCTTGCAGTGAGGATGCGTAGGATGGCCATCACATGTGGCCGACCGTACGAACAAGGCGTGCGCTTGTTGCTTTGTTGTTGCAACTAAAGTCGGCGGCTGTTGTGCCGTCGATTGTTGTTGCTATTATTGTTGTTGTTGTTGCTATTATTGTTGTTGTTGTTGTTGTTGTTGTGTCGTTGTTGTTGTTGTGGCCGTCGATCGTTGTTGTTGTTGGTTATGGACGTTGCTGCTGGAGCTGGTGTGTTGCTGTTCTGGTCTTTATTGCTGGCACGATGGCACAGCTCTACGACGTAGTAGTACGATAAAAAGAAAGCATTTCCAGTAAGCTTGCGTTGCGTTAGTGGATTTCCGCAAGTCGTCCGCCTTTCGAACACGTCTCGCCCGACATGACCACGTTATTGTGTAGTATGGTGCGCCGCATCATTGCAGCGCCATAGGCTTTTGCCGGGCCCGCGCGGAAGCTTCTTCGTCTCTGCACCGTCGTCATCTTCGTCGTCGCCGTTGCCGCCGCCGCCACTGCCGCCGCAGCCGTCTTGGGGTCGGCAGTGGCGCCGCTAGGGCGCCATGAAACCCCAACTCCAGGCGGGGGTGTACTTCGGCGATCCGGCGTACGCTTGTCCGCTAAGCTGCTGGTTCTGCCGCTGCTGCTGCTGCAGTTGCTGCTGTTCTTGCTTCTGTTGCTGCCGATGTTGTTGTTGTTGTCGTTGTCGGTCGCAGGCCACGTCGGGCCCATCATGGCCCACGGTCTGCGCCGACATTTGGCGTTCGTTTTTCACGGAGGTTTTACACGGTGCCGCCCTCTGATGCGGACAGCCGACGTACAAGCGACGCACAAACAGACACGGAACACAGGCTGACTGACGATCAGCGACGTTCCGGGTGGAGCTGAGAGTATGAAGCAAAACGGCCCACGATATAGCAAACGCAACAGCAACCCCAGAAACGACCACAACGACAACAACAACAGGTTCCCTCTGTTCCGTGACCCCCGAAGCCATCAAATCGTTTCCTTGGAAAACAAGATGCGCTCGTAACAACTCCGCAAGACGCAGAACTTCCAAGCAACATTTGGTTATATATACATTTATATGTATGTATGTATGTATGTATATATATATATATATATATCCAAATTAATTACAATTACAATTATGTTTATTTCCTTCAAATTGAGTATAATATACATTTCAAATGTATCTTCATGAAGCTCTATCATCTTTACGCTTCCGACGAGAGAAGCAGTGCAACGATTTTCGGTCATACGATTTACGTTGATATACGTATAGCCAAATTAAAAGACGTGCAAAGGGTTTTTCCAATAGGCAAAATGTAGCGAATTTGTCTAACGCTATGAAGCCCACCACTACCTGCAAAGTCAGTAGTCTGACTGCTGTTAACTTGCCATCGGTGCCAAGGTGGCAACAGGTCGCCGAAGTAACCGCCGCAAGGCGAACGTGTTCAAACACAGCTCGTTGATTGAAATCGACAGAATCGAAGAATATCGCAAATATGGATGAATCATATAGAGCCGCACAGCGGACCGTTAAACCAAAAAGGGATGGAGTCACCCTCTACCCTATCCTGGCCGGACCGGCAATTGTTAAGCGGATATGTCGTTGTCATAGGCGTCTTTCTCGTAGTCTGCCGAACCCTCGAGCACTGCCGCGGCCACAGCTCAATGGGATTTCTTTTGTTCCAATTTCCGGTTGCCCGGGGCCCCGACGACACCGACGCCAATTGAATGAGCCAAATTGGGCTCGCCCCCTGAACCGGAGTTCTGATCATACGTGCAGACCGACCTCGCTTGCTCGCCGAGACGCACGACACAAGGAACGATTTCGAGTAACCTTCTCTGGCCGAACTCGTCCGCAACGCCGCAAGCCGTTCACTTGCGCTCTTCCCGCTCTTCGACTTCGTTCCAATAATGGAAATGAGTACAAAGCGATCCTTATAAACCTAAAAATCGAGCTTCTTTCTCCCGACGCTCACACGACGCTGTACCAAATATTCCTATATGCATAAGGGCTTCAGACGTAGCTGAGGCATATTTGGCGATTTCTTATTTGATGAAGTGCTAATATCCTATATATTCTATATATATATATATATACATCTAGAAAATATTTTGATGATTTAGTAATCATTTACAATACGTTTGCACACTCGGCAGTGCTCGCCTTATATATATATATATAGATATATATATATTTCGAGCGAGGCAAATGCTAGTTTGGGATGCAACCGTTACCGACTCCTTAGCTCCTTCTATGGTCGGTGGCGGCGCATCCGAAGCTGGTTATGCAGCCCACCTTGCGGAGGCTAACAAGTTGAGAAAATACTCATCAATCGGCTATCCCCATGAATTTTGCCCTCTCGCGTTTGAAACTTTGGGTGCCCCTGGCGTTCGGACCAAGCAGCTGATCCGCAAAGTTGGGACCTTGTTAAACCTGTCATCCGGTGATAACAGGTTATCGTCCTTTCTTAAACAACGCCTGGGTCTTGACATACAACGTGGAAACGCTGCCTCCGTTCGGGGCACACTCCTGAAGTGGTCTCGCCCTGGCCTCATCGAAACGGACACGTGACAGTCTCAATGCGCATTGGCTTAGCTAGTTGATGTGTGTAACATATACCTAATGTATTATACGGAAATAAACTTCTTATATATCTAATTTATATATATATATACATATATATAGAAAGAAAGAGAGAGAGATAGGCGGGCTTTCTCTGCACTCGTGCGTCAGATCTGGTATTCAGCAAGAGCCTATATTAAGAGCAATACAAACAAACACCAGCCATGGCCAACCGAGTGTTACCGTGTCTAAGAAATTTTAGCAAATATCAGTTACTTTTTTGAGTCGGACGGACCCTGATAAAATTCCAACGTGTTCCAGAAAACGATAGTTTATAAAATTGCAACTAAGTACGCGGCTGCAGAAGATACAAAACCAAGTTCCTACATATCAGCAATGCAAAATGCGTTTGGGCGATCCTCGTGCTTCAATGCGCGCTTTAAGCTCTACATATGATGCAACATTGCAAAGCATTTGTCGAATTGTTCACAAGGACCTCAGGTGTCTGTCTTATACAATAACAGTCATACAGATTCTCTTTAGGGCTGATCGTGTCTGCCGAAAGATACATTTTGACAGATAAACATTTTCAAAAAAGCCAAACATTAACACGGAAAGTTTATTGTTACATGCTTTGCAAAGTTTCGTAAAACCGTGGACAAATGATGTGTCTAATTGTTTGCAATACAGTGTATCACATGCAATAAAAAAAAAAAATTTACTGCTAAGTTAGAGAACCCGTTACCACACGTCGTTCCTGCGGAGACAACTTCAAAGTTCTATTATAGCAAAGTTATACAAAAAAAATTACTCTTTTGCAACTGCTCTATTAGCAGCTTCGACTAGTATAAGTTCTGTAGACACGTACATTCATGAATGAGTATTTAGTATTTGTTTATATAAATATATCAGCGACTTAAAAGGACATCTCCATGTTAAATATAAATGGTGGCCTTCTTGAAAAGCTACTGTAATGATACTAATAATTATCAATCATCGTTACTTCGTCGCTTCGTCAGCGTAAGCTATCTACGCGCTGCGCTGAAGAAAACTCAATATCTGCATGAATGGAGTAGCGACGCGCCTGCCCGGATTTTCTAAGTGGACTATGTGTTTTAGCCGTAGATGGTCTGGATTGCCGTTGCCATAAACTTCTACGTAGCAAAAGCTCGTTCAGTGATGCTGGTCTTGTACGCTGGATCTGACCCAACCTCCGTTCATATCAGCGCCTGTAATCACAATGGCTGTCTAGGGGCACATCAAGGGGGAGCTCTCCGTTGTCCAAAAGACAACTTCCTCTCCTTCTCTGCAGCCGCCGCCGCGCGAACAGCACGGGCCGGAAATGGATACGTTCAGGAGGGCGCGTGTCTTGACCACAAGTTGCCCGAACGGCTTTACACCATAGACTTGTTGCCCCCGCAACACATGCTCACCAGTGGGTTGCAGAGATCATCCTAGTCTTCCCTCAAATGGCTTCCACACAGGCCTGATAGACGCCGCAGCGCAGAGGCAGGTACAATAACAAAGATGATTATTTGTTTTATTATCATTTTTTATGACATACAATAAGGAAGAAAGAGCCGTTACATAATACAGCAACTGCAACATTGAATGGCGACAACATTATATAAGCAATATAAAAAATGTATATATATATATATAACACGTAGCTAAACACTTCCCGGTAAGGTCACTACCATAATGATCATGAACGGAAAATGGTTCGGCAAATGGAATTAGCCTGACCTTTCAGCTGTTTGAACATGCAGATGTCAAATAAGCAAATAGACGCCGACTACGGAACAAACGACCAGGCGCTTTGTCCTCTTTTAATAGCCGTGCGCAATACGCACGTTGATGTAACCACTGGTAGGACGCACAGCGACATTTCAAATGAGAGGTGTATCAAGTCGACTTGAGCAGCCAAGCTTCTGAGCAACTACACAATGCGTATGGAAATTTGATATGTCTTGTTCCTGGGCGAGATGTCTAGAAAACGTGTTCTCAAACAAGTATTATCTGTTGACTTTATTTACGCAGCTAGACCGAACATTAGCCAAAACGGCAGCCCTATAGAAGCGCAAATGTATAATCCACGTCGTGTTGTTGTTCCGCCATACTTGGACTTTCATCAAATAAAATCACCAACAAAGCTCCTCCGACGAGTGTGTCGAATGTATCCATCTCAACCTTAGTACGTTTAGTAGACAATTGTGAACATACGGCTTAAAGCGGCGTGCAAATTGCACACTTTTGTTACTAATCGCGTTGCCGCCCGGCTATGGCAAGAGACAGTGGCAAGAAGATCGCCTCCATTGAATTACATCGAAACTGGTTCATTCTGTATATCTGTTCTGCATTTCATCTGTGGGCTTGTTTGCAGCGCAAACAGCACAACACGCTGAACAAGACGAGACATGTACGAACTTCGCTGCTGTTTCGCAAGAAAGTAGCGCAAATTCAGCGCCAAAAGGCATCTGCGTCGGAAGTAAAAGCGCCCCAGAGAGATGCAGGGCCGGCTCCCTGTGGAGCACTTACGCAGAAATGACATACACAGATGTCACATTTGCTTCTGACACTTTAAATCAAAGGGCAACATGTTATGCAGGCGTATGCTGTCACGATAGCAGTGTCCTATAGCAGAATGACTGGCATTGCTACAAACACGCAAAGCTTACATTGAATCATGCTTTACTTTGGCAAAGCATAAAAAGCTAGCAAGCATTCAATTGCTTCATTTGAAAGGTAAAAAAAACTGCGTTTTAGTGCGTGACTTAAACAAATCATGCACTAGTAAGACTGGTCACTATTCTGTGAGAACGCGCACACTGTATAGGGTAACAATAAAACGAACTTTGCTCAGAAATTATAATTGCTCTTCGTACTTAAGTGAACAGTTTGACTCACACATACTATGAGAAGGCTTTCCCGTTGCATTGGACAGCAGGCACTTGGCTGACTGAGTTCGGCATGCTATAATACCCTCTCACTGAAGACGTAATATCGAGAAAGCACTCTCCGGTATTTGAGACCTAATATATATTTGAGTATTGCACATTGGATAATGAAGAGTTTCATAACCTTTTCATAAGCTCTCCCTCTCTCTCTCTCTCTCTCTCTATATATATATATATATATATATATATAGATAGATAGATAGAGAGAGCGCGAATATATGAACAGATACTCCTCTATGTATTCGTTAATTTTGGGGAAGGAGAAATTAGCCCCTTTTGTCCCTTAGGTATTTGTATACTATTTGTTTACAATATTATTGCCTTTTTCTACATGCATGTTTAACGGATTTATTTTATTTAGCGTGTTTTTGTTTACAGGTTTATTTTATTTAGCGTATATTGTTTTACAGATATATTTTATTTAGTGTATATTGTTTTACAGATTTATTTTATTCAGCGTATATTATTAAGCGTGCTTAAAACTTATTTTATGGGAACCATTGGTTTTCTTGTCCATGTTTTATACATTCATGTTTAAGCATCATTACGATTATTGCTTTATTAAGTGCAGTGATTTGGACATGCGGGCAGCTAAACGGTAACGGCAACTCAAAACATGTCGGTTGGCCTCATTGTTGAAGATATGGCTGTAGTTATTGCTTAGACTGTTGTAAGTTTTATTAAGGTTGTTGTTCTTATTGAATTTTGCTAAAATGTTCGAAAAAATCTGCTAAAATTGCTGTTTAATGCTGCCGTGGTTGTTGATGTTTTATTTTCTTCGATCATGACGTTGCTGTTGTAGTTAACATGGTTCTGGCTGGTAAGTGCTAGTTATCGCGGTATTGCAAAATATATAGTATTTTACAATATATGTATTGCATGCCAAGTAGATAGAGCCATCTAGTTGCGCGAGCAACATACATTACTTCACAGCACAGTAAGCGGGGGGCGGTTACGTGTTACATTACGCAGGCAGCCCGTCTTAGGCAGCCCGAGTCAACATGTCTACTCGAGCCCGAATTCAAGTCTTGGCATTCCCTTGAGAGGAAACCGTCTGCAGCAGACTATCGGCTAGACACGATTGTGTTCCATTCCGCCTCTTCTGCAGTCTGCGTGTTTTGGGCCGCAAAGCAGATACGGACAAACAGAACCTTTTTTAAGATGTTTTTTTCCGTAAGGCTAATGCCCGTGTACGGTTTTTCATGTCATGGCTAGTTTAATCCACTCCAGCATTTACCTTGTCTAAATAGGAACCATGCAAACCATTTAAATGGCTGGTCTGGGTCTCGAACCCAGTCCTCCCGAATGCAAGGCAAAGGCTTTGCCACTAAGCCATTTTGCTTGGCATTAGATTGGTAATACTAACTACGCGGAGCGGGACGTACAGCGAATGCTAGCGTCAGACATCGAACGTACAGCGAATGCAGCGTCAGACATCGAACTAAAACCACCTGGCGCAACGTAGAATACCACAATGCAGATAGACTGTCGGTATGTAGCTTTTCGATGGAAACGTGTGCCTCTGTCTCGTCGAGGTCAGTCATAGGGGCCAGAGACAGGTGCTGCGGAAGAAAAAGAACACAGATGCGGATAGGTAGAGATGCAGACACTACATACATATATAGATAGATAGGTGCCTGTTATCTCGCAGTTGACTTCGTTGAGTCAGATTCCGTTGAACACGAATTCCGTTGGACGATCGTCCATTTACAATTGGTCAGCGATACATAGTTATAGTTAAAGCTAGTTCGTCTGACAGAGGGTTCAGAGGGGCGCCTCTGCTGTTCCTCGAGATTCTGAACGGGTGTTCCCTCTCTATCGAATTGTACAGTTGAACATCTGACGTGCGTTCAAGCTTTCGTGACATGCCGCTGTGTTGCCATTTTATGTAGTGCTTGTATTCGACTGTGTATGAAAAGGGTCAGCGGTCGTTAGCGACAAAACGTTAGTAGTAAGACGATAGCTTTATTTACAGAAAAAGAAAAATAAATTTTAAAATGATTGATGTAAGCGTAAGATTGATGCGCCCTGTAGAGCTTGATGCTAGAGGTATATATATATATATATATATATATATATATATATATATATATATATAATATATATATATATATATGTATATATAACCTTGTGATTACAAGTATATATATACACACACACGTCTGAGTTTTTACGTACCCAGAGTATTCTGATTTGTCACTGAGGCTTAGGTATTTTTGTTGTGTTTACGATATATCTAATTCATTAAGCCTAACGGCTAAAAGTAACCGCTCACAATAAGGCCAATTCTTTTCACTCCCGTATAGACGTATGCGCGTCTTGCCTTGCCATCTTCACCGTTGAATGAGCAATTTGTGTATCTACGCTTATCGTAAGCTCATTTTCGGCCAGCAAAGTGAAATTAAGCAAGCAGCCTAGAAATAATGCTGCTTTGGAGCTGCGATAAGCGATTTACTTTTTTTTGCAATTTGCGATTATATGGGGCATGGTTAAGTGGACCAGAGTCAAACAACAGCTTGTTGATGACGAATCATCATGTCGTGTTTGCGAAGCTTGCAGTTCAGTCCGAATCATTCCGGCCGCCGAGCGAAACCGCAATGTAGGTGCGTAAATGGTCTTTTTCAGCTCGGCGTAACGAAAAATGCGTTAAACCCACATTAACATATAAATAGTATACTATTACTTTGCTTAAAGTCTGGCGTATATCTCTTTCTACGCACAACAATACCTCTTTTTATTCGGTATCATTGTGTCTATGGCTGAAAGCTTGATTCTGGCACTCTGCTAGCTTAGATAGTGGCTGGACATGCTTACGAATCCAGAAATAGTATAGAAAATGCCAACAATTTGAGCGGTTTTGTCAGTGCACAATTGCCATATATGTATATATATATATATATATATACGACCTTCAACATTAGCCGTTAGCTTAGAAAGAAGCTAAGGTGATTCTGCTGGGTATGTTCCTAACGAACATGCAATCCAACCAAGGTATTAGCAAGTGAGCGATGTTTTCAGTCTCGACATTTCGACAAGCATATTGGGTCTAAAGGCAAACTTAAAGTGTGGGCCCCTATGGCGAGATTGTTCGAGTATCGTTGTGTTTGCTGTATTGCGGACTAGTTCCATATACAGACGAGAAGTGGGGAAAATAGATAATACTGAACTGAATTGTTTGTGATGACGGGCGACAAGATCATGACGGGACTGGGCAGCTAGGCCGCAACCAGACGGCGTAGCAGTTAAGCCGGTGGCGTGGTGTGTTCGTCTATAAAGAGACATATTGTGCGCGGGTTCGAGCCCCATCGTTGCACATTTTGTATCTACGGGGATCCGTCTATGAAGCCAGACGCAAAGCAGTCCCTGGACGTTAGATCTTGGCTGAGAGTCAGCCCAAAAAGTATTTATTTTCGACGGTGTAGCAGAAGGCTCACCCGTCCGTCCGTTCGAAGTTCGAAACAACACTGTGTTTGCTTAATGGAGCCCGACAGCTTGGCAGGGATCGTCTGGTAAACGCTGCTCGACTCGGTCGTCCTCCGGCCGATATCGATATCGACAAACGCCCGAATGCAGAGGTATTTAGCAGCAACAAAAGATGCAACCAGAAAACGATTTCTCAAGGGACTGATCTCCCGGCCCGCCGATTCCGCAGTAATTAATAATACGAATAATAATGATAACAACAGTATCGTTCACAGCAAATCGAGGAGCAACCCGTTAATGACTGAGACGAGAATGGATGTTGCCGCGTCGGAAGCTGAGTGCTTGGGATGTGTTGTTTATATACGATTTCATTGAGGACTCAAATCGACTATGACAGACGATCTCCCACAACAAATGGGTGAACAAACATTTTATATATATATATATATATATATATATATATATATATATATATACGGCGAGCTTTGCCGAGTGTGCAAACGTATTATATTTGATAAATAAATCATCACAATACTTATATTTATATATATAGAAAAAACTCATATATCGTGTTGTATATTACCTGATGTATACACTATATAGAAAGTGCGACTGAACAGACACATCGGTAGAGCTTTCGTTGTTTGATTCGTACTGTGTGCATTTCATCTAGGATGTATACTATAGTGGCACGTGTGGCTAAATACATGCGGGCTGCACACGTGGAGCGACCACATCTAATCAACAAGTATGCGGCGACCGCCATTACATTCATCACGACGGTGTGAGCGTAATTATGATGCGGTCCAAAGGTGGATGGGCGGTATTGATCATTCGCCATGCTCCGCCTGGCTGACTTGCTTTCCAAGCCCCCCCCCCAAGTCGACCTCGAAAGCTTCGGTCGAAGGTGGACCTCCGCTAGTGGATTAGTTGTTTGCCCGGGCAACTTCCGTCGCAGGTCATATACGGGGCATGCAGGCGGGTGGCGTGTGGTAATTCGAGGAGTCATTGTACAAGCGTCAATCAAGCAAATTGAAGCACCGACCGCTACATGCTAGACGCTGAAGCGCGAGCAACATAGAGCAGCCAGCCTCAGCCAACGGCCAGCAAGTTAACTTACTTGAGTTTTCTACATGACAACCTCTATGCGGCACGTATGCACCTGTTGTTTCTAGTAGTAATAGTAGTAGTAGTAACAGCGACAGGTGAAGTAATAGTAGTAGTTAGAGTAGAGTTGTAGCAGTTAAACAGAGAATCAAGCATGTTAGTACCGATATGGTCCTTACAGACAATTGCGTTGTTGTTGCTGCTGCGTTGGCTACAGTCGTTATTGCTGTTTCGGCTGCCTGTTGTTGTTATTGCTGTTTCGGCTGCCTGTTGTTGTTGTTGTTGTTGTACTGTTCGGAGAGCCGAAAGACTCTCTGAGGACGGACGACTCGCCACGATATCTGGTTGAAATGTGCCATCTATCTTTCAAGTGGCTCGTATGATGAACTTCGGAGGTGTGCTGTCATCAAGCACCAACCAGCAGCAAAGCTGGTTGGTGTCTCTCGACGATTCGTGTTATTTTCATTCTCATGCACGCTCACTCGAACAGTCACGGTGTTCGGATGTGGGGGGGGGGGGGGGTCTGTGTGGGGTTCATCATCGTACGCAGTGTTGCCAACGAGTTCGTGTCAAGCACAAGATGAGGGCAATGGGGCGGCGGAGGGGGACTCGACGACGTCGAAGTCATCTGTGTCGCTTGTACGTAGCGCAGGGCCGCTTTGCTTCTCGGCTACGACTCCACCAAAACGGCTCATCTCATTATTGTAATCATCATGTTACACCGTCATGCACTCTGTCATGCTATTCCTTGCCCCTCGAGCACGTTGCCAAAAAACAAGCTCGCAACCCGCCCGTGGCCATTGCCACTCGAACTGCAACGGCGCGCACCACTAGTGCTACTGGATATGATTACTACTATACTACTACTACAGTGGTATTACACCATTGTTTCATGAACTTTCTTTTTAACGTTAGCGGCTACTTTAGTGGGGCCTGGCAACGAGCCATTGATATACCGGCCGTGCTACGACCGAATCTGTATGGCAACTCATAATATAACTAGTTACTATATAGTTATAATTGAGAATACCTCTAGACACGGGGCTGCGCTGGCTGGCTCTCCTACTCGCATTCGTGGTGCTGATAGAGAGAGAAAGAGGTCGTTCCTGTTCGACTGCAATGTGTTCGACCAGTACAATTCCGTCTTGATCCAATAAACTCTTTCTTTTATTGCAAGCAGCATCATGATCAGCAGAACGAAGAGCTAGCTACAGCTAACGATGTGTTTGCTAGCATGCTTCACTTTTTGTTTGCAATTTTCTTCAAATCGGGCACACCCGATTGCTGTATCGACACCAAATGCGATTTACGAATCATTAGCACATTGCTTCTAGACGAACGAAGGTCCGGCTGTATACCTTATAGCAGTTTGAGTATCGTTGTTTAAGTCAGCCTGTTCACCCTCGCCATGAAAGCTGACGTGACACCGTGCCGAGTTAGGCAATTGCTTGCGGACCTGAAAACATCTCAGTGAAATCCGCATAGAAACTATATATATATATATATATATATATATATATATATATATAATAGTTGTGCTCACGTCTCACACGAGTTACATTTATTTATTTGCCTTACATGAGTGGCAGAGCAAAACACGCGTTGCCAACAACGACAACCCTGTGTCAGTTACACGGAGTTGTTCAGCGATATACCTTGACGGCGAGGGCTACTGCGTCTATGATCTCCGTTTTAGCGTAACGAGAACAAATAGCTCGACAGCTTGTATCATGTGTCAATGGCACGCCCATAAATACATATAATATATATATATATATATATATATAATGTTCGGCGTAAAACGCCGCAAATCATGCGATGACTGCCATTCATTTAGTCATAACGGCCAAAACAAAGCCGTACAAGAGATGGAAGACAACGAGTATACCTCGCATTATGTACAGTCAATTATTACCACGCACACGTTGCTGCGATCCGCAACGCAGCAATATCTTGTAGATACCTTCTTTTCTCCATTCATGTGTGGTGTAGTAAAATATACGACCAAAACAGAATTCGCAACGGCGGGTTCTGCCGCGTCAAGGTTGCTGCCGTAAGCAATACCTGTAGAGGAAATGATGCTGGGTCAGGTTAGCCCAGGTCGGCAGTGTTTGTGGATAAAGGGGTTTGATGATGAGAGAGCACAATGCACCTCTCAACTATAAAGGTCAGAGCAAATACACCTCGCAACTACAAAAGTCAGGGCAAATGCACCTCTCAACTACAAAAGTCAAATGTGCCATGTATGCGTCCGTTGCCAACACACGTCGCTCGAGAAGACACCAAAATAACACTAAACAACAACAATAATGCCAGAAAACTACGATGGCTTGACGGGGCAGACCAGCTAGCTTCTAACTCAATAATTGCATTTGTATATATATATCAAATATATATATATTTAATATATGTAGACATATATATATATATTATATATATCTATATCTATATATACAATACTTTGCACACTCGGCCAGTATCTATGCTACTGTATACGAGGTGTGTTCAAAAAGTATCGCGACTTTTGAATTTTCGCGGGTTACGTATATTCGAATTTCGATTTTTTGTGGCGTTATGTTGGTACTCATGTCTCTCACTTATGCCGACAAGCTCGGCCATTTTGAATGTTCACTTATTGTTGACAGCTGCTTTGCTTGCACGTGTTTGGATCGTCTTCGATTTTTTACCTATTCAAAAAAATGGATCAAAGAACCTGTATCAAATTTTGTGTGAAAAACGAAATTAAGTGCGCGGATGCATTCCGAATGTTGACTGTGGCATACGGAGAAGCTACCTTGGACCGAAGCAACGTTTATCGGTGGTACAAAATGTTCTCAGAAGGCCGAGAAGATGTGAACGACGAAGAGCGTGCCGGACGCCCGAGCACTTCAACAACAGACGAAAAAATTAATGAAGTGGAGAAAATGGTATTGGCCAATCGTCGAATCACCGTTAGAGAAGTTGCTGAGGACCTAACATATCGATTGGCTCGTGCCATTCGATTTTTATCAATGATTTGGGCATGAGACGGGTCGCCGCGAAATTCGTACCAAAATTGCTCAATTGCGACCAAAAACAGCATCGCATGAACATTGCTAATGAGATGTTGGACTCTGTCCGCGACGACCCAAATTGCTCCAGAGGGTCATAACTGGTGACGAATCGTGGGTTATGGTTATGACGTGGAAACCAAAGCTCAATCATCTCAATGGAAGCTGCCGCACGAACCAAGACCGAAAAAAGCGCGCCAAGTTCGGTCGAATGTGAAAGTTTTGCTGACAGTTTTCTTCGATTGCAGGGGCGTGGTGCATCATGAGTTCTTGCCACAGGGTAGAACGGTCAATAAGGAATATTACCTGCAAGTTATGCGCAATTTGCGCGAAGCAATCCGCCAGAAACGCCCGGATTTGTGGAAGAACAAAAATTGGCTTTTGCACCACGATAACGCCCCTGCTCACACATCGTTGCTTGTGCGCGAGTTTTTGGCCAAAAACAACACACTAATGATGCCGCAGCCACCGTATTCCCCAGATCTGGCCCCCTGTGACTTTTTCTTGTTCCCTAAACTGAAGAGGCCCATGAAAGGACGACGTTACGCTACGCTTGACGAGATAAAGACGGCATCGAAGGAGGAGCTGAACAAGATTAAAAAAAATGGTTTTTTGAAGTGCTTCGAAGATTGGAAAAACCGTTGGCACAAGTGTATAATATCTCATGGGGATTACTTTGAAGGGGACAAAAATAGATATTCATGAATAAATGAATAATTTTTGAAAAAACACAAAAGTCGCGATAACGTTTTGAGCACACTATGTATGTGTATAT
>QVRM01003085.1:0-30236 GCA_003439945.1 Dermanyssus gallinae
GGGGTGCCGCCCTGTACTACAACTGCAAGGTCGTCCGCATACGCAAGTAGCTCTGTCTCTTCTGGTAGGTTACTTAAGCGTAGGACATCGTCGTAAGCCAAGTTCCATAAAATAGGACCCAAGATGGAACCCTGGGGAACTCCAGCTGTCATTTCAAATTCGGATCCCTCATTGTCTACCCGCCGTTCGTTCAGGTAGTCCGAGACAATTCGACAAAGGTAGTTCGGAACTCTGTTTCTTTTGAGCGTCCCCAGTATCACCCTCCAGGGTAAGCTGTTGAAAGCATTTTTAACATCCAGCAGTACGACAATGAGAAGATTCCTGGACCTTGCCGGAGATTGTCGCACATCTTCCGCCTTAGCAACGACCCGCTGTATTGCGGTCAGACAAGAGCACTCTTTGCGAAATCCGAACTGATTTGGTAAAAGAAGGCCGCGATTCTTCTGCGAATAATCGCAAACGGTTTCTATAATCGCCTCAATACCCTTGGCCAGTGTACTGACTAGGCAGATTGGTCGATAGGCCTTCTTCCAAATCAGAGGCAAGCGTCCGGATCTGAGTATTCGTGTGACAACGTGGGAAACTACTTCAGGAAACTCTTTAAAGAGAACTCTTACGGCGGACGCCGGTATACCATCAGGCCCTGGTGCACTCTCTCTCGCGCTGCACGGACCTCCTCTAGAGTCACCTATTGGACTGGTCTCTCGTCCGCACCCGCTTCAAAAGGCGTTCTGTTGAGGGATGGATGATGAGGGAAAAGCGTTTCTATTATCCGTCGGCGTTCGTCCGGGGAAAGGTAAGCGCTCTTTCTTGCTTCTGTCTTGCCACGAGTCAGCTTGTACGGTCGTCCCCATGGGTCGTTTTCTATTCCCGACAAGAATTCCTTATGGCATCATTCTTTGCTTTCATCTATAGTTTTGCGTAGAGTGGCCCTAAGACTTCTAAGTTCGTTTTGCAATTGCGCAATGCTTGTCTTATCCATGCTACTGCGCCTTGCCCTGGTGAATCTTCGCCTGGCGTAGATGCAGCGTCTGCGGGCTTCCGCGATCTCTCCGTTCCACCAATATTTCGGCGAAACTGGACGTAGTCGCTTTGGATGCGTTCGCCTCTTGCTTGACGTCTTGCACGCTTCCTCCAGAACGTTCTGAAACTGTTGAGCGGTTTCAGGTTCACCCTTTACTTTAAGTATTTTTGCCAGCCTCCTTTGCAGCTCCCTGTTGTCAGGTGGCTTTTGCCGGGGCAGAAAGGGCTGCTAATGGAGTGGTTCCTTCGACGTCAAATTCTATACAATAGTGATCGCTAAGGTTCTCCTCGTCAAGTAGTATGGTCCAATTTCAAATCTTAAAACGTGGCTTCTCTTACAGATCGTCAAATCGATGTGCGACTCAGTTCCCCGCGGTGAATGGTAGGGTCGTTTCCTTTATTAAGAACAACGAGGTCTTGCATTGCTAACCACTCAAGAATATTGCAGCCACTGTTAGGTAGCGCCCGTGGCGCGGATTGCACGCAGCCATCATGTTCCTCGCATCAAACATCTGTTGAGTAAGTTCGGGAACGGTGAGTGCACGATACTGCTGCGAGCCGCGAGATGTCAACGGCGCACAACTCTGCTTCTTCTATTAGTGTTGGTTGCCCCCCATGTTGTCGAGGCTGCGTTAACATCTTCAGTAAAGACTACCAGTGGCTGTATAAAAGGGATGCGCACTATTTCTACAACCCCTTGTTATCTCGAGCGTTCGGTGGAACGTGTGCTCAACGATCCCTCAGCCCGGCGGCGACCGGGGCGTCCGACGGCGTAGCGGCAGCAACGGCGTGCACGGCGGCTATAATTTTGCCCTACGGCGAGGCGCTAGGTAGGCATTCAAGCGCAGGTAGATATAGAAATATATATATATATATTTTGTAGGTGAACGATTGGTGTATATATATATATATGCATGTATAGCGCAAAGGTATTGGATGTGGGAAGAGCGTGAGTTCTGGCGGCGAGATGGCTTGGTGCTAACCGCCGGGGCGTAGCATAGAGACTGGGTTAGCCAGGCAATAATACGAAGGGTCGGTGTCCTGCCGTATGTCCCCTCTGTCGTATCGTTAAACATTATAAATAAGAATCAGGATCAGTAAGCCCACACAATTCGACTGTCTTCTTTTACGGTTCCGTTGGCAACATATTGGCGCCTAAGTGCTGCACGACGTGTAGTGAGAAGCCCGGACGTAGAAGGGATCGTAGCGACAGTCAGGATGGCTGAGACCGTCGATCGAGTGATTGCGCTTCGTTGTTCAGTGTGTGCGGCGGTGTCAAGACTGGGCACCACCGTCAAGTTGTTACGAATTAGACGCTTATTTTTTGGCCGCAGCCGGCGTGCCTAGTGATGAGGATATATATTTAGAACTAGGTTGACTCACTGACTACACGGAAACGTAGTCCCGTATCCAGGGTGGTCAAATGGGCTATAAGCGACTCTAGGCGCTGTCATGTCGTCGGGCGACCGGGACACGTCTCCCCCATATGCCGAGGCAAGATCGTCGTTATTGGAGGGGCTGTCGGGGCGCGAGGGCTCCGGTGGTCAAGTTAGTGGTAATAGTGTTGTGGTTAGTGATACAAGTGTTGTTATTTGTGGTGATAGTGTTGTTCTCAGTAATGATTACGCTGCTTTTAGTGGTAACAGTGTTGTTGTCAATGGTAATAGTGTTGCTGTTAATGGTAATAGTGTTGTTGTTAATGATGACACTGTTGTGGTTTGTGGTGATAGTGTTGTGGTTTATGGTGATAGTGCTAGGATTAGACGTGGTCGTGTTGTTCTTCGTGGTGAAAGTGTCGTTGTTAGTGATGATTGTGCTGCCGTTGTTGGTGACAGTGTTGTTAACTGTAATAGTGTTGTACTTAACGGTATTGCCGTTAGTTGTTATGGTGTATATGCGCGGCATGATGATGATGATGATCTTTGCCTGGTAGCACGCCATTCGCCCCTTCTCTGTTCACGCACGGTTACGATGCCGGTTCTCAGCTGTATAAAAAAAGGGATGCGCACCATTTCTGCTACCCCTTGTTATCTCGAGCGTTCGGTGTAACGTGTGCTCAACGATGAACCCTCAGCCCGACGGCGACCGGGGGGGCGTCCGACAACGTAGCGGCGACAACGGTGTGCACGGCGGCTATAATTTTGCCCTACGGCGAGGCGCGAGGTGGGCAGGCAAGCGTAGGTAGATAAAGAAATACATAAATATATATATTTTTAATTGAAACGCTTTATTCAAAGTTGAAAGAAGAATATACATTCGCATATATGCATGTATGTCATGTGATCAATATGTAATTATAATCTGCAAGTAGTGCAGGGTGTTGGCGGCCCCTAACACTCGTGAATATGCCTAGAGATCCTCCATGGGTATAGATCGCTGATGTAGCGCTTTCGTGCGATGAACACAGGAACCATGCTGCTAGCCCGACGCGTTGTCGTTAGCCTTTCAACGAACATTTTGTTGAATAGACGCGGGTTCTTTCTCAGCTTTAGCAGTATTCTTTGATCAAGCTTCTTAATCACGTCAATTGTGTGGGGAACGTCGACGTAGCACCGGTCAACATGGCAGCGAAATGCAACCTGTTTCGTGAATTTCCGTTCCACTCGTTCCAGGCAAGCTTTGTCCTTAATTAGACCTGGAAACCACGCTGGTGCTGCGTATGTCAGTAGTGGCAGTACGTATGTAGTATACAATTGGACGTACAGCTCAGGAGAGCGTACAGCAATTGATCGGAAGATCCAATTTGCGCGTTGAAAAGCCCTTGTGGCAACATCAGTTACATGTTCGGAGTACCTTAATTTGTTGCTCGTGAGGACTCCGAGGTCTTTTACAACTTGAAGTTTGCACAATTCCTGACCCCTAATCTTATAAGGGTGTCTTGCATTTCCATGTCCAAAATGCAGGACACCACATTTATGAATGGACAGGTCTAAATCAAGAGCGTCCGCCCAGTTTTTGAAAGCGTTTAACGTCGTTTGAAGACGGCATTTGTCCTCTACAGTGCGGGATCGACTGTATAGTTTCACATCATCAGCGTATACTTTAACTTCAACTCCTTTTGGAATTACATATTTAAGTGAATCAGTGTATAAAATATACATCAGTGGTCCGAGGATCGTTCCTTGCGGAGAGCCGGATGACACTCGACCTATCGTAGAATATTGTCTATTTACGCGCACCCGGAAAGGTCTGTCTCGGAGAAACGCAGTGAGCCAGTTTAGTATGCGTTCTCCAATTCCGAAGTGGGGTGGAGTTTGAAGTAGTTTAGAGTGCGTGACTGTTTCGAACGCTGACTTGAAATCGAACTCGACAACGTCAAAGCAATCCGAGTCGTTGCACATTTTTGCCCAATCAATTTGTGTTTCTAGGAGCTGCAGCGTCGTGCTTAAACCTTTGCGATAGGCAAACTGGGCTTCCGATATAAGATCTTGGTCGTTAGCGTTTGCATATATGGCTTTCGCAATGACGCTTTCAATAAGTTTGCTCGCTATCACCGTTAGGGAAACGGGACGCTTATTCGCAGCATCGGCCTTATTGCCTTTCTTATGTACAGGGTGGATTATAGCGGTGCTAAACAGCTCCGGCACTGTACCATCTTTCGACGAAAAATAAGGCTTAGAGGCACACATACTGAATAATCTAGTTTCTTGAACACGATCGCCGGAATTTCGTCAGGGGTCAAGCCCGTTGTGTTTGCCAGCTTTCGCAAGTGCTTCCGCAAATTTGTGAGGGAAACATCCACATCATTGATGTTGTGAGGGGACGGTGTTACTTCTGGTATATGCGGAGCCGGCTGTAGCATGCGTTGCTGTAACTCTTCGTCAGTCGGATAAGTGTGACAAAAGAATTCTTGTAGAATCTCTGCCTTCTCGATGTCATCTGTCGCAAACGTTCCATCCTTACGTTTAATGGACAAAAGTGAGTCGTTGGTCATAATTCTCGACCGCACGTAGCTTGACACCCTCGACGGGTCTTTGCTGCGAATGATGGCACTTTCGCTCAGTATTCGTTGGCGCCGAGATGCTCTGGCTATTTCTTTTTGAAACCAGGCAATTTTTGATGGCTCAGAAACTGCTTCGAGAGCACTGTGAAGTTTATGTATATGCACATTTATTGACCCTTTTCCAGTCTTCTTTTTGGGTATATATACTCTATTAAAAAGTGCATGTACTCAAGCCATTTGAGATACATATCATTTACTGATGTGCAGCTCTGGAAGAAGATATCCCAGTTTGCTAAATCCAAGTTTAACTGCATCAGCTCGTAGTTTCCGTTTTTGTAGTCGAACCTGTGTGAGCAATGCATGTTAACCGGGCGTAAAGCCAGAATAACAAACGTCACCATTTGATGATGGGATTCGACTGGGCCCGGGGATACTACAACTTGACTGACTGCATCGTCATTGCATAAAACAACGTCCAGTATAGAGCCAAGCCTCGTTGGTTTGTCAACGAACTGCCTGAATCCCTCTGCAGCGCAGAAATCTAGAATCAGGTCCTCTATTGAAACGGTATTGTCTGTTCCGCCGGGTCTTTCGTATGTATCCCATTTGATAGAGCGTAAGTTCATGTCCCCGCCTATTACGACAGTGCAGTCCACGTTCACTAACTTTGTCAATTCTTGTCAAATATATATAAATTTTTTAGTTGAGCGATTGGTGTATATATATGCATGTCTAGCGCAAAGGTATTGGATGTGTGAAGAGCGTGAGTTCTGGCGGCGAGATTGCTTCGTGCTAACCGCCGGGGCGTAGCATAGAGACTGGGTTAGCCAGGCAATAATACGAAGGGTCGGTGTCCTGCCGTATGTCCCCTCTGTCGTATCGTTAAACATTATAAATAAGAATCAGGATCAGTAAACCCACACAATTCGACTGTCTTCTTTTTACGGTTCCGCTGGCAACATATTAGCGCCTAAGTGCTGCACGACGTGTAGTGAGAAGCCCGGACGTAGAAGGGATCGTAGCGACAGTCAGGATGGCTGAGACCGTCGATCGAGTGATTGCGCTTCGTTGTTCAGTGTGTGCGGCGGTGTCAAGACTGGGCACCACCGTCAAGTTGTTACGAATTAGACGCGCATTTTTGGGCCGCAGCCGGCGTGCCTACCCGTATCCAGGGTGGTCTAATGGGCTATAAGCGACTCTAGGCGCTGTCATGTCGTCGGGCGACCGGGACACGTCTCCCCCATGGGCCGAGGCAAGATCGTCGTTATTGGAGGGGCTGTCGGGGCGCGAGGGCTCCGGTGGTCAAGAATCAAGTGCAGTACTAGGCCCTTCGGCTAGTAACCCTTCAGAAGTTAACGCAACGGGCGGGGCAGCGCTCCCCGCTGCCAAGCTAGAATGTTCAAACGTGGTTGAGAGCTCTTCCGTTATTCATCGATGCCATCCGAGTCCACGTCAACGAAAAGGAAGTAGTTTAGCTAAAAGAGGCCATCACGAGCATCTCTCGTGGCCGCTCGAAGACACGGGCCTGGCTGAGTTTAATTCTAGGCTGAAGCGTTTAAAGACAAAAATCGTCATCAACGTGTGGCAAGGAGAGTGCTGGATACGGAGTATGCGGCAGGTGGTCAAAATGTGAGTTCCGGCGGCGAAACGGCTTTATGCTAACCGCTGGGGCGTAGCGAAGTGAGTAAGTTAGCCAGGCAATAATACGAAGAAAGACGGCACTGCCGTAGACAGACCCCTCTGTCGTATCGTGAAACATAATAAATAAGAATCAGTATTAGTACACCCACGCATTTTGACTGTCTTCCTTCTACGGTTCTGCTGGCAACAATAGTATTGTCGTTAGCGGAGATAGTGTTGTTAATTGTGACAGCGTTGTTGTCAATGATGGTAGTATGTGCTTAATTGTGTTGTGTTCAATGGTAATAGTGTTGCGCCTAATAGTGATAGTGTTGTGTTTAATGGTGATAGTGTTATTGTAAGGGGTAGTAATGTTGCGGTCAGTGGTGGTAATGTTGTGATTAGAGATGATAGTGTTACGTCTAGTGGTGGTAGTGTTGTGCCTACTAATGATAGTGTTATGTCTTATGGTGCTTATTACAAACGAATGAGAAACAGAGCCGAATATATATATATATATATATATATATATATATATGAACTGGTGATCAGCTGTTGAACCAGCAAGTCGCATCGCTTGCGAGCTCCGTCTAAAGCAAGTCATACCTGTGTAATTGTGGTGTTTTCTTAGCAACGGTGGCCAAAGACGACAGTGAGCAGTTCCCGGGATATAATGTGCAACACATCATCTCTTTAGTGCTCGAATTACTGCAACCGACATCCAACTACGGCACCTCCACATTACATTGGCGGTAGACTGCTATTAAACGATTGTAATCGATCGTTCGAAAATTCGTAATCGATTCAGCAACATCTGTGGTTTAACATTGAACTTGAAAGCCAACATCGTTTCACCCAAGCACTTGTTAAATAGCTTCTTCACAAGCTTTACAACCAACCGCGCTAAGATTTGCAACGGCAGCGACGACAGCAACAACGGCAACACCAACAACAACAACGACGACAACAACAACAACAACATCGTCATCAACATCATACTACTTGATTGACGCGTGAAGCCGTCAACGACACCTGCCGGCCACTCGGTGCTTTGTTGTTGTTCTATTTCTACCCTCTCCCGCCCCTCCTCCGCAGTCTGCTCTCTAAGCTTGTCGCGCCTATTGAAACGGGATGGAGGCTAAACATTGTACGGTTTGTTCTAAGCCAATTTCCCAAGGGCTGATGCATGTTTCATGTAGCAGTTGTGCGCGAATTGTGCACCTCACCTGTACAGGCGTTCAGCTCAGGGAAGGGGAGAACTGGGTATGCACTCTTTGCAAAGCTGTTGGAGAGTTTAATGACACTGGCTTACTGCCCGTAATTGATTCTGTCGTAAAAAGCTCACAAAACGGAGAGCTATCCACTGTCTTAGCGTGGCTATCCAAGCGAGTGTGCGTTCTCACCAGGGAAGTGGATGCCTGCAAGCAGCATTGCAATGCACCGCCGGCAACACTCGCATCTACAACAGCGCCGGAAACAATGGAACCGGCGATAAGAAGATCTATAATAATTGGGGATATGCTTCTTAAGGGTTGCCAGAAGCAACTATCGCTACTCAAGAAATTCAAAGATCTTCATATTTCACTTCGACCATTCAGTAATGATCTCAAGCAGATTTTTACTGACACATTGCAGGCCATGAGTGACACCTCGGACCCGCTACAAGTTGTTATTCATGCAGGGCATGCAGAGTGCATTAAACTAGAAACTGACGAGGCGCTCGCTTTGTACGAAGGCTTCCTAGTTGAGGCGAGAAACAAACACCCTGGGCACTCTCTTGTCCTGGTGTCAACTCCTGTTTACAGCCAAGAGTGTAAGCGTTTCAACAACGGACTTGCCAGCCTTGCTTACAAGTTTAGCGTACAGACCAAGTTTTTAGACATAACTAATATACAGGCAGCAACAGGATTATCTCAAGTATTCAGATACGACGAGATTTCGGCGAATAAGATTGCGAACGTTCTAGTGCGATATTCATGTAAATTTGTTGGAGTGAAGAATCCCTTGCCGTCCTTGCTGCGCACTTCGAAGAAGACCTCCAACGTCAACAAAGTGGTTCACAAACAACAGACAGCAGTGTCAGCGGCTAGCAACGACGTCAAGAAACTGCCAAACCGCCAGATTCGTAATGGCAAACAAAGTCTTCAAGTGCAGCAACGACAAACTAATAACAGAGAAACCAGAATCAACAGGCAAAACGCTAAAAACAACAACAGCCACTGGCAGCAGCAACGTAGACCGAACATCACTCGGACCAATCGTAATGATAATCGAGAGCGTAACCCGGGTAATTTGTTGGGGTTTCCCCCAATGATGACCAACCCCTACCTCTCATACAATCCGTTCGCTGCTCTATCCGAGAATTACTGGATGGGCATGGGCCAGTACCCATTCCAACTGCAGCGCCCTCCCGTGCGAGGCAGACGCTGGAATTAAACATAATGCAGTGGAATATCGAGGGTGCCAAAACAGGTCTAGATCTTCTCCCGCACGCAGAATTATCCGCGTTTGACATTGTTATTTTAACTGAGACATGGTCTACAAAAAGCATAAACGTGAATGGATTTTACACTGCTGAGTGTCTGGCACAACACGCAGCAGGACCAGGAAGACCAAGTGGGAGCGTAGCCGTTTTGTACAATGGCAGATCTGGTGAAGTAACAATTCAGTATAATGATGACAACTGTGTCATTTTAAGTACCGATAAATGTAATGTCATTGCCATGTACTCAAGTCCCGCGGAGAGAATAATAGATCTGCTTGATAAACTGTGTCGGTCGCTCGATTCAGTTGATCTACGAAAATCAACTCTACTCTGTGGTGACTTAAACTGCCCAATAGATAAACCCAGCAATAGTAGGTGCAGATCGCTGATCAACACCTTACATGATCGAAGTCTGTGGCTTGTCACCTCTCCGGATGTGCATACATTTGTGGGACCACAGGGTAGATCAACGATCGATATATTTGCAACCAACATGGAAGAGACCTCCGTGACGTATCACGGCGTGCTGTCGCAACTAACAGCTTTCGGAGCCAAATCGCATCTTCCGGTTGGACTCAGTGCGCGGATGCCGGCGGAATCTCTAGTTCAACGGAGATTAAAATGGTCAAAGTCGCTAGACATTAATCGTCTTGTTCAATGTTCCCGAGAAATCTTGCCGCCTCCAAAAGAGTTTTCGGTTGATGAGTACGCCAGTCGAATTGTTTCAGTCATACGACAAAGCGTCTGCGAAAAGCGATCCAGGCGCAGCGTACCTTGGATGAATACAGAGCTGCGTAAATTTAAGCATTATGTTGTCCAAGCTTATATTCTATCCCGATTACAAGACATTATGTTGCCGTTATATCAATGGCTCAACAGAACATACAAACAGATGATCAAGTCAGCCAAAAGGGACTATGCTCTGAATAAAGAAAATCGTCTCATTCTGGAAGCCATGAAACAACCGTATAAATAGATTAAAAGCGAATCCCGGAATGTCGCTTGCCCTATCCCATCTAAGGAGTTAAGAGCGTACTTTGGGCAGATGTACGCAATCGATAATACCATCCCAGAAAACGTTCCTGAGCTTATTTCTGTGTGGGATGAGATGACTATGCAAGCCCGAGAGGGTATCTTGGCTGAGATAACTAAAGATGATGTTATCAACGCCATACTGAATTCAAAATCTCGTAAAGCACCAGGTCCAGATCAAGTGCAAAATGAACACCTGCACCAAGTTATGTTGCTGGTTCCCGCCATACACGCTCTATTCAACAAGATACAAGAATATGCATCCTTGCCCTCGTCTTGGAGGGAAATTATTTTGAGTGTCATACCGAAAGGGAAAGGTAACCCGCTCTCCCCGTCATCTTGGCGTGGTATTGCGAAGAAAAGTGTTGTGTACAAGCTTTTAGCTAGTATATTAACTAAGCGTCTGGAGGCGTTTCTCGACGACGTGGATGGCTTGCCGGAAGAGCAGCATGGATTTAGAAGGGGAAAGTCGACGATGACTGCTTGCTCCGTGCTTCTCGGCGAGATTCGGGCAAATCTCTCACAAAAACGGTTACCGCTCTACGCCGTTTTTGTAGACTTTAAATCGGCCTTTGACACAGCGTCGCGGAAACTGATTGTAGCTAAGCTGGCATATCTCGGAGTACCGCTCACATTTCTTCAGCTGATTGCCTCAATCCTTCAACAGGGCACAGTTGTCCTCGATGACGGAGTGTCTGAGCACGAGCCTTTGGTTCAAACAACAGGGGTTGCTCAGGGGGACAATCTCAGTCCTCTCCTATTCTCTGTTCTGGTTTCGGATTTACCATCAGTAATAACTAAACGACACAAGTTCGTCAAAGTGTTGCTCTATGCCGACGATTTGGTCCTGTTTTCCAGAAGCCGTTTTCACACTCAGCAGGCGCTCGCAACTCTGCAGAAGTATGTGAATGCTAATGGCCTAGTTATAAATGTGAGTAAAACAAAGGCTATTAAATTCAGGGGAGGCGGTCGGCTGGCTAGCGATGATGGGCTACACCTTCAGGGAAACCCTGTCGAGTACGTAAAACATTTCGCCTACCTCGGCGTCGAATTAACAACCACTGGGTTGTGTTTTACGCGACATATCAAAGAAAGAATCCGTAAGGGTTTTATGGCATTTCACAGTATTCAAAATCCAGTGCGGCTGTCGTTACAGGCAGCCTTGCAGCTATTTGATATAAAAATAGGCCCCACAGCTGGGTATGGAATACAAGTGATATGGCCGTACCTCAGCGCAGCGAACCTCGCTGATCTCGACAGACTTAAAGCTGCATTCCTCAAGCGTACCCTGGGTGTCCACAGAACAAGCCGCAACCGACTTGTCTACCTGGCGGCTGGAACACCTCTCTTCACAGAAACTTTGCAGCGAAGCTTCAACCTGCCTCACACTGAAGCATTTAGGCAGCACATCCAGAATTGGGAGGCGAAACTAGCTGATGTCGATCCAGCCTTCTTTATGACGCCTGCCCTCAGCTCGGACACGTGGAAGGATCCCAATATGGCAAATCGTCATCTTACCCTTCGATTCGCTATGCATGGTTTTCACCATAAAATTTGTGTTCGACCTGGCCACCATGAAGCTGACGAATCATGCACTTGTCAACGTTGCGGCCATCAGTGCACAACATATCATTTACTTGAATGCTCCAATCCGGTTTCTGTAAACCGTCTAATGTAACAAAATATAATACCTACTATTTGGTCAATAAACTTGAATTAATATCTTAATATATATATATATATATATATATATATATATATATATATATATATATATATATATATATATATATCAGTAATAATATAATACGCAGCGTTGTATTTATTTCGATACTGGTCTTGCTCGCGTGGGTAGAGCTCACTTTCGTTCTCCATCTACGGACGGCGGAGTCTGTTTACATCACGACATATATATATATATATATACAATACATCTAACGTCCACACCGAGCCTACTCTATGCACACCGATTCGTGACGCAGCATATCAATATGCCCGGCTCTGACTCACTCTCTAAGTTGCTGATTGGCCGCACCGCGTGGTGCCGCCACCCTCGGGTGCTGCTTCGAGGCCACGTGATCGACTCTAAGCGATCCGGAAGAGAAAAGAGACTTCAAACATGGTAGCGGCCGTTTATATACCGCGTTCGATCACCCCGTATCCTTCATGGCGCACCACGACGCTGCTACAACGGCGTCAACTTACCATGTGTACCCTTTGTGCTTCCCAATCGTCTGCTGGCACCTTACGTTACGTGCGTCGCTCTGGCTTCCGGTGTCGTCACCGTCTGTTCGTCAAGCGGTTGGTGCGCTCTATTCGTCTGTGACATCCTATCGCTTTTGAGCGACGAAGTCACCTCAAGAGCATATTGCCGGTAGCTCAACAATCATCATATCAGTCACACTCAATTTATGTCTCATGCTACACTACATACCGGCTCACAGCAACCTCGCAAACCGTCCCCGGTAATACGGTAGGCGCAGAGCCTCTTCAATAAGTCCGAGTCGCCAGAATACTTGCGGTAGAGTTTCGACCTCTATTATGATGACGCCGCCCTTCTTTAACACGTCATTCCGCTCTCCTCTTTGCCGTAGAGCTGTTCTTAGCACAAACATGTATTCGACCCGCGCCCGCTTCCAAAACGAATTTAGTAACCTTCCCTGCTGTTTCCATATTTTCGCAAACCCGTCTGGATTATTGCCGTGGGATATTAATCTGTCAGCGGCACATTTGGCGTGCGAAAGTGACTTGGTGCCAGGGTTTTCGGCTCGCCGGGCGGATCTGAAACTCGTGTTATGCGTCCTTAAGTAATGAATGCGTGCTTGTGACGTTAAAGCCCGCTAAAAGGAAGAGACTCCCCCGTGGCCCAGGTAATTTTGAACAGCTTCGTTACGACGCCATCTGGAACGTTAGTGCGTTGCCCGAAATGATCATGCTCTGTTACGTCAGCCACTCTCTTAAGTCTCGACCTCTACTGTTCAATATTGTGATTTCCTGTTCCGTTGCAACTGCGTTGACGTCCCCTTTAACGAAGATGGCTTCAGATTGTCCTTGACATCTTCTTGTATATTCCGCGAGGTTGTATAGGAATTTTATGATTTCTTGTCGTCACGAGTTTGGCGAGATGTAGCAACTAGACACGGTCGAGATGTAGCAACTAGACACGGTCAAGATGTAGCAACTAGACACGGCCCTATGTCGAGTTCAGCCGAGTCCAGCCTTTCCCTTGTTCTCGCGCTCCTTGATAGCTTGTGTCTCAGCGAGATTCCTTGCGTTGGGTCCTTAGCTCTCGTCTTACTTTAACGATCCTTTGTATCCCCAATGGATTGCAGGTATGCTGGGTGCTTCATATAGTGTGCCATGTCGTGTCCGCTATCTTCTTCCGTACAGTTGTAGCATCTTGCGTCTTTGTCGCAGGTATTGGCCACAGGACCTACTAATTCGCATGTGTGGGACTTAATGTTTGCCACTTTTACTTCCATCTAATCCCTTTTATTATGGCCTTGTTTCTGGCATTTGAAGCAGTATGTGGGCACTCTTTTAATTTGCGATTCTAGCTAAACGGTGGCTCCGTATTTGCCCATATTGAGTTGTCGATACTCCACTATCCCAGCTCTCTCTTAGTGAGCCGGGTTAGGCGCTTTTCAGACAGCTTGTTCAATGGCCTCATTGTTGACCTTCTTGTTCATTCTTAAAATGCGCATCTTTGTGTTTGGCTGGCTTCCTTCACCATCGAAAGACGTTTTATCTTTGACCTTTCCAAGAAGTTTGCTCGCTTTTTTAGATTTTCTTTGTCTTTCGCCTTAATGCCTCATTTGGGCAGGTACACAATACTTCTAAGGGCAATCCTGGCATTAACAATGTTAATCTCCCGTTGCAGAATGCTTGACGGTTCAAGCCTGAGTCCGTATATCAGTGGTTTTAATTACACCATGTCAGTGACTGAGGCCAAGTTCCTCAGGTCTATGTTTCATTGGTGGATTTTTAGTGTCGACTTTGCCGATTGCGAAATATATTAGTTATTTAGCTACCTTTATCTCCCAGACCTAGTTTTTAGCAGATTTAACGTCTGTATATTTGACTTCTCAGAAATTCTGCAGGATTTCCTGAGATTTCTGTTCGTTCGTTGCTTACTTAATTTGCTATGCGCCACAAAAACATGTTGTTGGCTCGGTCAGATCGTGCAATAGTTTCTGACCGTATGGTTTGTGTACTGTGCAGATTGTTGTTGCAAATATAAAGAAGATGAGAGTCCATTAGACTAAGAGATCTGTTACTACATTTTCAAATCTGCTTTTAAGTTCCACTTTAAAATAGGTGTAGTAGGTCAAGACTATTACGCTTTTTATTACATTCACTAGTTTTAAGATTAAAAAAGATATGGCAAAAGCATACTTTGTCAGGGCGGTTTTCTAGGCGACGAGAAAACAGACTAGACAAGCAACAATTCACCACTGGTATAAAGTTTCAACTTAAAGGGCCATAATTGCGCCAGCTTTGTACAGAACGCAAAACCGGAGCTAATTGCATCAATAACTATATTTGCATCAAAACCAGAGATTATCTTTTAAAACCACTACTTTACTAGACTTATTAAGAGAAACCCTTACACAAAACTCTAAAGGCTGCAAAAATATCTATATAATCACTATTGATGAGACCTATGCATCAATAGCTCTTTCTAGACCGTAAATTTGAACTATCACTCTTGTAGCCATTGCGAAATCGAATCATAGTACACAGGCTGCTTGCTCCAATATCTTCGAGACAGTGGCGCAGGTCATCTTTGCATGCAACGACTATTACGTCACGGAAGATCAGCTGGTGGCAACCCTAGGCTTGAGAGAAGAAATCCAACAGACACAGTTTAAACGGATATGGAAAGTTTTGGCCACGCCACTATATGTTAGCCCACGTCAGTTAACTAACTACTTTTTCTTACTGAACTTTAAAGGCATGCAGTTACTTCTAGCTGAAGTAGTTTTAAATAATGTTTAAAATATAATTGCTACAACTAATGCGAGTAAAGTAGAAGCGTACACGTTGTTTCGTCCAAAAAAAGAATAATGTTCATCGTGAGTTATGTTACTAGTTCAAACTATTGGTTCTTTAATAGCTAATACAACAACTGTTTGTATGAATTCTCGTTGATGTTGTCGTTGGTGCTTCCTTATTGTAGTTTTCGTTGGTGGCATGCTTATTGTTGTTGTTGCTGTGGTTGTAGCGAATGGTGGTGGTATTGCTGGCGTTATTATTATTGTTGTTCTCATTGGTGATAGAAGTGATGGTCTTGTTTAATATTCTAGACTATTATTTGACCCCTACGAGTTTGGATATTATATCGTGGGGTACATCATCAATGAAGCACCAAGGGTCTTATTCAGATATGTCTAGAGTTGTCCCAAAAGTTATTTTTGCAGCACAGCCGCTTCCTTGCATTAGTATGATTTATTATATACTCTCAATGAGCATCGCTTAAAATTCGAGTATGCGAAATTCGAGAAGTGGCAGGGTCTGGCTGGTAGCCTCATCGTCTCCAATTGAGAGCCAAGCAGTAATGTTATAACTGTTTTTTTTGTGGTGATAATGTCGTTTATAGTGACTTTCACACCGAAAATCTTATCTCGCGAACTTTCCTAAAGGCTTGGCTTACTTACCAGAGTGCACCTAGAGCACAACTTAAACTGTACTGTAAACTGTAAACGTAAATGCAGCAGTCCAAAACCAGAAATACATGTAATAAAATATGGTATTGCTGTTTTACATTGTGACATACCTCCTTCGTAAGAACCCTCCTCCCCCGCCCAACAGTAGAATAGGTTGCGATGCGTTGGACTTTTGTGGGCGTCCATCTAACCGCCCGCTATGCAAACAGAGCAATGAGGAGATCTGGACGATAGGCGGAAAGATATCAAATCAAGATCAATCAGTTTGACCTAATCGCGGCGTCAGCTACGCGCAGTGTGTTTCGAAAGTCCGAATCGAGACGATACGCCGCCG
Organism: Dermanyssus gallinae; assembly: GCA_003439945.1. Taxonomy (NCBI): domain Eukaryota; kingdom Metazoa; phylum Arthropoda; class Arachnida; order Mesostigmata; family Dermanyssidae; genus Dermanyssus; species Dermanyssus gallinae. The sequence goes on from QVRM01003085.1 coordinate 16,104, forward strand.
CTGCTGAACACATGAGGAGTGCCGCTTGTTGACCTCTTGAACAGCAGGGACCGGAGATACGAAACAAAGGGGAGAGGGAAGAATGAAACGCGTAGACCAGCGTCTTTGCACGGGCTCTGCAGACAGGTCTACGTGTGTGAGAGTCACCTCACTGGCGCCGCGGTCCAGCGTGAGCACAGCACCGCAGTGAGTTGCCCTCGCCAGATAACTTCTGTGATAATACTTCCTGGCCGAGGACAGCTATAAATAGCACGACATCGACTGCACTGGTACCAGTTCTTGCTTGGTAGGTCAGTCCAACGTTGCGATTTTCGACATGGAGGCTAATTAATGTCTTAGATGCGTTGTCTGAATGTTTTCGCGTGGCAGTAATATCTCTTCATTCTACTCCATATTGCTTTCACTTATTTTGTCATTGAGCTTCTGTTTTTTTTGGCTATTAATTGCCATCGATGCAGAATAGTCTGTAGTCTCAAACTGCTTTTTAGGTACGTTGTCACTAAAGCTGTGATAATATTGTACATTTGCTACTAGCTGTAGCTGATCTCTTGTGATTTGTGCATGAACTCCGCACCTCGGAACTACAACTTTCACATATTCCTTCACATCTTCAGGCGATATTCTGGCATGCAGTTTTAGTACAAATTGTGCACATTCGTTTCGTAGCCTTGGAGGCTTGTTATCGGCAGTAGTAGTGCGTTCTTGTTAACTGAATGTATGTTACAATCATTTCCATCAGAACAACTTTTGTTTTACTTTGCTGAAATCGAGGTTCTTCTATGCTCCGTTCATCTCAGCTCGTTGTTGTTCAGCTCGCTTTTCTTTTATTACGCCTTTCGTCAGTCTGTACTGGTACCAGTACCCTGCTTTCATTTGCGCTCACGTTCGAGATTTTATTTCCGGTAAGTACTGGTGGTGATAGTGCTGTTCTTAAAGGTTGTACGTAAGTATTGGTTAGATGAAAATGGCGTGGGCGGGCAACGTCATTCTTCTCGCCATGACGCACTTGGCTTTCGGAGCCTTACCTATCCTACGCCGGCATTTTGGAAGCATTCGTACCCTGTTAGTAGTCTGCATGCTCTCAGTAGGACCAAACTCTCAGAGCCTGGGATAACCTGACTTAATATAGAGTTGACTTATTTTACCAGAAGCCTGGTGCGTCTGCTCGTGTCGTGGTCCATTCTTCGTGTCTGTCTCCAAGCATTGGTTCTTCATGGGGACCGGTTAATGGTGATGGTGTTGTTGTTAAAGGTGATCGTGTTTCTGCATGGTGGTGTTCTTCGCCGTGATAGTGTTGTTGTTAGTAATGATTGTGTTGCTTTTAGTAGTAATAGTGTTGTTAATGGTTATATTGTTGCTAGCGGTGATAGTATTGTTTTTCGTGGTAATAGTGTTATTCTTCGAAGTGATAGTGTTGTTCTTCGTGGTAATAGTATTGTTTTTTGTGGTGATAGTTTAGTTTTTTGTGGTGATAGTGTTGTTCTTCGTGGTGATAGTGTTGTTTTTCGAAGTAATAGTGTTGTTTTTTGTGGTGATAGTGTTGTTCTTCGAAGTGATAGTGTTGTTCTTTGTGGTAATCGTGCTGTTTTTTGTGGTGATAGTGTTGTTTTTCGTGGTGATAGGGTTGTTCTTCGAAGTGATAGTGCTGTTCTTCGTGGTAATAGTATTATTTTTCGTGATGATAGTGTTGTTCTTTGTGGTGACTGTGTTGTTCTTCGTGGTGATAGTGTTGTTCTTTGTGGTGACAGTGTTGTTCTTTGTGGTAATCATGTTGTTCTTTGTGGTAATCATGTTGTTCTTTGTGGTGATAGTGTTGTTCTTCGTGGTGATAGTGTTGTTCTTTGTGGTGATAGTGTTGTTCTTTGTGGTAATAGTATTGTTTTTCGTGGTAATCATGTTGTTCTTTGTGGTGATAGTGTTGTTCTTTGTGGTAATAGTATTGTTTTTCGTGGTAATCATGTTGTTCTTTGTGGTGATAGTGTTGTTGTTCGTGGTAATCGTGTTGTTCTTTGCGGTGACTGTGTTGTTCTTCGTGGTAATAGTATTGTTTTTCGTGGTTAAAGTGTTGTTTTTGTGGTGATAGTGTTGTTCTTCCTGGTAATCGTTCCATTCTTCGTATCTGTCTCCAAGCATTGGTTCTTCATAGGGACCGGTTAATGGTGATGGTGTTGTTGTTAAAGGTGATCGTGTTTCTGCATGGTGGTGTTCTTCGCCGTGATAGTGTTGTTGTTAGTAATGATTGTGTTGCTTTTAGTGGTCATAATGTTGTTGTTAATGGTTATAGTGTTGCTAGCGGTGATAGTATTGTTTTTCGTGGTGATAGTGTTGTTTTTCGTGGTGATGGTGTTGTTCTTTGTGGTGATAATGTTGTTCTTTGTGGTGATAGTGTTGTTCTTTGTGGTGATAGTGTTGTTCTTCGTGGTGATAGTGTTGTTCTTCGCGGTTATAGTGTTGTTCTTCGAAGTGATTTTTTTAAGGGACTAATTGGAAAATGCGGTATGCACACACGGACATCACGGCAGGAAAGCTCACTGCAAATGTGGGCCGATAGTGTGGGGCTCAGTCATGTCCCCATCCCCACACTCAACTGGGAACTGTGCAAGCAATACTTCAAACAATTGAGGGAGGAAAATTGTAACGTCCTTATCTTAGCTGCCCTGGAGTGCCTGACGGGGCCTTGTCAAGTAAAAACGATTCTTCTCTTCTTTGGCGTGCATAATACGTTCGATTGTTCGAGCTTTAAGATTCCAGTCATCACGTGAGTTCATAAGAAGGTGTGCCAGCTTCTTAAGACTGCCGTCACTTGCTGTGGTTATGTCCCTGCGTAATGGAGCCCACGCCGGGCACAGCAATATTGTGTGTTCCGGCGTGTCCTCCGTTGTTTCTTCACAGTGCTTGCAGAGTGGCGTAATTGCTTTTCCTATTCTAAAGAGGTAACTCTCGAGGTTGCCATGCCCTGTGAGCACTTAAGTCACGTGGTGTGTCAACTTGCTGCCGGGCCGGTTAATCCACGCCTTAATGTCAGGGATCAGAACTTTTACACGGGCCCCAGCTGCCCCGTCTAGTATGACCCATTCATTTTGCCAAGAAATCAAAGTTTTTCCCTTTCTTCTTCCTTATTGTTTGTCGGTTTTGCCCACAAGCGACGACGTTCGTCGGCCTTCAGGCCCCAAGAGATCGTACCAGCCAGTACAAGAACAGCCGCCGTGCTGACCGTCTTATAAGCCATCGTAATCCGTAGAGCAGCGATGCGTTCTTCGAAGCGATAGTGTTGTTCTTTGTGGTGATAGTGTTGTTCTTCGTGGTGATAGTGTTGTTCTTCGTGGTGATAGTGTTGTTCTTCGTGGTGATAGTGTTGTTTTTCGTGGTGATAGTATTGTTTTTCGTGGTGATAGTGTTGTTTTTCGTGGTGGTAGTGTTGTTATTTGTGGTGATAGTGTTGTTCTTTGTGGTGAGAGTGTTGTTCTTTGTGGTGATAGTGTTGTTTTTCGTGATGACAGTGTTATTTTTTGTGGTGATAGTGTTGCTCTTCGTGGTAATCGTGCTGTTCGTCGTGGTGATAGTATTGTTTTTTGTGGTGATTGTGTTGTTCCTCGTGGCGATAGTATTGTTTTTCGTGGTAATCGTGTTGTTCTTCGTGGTGATAGTAATGTTTTTTCCGGGTGATAGTACTATTTTTCGTGGTGATAGTATTATTTTTCGTGGTGATAGTGTTGTTCTTTGTGGTGATAGTGTTGTTTTTCGTGGTGATTGTGTTGTTCTTTGTGGTGATAGTGTTGTTTTTCGTGGTGATAGTATTGTTTTTTGTGGTGATAGTGTTGTTCTTCGTGGTATTCGTGTTGTTTGTCGTGGTGATAGTATTGTTTTTTGTGGTGATAGTGTTGTTCTTCGTAGTGATAGTATTGTTTTTCGTGGTGATAGTGTTGTTTTTTTGTGGTGATAGTGTTGATCTTCGTGGTAATCATCTTGTTCTTCGTGGTGATAGTATTGTTTTTCGTGGTGACAGTGTTGTTCTTCGTGGTAATCGTGCTGTTGATCGTGGTGATTTTTTTTTGAGGGACTAACTGGAAAATGCGGTTTGCATACACGGACATCATAGCAGGAAAGCTCACTGCAAATGTGGGCCGGTAGTGTAGGGCTCCAACCCACTAAAAACCAGTCATGTCCCTATCCCCACACTCAACTGGAAACTGCGCAAGCAATACTTCAAACAATTGAGGGGGGGGGGGGTGAATAGTAGCGTCCTTATCCTAGCTGCCCTGGAATGCCTCACGGGGCCTTGTCAAGTAAAAGCAATTCTTCTTTTCTTTGGCGTGCACAATACGTTCGATTGTTCGAGCTATAAGATTCCAGTCATCACGTGAGTTCATAGAAGGTGTGCCAGCTTCTTAAGACTGCCGTCAGTTTCTGTGGTTATGTCCTTGCGTAATGGAGCCCACGCCGGGTACAGCAATATTGTGTGTTCCGGCGTGTCCTCCGTTGTTCCTTCACAGTGCTTGCAGAGTGGCGTATCTGCTTTTCCTATTCTAAAGATTCCTAACTCTCAAAGTTGGTATGCCCTGTGAGCACTTGAGTCACGTGGTGTGTCAACTCGTCGCCGAGCCGGTTAATCCACGCCTTAATGTCAGGGATCAGAACTTTAACACGGGCCCCAGGTGCCCCGTCCTGTATGGCGTCCCATTTATTTTGCCAAGAAATCAAAGTTTTTTCCCTTTTTTTTTTCCTTATTGCTTGTCGGTTCCGCCCACAAGCGACGACGTTCATCGGCCTTCAGGTCCCAAGGGATCGTACCAGCCAGTACAAGGACAGCCGCCGTGCTGACCGTCTTGTAAGCCATCGTAATCCGTAAAACCGCGATGCGTTGGGTCTTGCGCATCAGCGCTCTGTTGTGGGTTAGAGTCAGTGCGGTTAGTGGCCACACAAGGGCCGCGAATAACATAATCGACTCGGCAACCGACATAAGAAGCCGTCGCGTTGATTCTCGCGGTCCGAATGTATTCGGCATCAGCCGGGCGATGTCGTGTGAAACTTAAGTGGCTTTCTCTGCAGCCAAGCGGAGATGAGGTGTTCCTCGCAGGCCTCTGTCCAGGTACATTCCCAGATAGCGGGCTGATTGAACCACTCGAATATCCTGGCCGTTCAAGATTAGCTTTGGGAGAGCACACCATCTTGGGCCAAGGAGGATGACCTCCTCGCTCTTGGTAGGGGCCAGCGTCAAACCCAATCCCTCATTCAGACGGAAATCTCGGCCAAGGTGTCATTGGCTCTAAGTTCCAGTTGCTGGGGGGTGCCGCCCTGTACTACAACTGCAAGGTCGTCCGCATACGCAAGTAGCTCTGTCTCTTCTGGTAGGTTACTTAAGCGTAGGACATCGTCGTACGCCAAGTTCCATAAAAGAGGACCCAAGATGGAACCCTGGGGAACTCCAGCTGTCATTTCAAATTCGGATCCCTCATTGTCTACCCGCCGTTCGTTCAGGTAGTCCGAGACAATTCGACAAAGGTAGTTCGGAACTCTGTTTCTTTTGAGCGTCCCCAGTATCACCCTCCAGGGTAAGCTGTTGAAAGCATTTTTAACATCCAGCAGTACGACAATGAGAAGATTCCTGGACCTTGCCGGAGATTGTCGTACATCTTCCGCCTTAGCAACGACCCGCTGTATTGCGGTCAGACAAGAGCGGTCTTTGCGAAATCCGAACTGATTTGGTGAAAGAAGGCCGCGTTCTTCTGCGAATAATCGCAAACGGTTTTCTATAATCGCCTCAATACCCTTGGCCAGTGTACTGACTAGGCAGATTGGTCGATAGACCTTCTTCCAAATCAGAGGCAAGCGTCCGGATCTGAGTATTCGTGTGACAACGTGGGAAACTACTTCAGGAAACTCTTTAAAGAGAACTCTTACGGCGGACGCCGGTATACCATCAGGCCCTGGTGCACTCTCTCTCCCGCTGCAAGGACCTCCTCTAGAGTCACCTCTTGGACTGGTCTCTCGTCCGCACCCGCTTCGAAAGGCGTTCTGTTGAGGGATTGATGATGAGGGAAAAGCATTTCTATTACCCGTCGGTGTTCGTCCGGGGAAAGTTTAGCGCTCTTTCTTGTTTCTGTCTTGCCACGAGTCAGCTTGTACGGTCGTCCCCATGGGTCGTTTTCTATTCCCGACAAGAATTCCTTATGGCATCGTTCTTTGCTTTCATCTGTAGTTTTGCGTAGAGTGGCCTTATTACTTCTAAAATCGTTTTGCAATTGCGCAATGCTTGTCTAATCCATGCTACTGCGCCTTGCCCTGGTGAATCTTCGCCTGGCGTATTTGCAGCGTCTGCGGGCTTCCGCGATCTCTTCGTTCCACCAATATTTGACGAAACTGGACGTAGTCGTTTTGGATGCGTTTGCCTATTGCTTGACGTCTTGCACGCTTCCTCAAGAACGTTTTAAAGCTCTTGAGCGGTTTCAGGTTCACCCTTTACTTTAAGTATTTTTGCCAGCCTCCTTTGCAGCTCCCTGTTGTCAGGTGGCTTTAGCCGGGATGGCTTAACCGGGGCAGAAAGGGCTGCTAATGGAGTGGTTCCTTCGACGTCAAATTCTATACAATAGTGATCGCTAAGGTTCTCTTCGTCAAGTAGTATGGTCAAAATTGAAATCTTAAAAACGTGGCTTCTCTTACAGATCGTCAAATCGATGTGCGACCCAGTTCCCCCGCGGTGGAAGGTAGGGTCGTTTTTTTTTATTAAGAACAACGAGGTCATGCATTGCTAACCACTCAAGAATATTGCAGCCACTGTTAGGTAGCGCCCGTGGCGCGGATCGCACGCAGCCATCATGTTCTTCGCATCGAACATCTGTTGAGTAAGTTTGGGAACGGTGAGTGCACGATACTGCTGCGAGCCGCGAGATGTCAACGGCGCACAACTCTACCTCTTCTATTAGTGTTGGTTGCCCCCCATGTTGTCGAGGCTGCGTTAAAATCTCCAGTAAAGACTACTAGTGGTAGAGGGCAATCCCTCGCTGACATTGTCATCTTCTCGAGCAGGCCCTCCAGGTCGTCCAGCGTGCCGTTTGGACTGCTTCTACATGAGTAGAAACGACCGACGCCGTCCACGTCTATCCCTGTAAAGGTTGATCCTCTTCCACAACCCGTAACTCGGAGACATGATGGCAGATTATGCACAATGCAGGTACTGGTCTGAGTATCCACAACCCAGGTCGTCTGGTTCTTCTTTGCCAGTTTCACATTAGGCTCGCTAAGCAAACATAAACACTATTTCGTCTAGCAATAGATGAGCTCCGCGGCTCCTGTTACAGTTTAGTTGAATAACCTTAGTTCGCATAATTTGAGTGCAGAGATTTGGCTAACCGTTGATCATCAGTCGGGGATTGCTGTCCTCTGTTGCGGTTCTTTCGCGAGATAACCGGCGTAAAGCCGTCTGCGTCGACAGTAAGCGTATCCGCAGGAGAGCTTTGCCCACTCAGCGCCACGCGTTCCGTGGGCTCAAGTGTAGGTGGCGACTCCGCTTGTGGAAGAGGACGGATTGCCTCGGTTGTTGTTGAAGGACAGTTTTGCATTTTCCGTCGAGGGCCTGCATGGTTCAAATGGCGCCTGGTCTCGGCGATCTTCATCCTGTATCCCGGGCAGGCTGCAGAGTTGGCTGCATGCCCAGGTACCCCGCAGTTATAACATGAGAGGGACCCCTCGCAATCTTTTGCGACGTGACCCAGGGTGCCGCACTTATGACATCGTTTGACCGTGACTTCTTCGAATGTACAAGATTGAGCCTGGTGCCCAACTCTCTGGCATATCTGGCATGTCGGCGCGCTGACTCACTCTGAGATTGGGCAGGACGACCATCATGGTGATAGTATTGTTTTTCGTGGTGATAGTGTTGTTCTTCGTGGTAATCGTGTTGTTCTTCGTAGTGATAGTATTGTTTTTCGTGGTGAGAGTGTTGTTTTTGTGGTGATAGTGTTGTTCATCGTGGTAATCGTGTTGTTCTTCCTGGTAATCGTGGTGTTTATCGTGGTGATAGGATTGTTTTTCGCGGTGATAGTGTTGTTCTTTGGGGTGATAGTGTTGTTCTTCCTGGTAGTCGTGCTGTTCTTCGTGGTAATCGTGTTGTTCGTCGTGGTGATAGTATTGTTTTTTTGTGGTGATAGTGTTGTTCTTCGTGGTGATAGTATTGTTTTTCGTGGTAATCGTGTTGTTCTTCGTGGTGATAGTATTGTGTTTCGTGTTGATAGTGTTGTTCTTTGTGGTGATAGTATTGTTTTTTGTGGTGATAGTGTTGTTCTTTGTGGTGATAGTATTGTTTTTCGTGGTGATAGTGTTGTTTTTTGTGGTGATAGCGTTGATCTTCGTGGTAATCGTCTTGTTCTTCGTAGTGATAGTGTTGTTCTTTGTGGTGATAGTGTTGTTTTCGTGGTGACAGTGTTGTTCTTCGTGGTAATCGTGCTGTTCATCGGGGTGATTTTTTTGAGGGACTAACTGGAAAATGCGGTTCGCACACACGGACATCACGGCAGGAAAGCTCACTGCAAATCTGGGCCGGTAGTGTAGGGCTCCAACCCACTAAAAACTAGTCATGTCCCCATCCCCACACTCAACTGGGAACTGCGCAAGCAATACTTCAAACAATTGAGGAGGGGTGAATAGTAGCGTCGTTATCTTAGCTGCCCTGGAGTGCCTCACGGGGCCTTGTCAAGTAAAAACGATTCTTCTTTTCTTTGGCGTGCACAATACGTTCGATTGTTCGAGCTATAAGATTCCAGTCATCATGTGAGTTTATAAAATGGTGTGCCAGCTTCTTAAGACTGTCGTCATTTTCTGTGGTTATGTCCTTGCATAATGGGGTCCACGCCGGGCACAGCAATATTGTGTGTTCCGGCGTGTCCTGCGTTGTTCCTTCACAGTGCTTGCAGAGTGGCGTATCTGCTTTTCCTATTCTAAAGAGGTAACTCTCAAAGTTGCTATACCCTGTGAGCACTTGAGTCACGTGTTGTGTCAACTCGTCGCCGAGCGGGTTAATCCACGCCTTAATGTCAGGGATCAGAACTTTTAGTATTGTTTTTCGTGGTGATAGTGTTATTCTTCGTGGTGATAGTATTGTTTTTCGTGGTGACAGTATTGTTTTTTTGTGGTGATAGTATTGTTTTTCGTGGTAATAGTGTTGTTCTCTGTGGTGATAGTGTTGTTCTTTGTGGTGATAGTATTGTTTTTCGTGGTGATAGTGTTGTTCTTTGTGGTGATAGTGTTGTTCTTCGTGGTGACAGTGTTGTTCTTCGTGGTGATAGTGTTGTTCTTTGTGGTGGTAGTGTTGTTTTTCGTGGTAATATTGTTGTTCTTTGAAGTGATAATGTTGCTTTTTGTGGTGATAGTGTTGTTCTTCGTGGTGATAGTGTTGTTCTTCGAAGTGATAGTGTTGTTCTTTGTGGTGATAGTGTTGTTCTTCGTGGTGATAGTCTTGTTTTTCGTGGTGATAGTGTTGTTCTTTGTGGTGGTAGTGTTGTTTTTCGTGGTAATATTGTTGTTCTTCGAAGTGATAATGTTGCTTTTTGTGGTGATAGTGCTGTTCTTCGTGGTGCTAGTATTGTTTTTCGTGGTGATAGTGTTGTTCTTCGTGGTGATAGTGTTGTTCTTTGTGGTAATCGTGTTGTTCTTCGTGGTGATAGTGTTGTTCTTCGTGGTAATCCTGCTGTATAGTTTTTTGTTTTGATAGTATTGTTTTTCGTGGTGATAGTGTTGTTCTTTGTGGTGATAGTGTTGTTTTTCGTGGTGATAGTATTGTTCTTTGTGGTGATAGTGTTGTTTTTCGTGCGGTATGCACACACGGACATCACGGCAGAAAAGCTCTCTGCAAATGTGGGCCGGTAGTGTGGGGCTCAGTCATGTCCCCATCCCCACACTCAACTGGGAACTGCGCAAGCAATACTTCAAACAATTGAGGGGAAGGTGAATAGTAGCGTCATTATCTTAGCTGCTACGTTCGATTGTTCGAGCTTTAAGATTCCAGTCATCACGTGAGTTCATAAGAAGGTGTGCCAGCTTCTTAAGACTGCCGTCACTCGCTGTGGTTATGTCCCTGCGTAATGGAGCCCACGCCGGGCACAGCAATATTGTGTGTTCCGGCGTGTCCTCCGTTGTTTCTTCACAGTGCTTGCAGAGTGGCGTAATTGCTTTTCCTATTCTAAAGAGGTAACTCTCGAGGTTGCCATGCCCTGTGAGCACTTAAGTCACGTGGTGTGTCAACTCGCTGCCGGGCCGGTTAATCCACGCCTTAATGTCAGGGATCAGAACTTTTACACGGGCCCCAGCTGCCCCGTCTGGTATGACCCATTCATTTTGCCAAGAAATCAAAGTTTTTTCCCTTTCTTCTTCCTTATTGTTTGTCGGTTTTGCCCACAAGCGACGACGTTCGTCGGCCTTCAGGCCCCAAGGGATCGTACCAGCCAGTACAAGAACAGCCGCCGTGCTGACCGTCTTATAAGCCATCGTAATCCGTAGAGCAGTTCTTCGAAGTGATAGTGTTGTTCTTTGTGGTGATAGTGTTGTTCTTTGTGGTGATAGTGTTTGTTCTTCCTGGTAATCGTGCTGTTCTTCGTGGTGATAGTGTTGTTCTTCGTGGTGATAGTGTTGTTATTTGTGGTGATAGTGTTGTTTTTCGTGGTGATTGTGTTGTTCTTTGTGGTGATAGTGTTGTTTTTCGTGGTGATAGTATTGTTTTTCGTGGTGATAGTGTTGTTTTTCGTGGTTATAGTGTTGTTCTTTGTGGTGATAGTGTTGTTTTTCGTGATGACAGTGTTATTTTTTGTGGTGATAGTGTTGTTCTTCGTGGTAATCGTGCTGTTCGTCGTGGTGATAGTATTGTTTTTTGTGGTGATAGTATTGTTTTTTGTGGTGATAGTGTTGTTCTTCGTGGCGATAGTATTGTTTTTCGTGGTAATCGTGTTGTTCTTCGTGGTGATAGTAATGTTTTTCCGGGTGATAGTATTATTTTTCGTGGTGATAGTGTTGTTCTTTGTGGCGATAGTGTTGTTTTTCGTGGTGATAGTGTTGTTCTTTGTGGTGATAGTGTTGTTTTTCGTGGTGATAGTATTGTTTTTTGTGGTGATAGTGTTGTTCTTCGTGGTAATCGTGTTGTTCGTCGTGGTGATAGCATTGTTTTTGTGATGATAGTGTTGTTCTTCGTAGTGATAGTATTGTTTTTCGTGGTGATAGTGTTGTTCTTTGTGGTGATAGTGTTGTTCTTCGTGGTGACAGTGTTGTTCTTCGTGGTAATCGTGCTGTTGATCGTGGTGATTTTTTTTTGAGGGACTAACTGGAAAATGCGGTTTGCATACACGGACATCATAGCAGGAAAGCTCACTGCAAATGTGGGCCGGTAGTGTAGGGCTCCAACCCACTAAAAACCAGTCATGTCCCCATCCCCACACTCAACTGGAAACTGCGCAAGCAATACTTCAAACAATTGAAGGGGGGGGGGGGTGAATAGTAGCGTCCTTATCCTAGCTGCCCTGGAATGCCTCACGGGGCCTTGTCAAGTAAAAACGATTCTTCTCTTCTTTGGCGTGCATAATACGTTCGATTGTTCGAGCTTTAAGATTCCAGTCATCACGTGAGTTCATAAGAAGGTGTGCCAGCTTCTTAAGACTGCCGTCACTTGCTGTGGTTATGTCCTTGCGTAATGGAGCCCACGCCGGGCACAGCAATATTGTGTGTTCCGGCGTGTCCTCCGTTGTTTCTTCACAGTGCTTGCAGAGTGGCGTATTTGCTTTTCCTATTCTAAAGAGGTAGCTCTCGAAGATGCCATGCCCTTAGAGCACTTGAGTCACGTAATGTGTCAACTCGCCGCCGGGCCGGTTAATCTACGCCTTAATGTCAGGGATCAGAACCTTTACACGGGCCCCAGGTGCCCCGTCCTGTATGGCGTCCCATTCGTTTTGCCAAGAAATCAAAGTTTTTCCCCTTTCTTCTTCTTCCTTATTGCTTGTCGGTTCCACCCACAGCGACGACGTGCGTCGGCCTTTAGGTCCCAAGGGATCGTACCAGCCAGTACAAGGACAACCGCCGTGCTGACAGTCTTGTAAGCCATCGTTATCCGTAAAGCCGCGATGCGTTGGGTCTTGCGCACCAGCGCCCTGTTGCGGGTTAGAGCCAGTGCGGTTAGTGGCCACACAGGGGCCGCGAATAACATAGTCAACTCGGCAACCGACATAAGAAGCCTTCGCGTTGATTCTCGCGGTATTCGGCAGCAGCCGGGCGATGTCGTGTAAAACTTTAGTGGCTTTCTCTGCAAGCCAAGCAGAGATGAGGTGTTCCTCGCAGGCCTCTGTCCAGATACATTCCCAGATAGCGGGCTGATTGAACCACTTGAATATCCTGGCCGTTCAAGATTAGCTTTGGGAGAGCACACCCTCTTGGGCCAAGGAGGCTGACTCCCCCGCTCTTGGTAGGGGCCAGCGTCAAACCCGATCCCTCATCCAGACGGAAATCTCGGCCAAGGCGTCATTGGCTCTAAGTTCCAGTTGCTGGGGGGTGCCCGCCCTGTACTACAACTGCAAGGTCCGCATACGCAAGTAGCTCTGTCCCTTCTGGTAGGTTACTTAAGCGTAGGACATCGTCGTACGCCAAGTTCCATAAAAAAGAACTCGAGATGGAACCCTGGGGAACTCTAGCTGTAATTTCAAATTCGGATCCCTCATTGTCTACCCGTCGTTCGTTCAGGTAGTCCGAGACAATTCGACAAAGGTAGTTCGGAACTCTGTTTCTTTTGAGCATCCCCAGTATCACCCTCCAGGGTAAGCTGTTGAAAACATTTTTAACATCCAGCAGTACGACAATGAGAAAACTCCTGGACCTTGCCGGACATTGTCGTAGATCTGTTGCCTTAGCAACGACCCGCTGTATTGCGGTCAGACACGAGCGGCCTTTGCGAAATCCGAACTGATTCGGTGAAAGAAGGCCGCGTTCTTCTGCGAATAATCGCAAACGGTTATCTATAATCGCCTCAATACCCTTGGCCATGTACTGACTAGGCAGATTGGTCGGTAGGTGCCGTTCATTTTGGGAACAAGCACAAGGTCGGGCCTTCTTCCAAATCAAAGGCAAGCGTCCGGATCTGAGTATTCGTGTGGCAACGTGGGAAACTACTTTAGGAAACTCTTTAAAGATAACTTTTACGGCGGACGCCGGTATACCATCAGGCCCTGGTGCTTTTCCGGCCTTCAGTCCTCTCTCCCGCTGCACGGCCCTCCTCTAAAGTCACCTCTTGGACTGGTCTCTCGTCCGCACCCGCTTCGAAAGGCGTTCTGTTGAGGGATGGATGATGAGGGAAAGGCGTTTCTATTATCCGTCGGCGTTCGTCCGGGGAAAGGTAAGCGCTCTTTCGAGTCAGCTTGTACGGTCGTCCCCATGGGTCGTTTTCTTTCCCGACAAGAATTCCTTATGGCATCATCTTTGCTTTCATCTATAGTTTGCGTAGAGTGGCCCTAAAACTTCTAAGTTCGTTTTGCAATTGCGCAATGCTGTCTTATCCATGCTACTGCGCCTTGCCTGGTCCACCAATATTTCGGCGAAACTGGACGTAGTCGCTTTGGATGCGTTCGCCTCTTGCTTGACGTCTTGCACGCTTCCTCCAGAACGTTCTGAAACTGTTGAGCGGTTTCAGGTTCACCCTTTACTTAAAGTATTTTTGCCAGCCTCCTTTGCAGCTCCCTGTTGTCAGGTGGCTTTTACCGGGGTGGCCTAACCGGGGCAGAAAGGGCTGCTAATGGAGTGGTTCCTTCGACGTCTCATCAAATTCTATACAATAGTGATCGCTAAGGTTTCTCCTCGTCAAGTAGTATGGTCCAATTTCAAATCTTAAAACGTGGCTTCTCTTACAGATCGTCAAATCGATGTGCGACTCAGTTCCCCGCGGTGGAAGGTAGGGTCGTTTTCTATTAAGAACAACGAGGTCTTGCATTGCTAACCACTCAAGAATATTGCAGCCACTGTTAGGTAGCGCCCGTGGCGCGGATTGCACGCAGCCATCATGTTCCTCGCATCAACATCTGTTGAGTAAGTTCGGGAACGGTGAGTGCACGATACTGCTGCGAGCCGCGAGATGTCAACGGCGCACAACTCTGCTTCTTCTATTAGTGTTGG
>QVRM01003086.1:0-69431 GCA_003439945.1 Dermanyssus gallinae
ATTCTCCAAGTGACCTTGCCATTGAACAAGCCTGCATGGATCGACTCGGTCCTTCGGTTGCGAGCGATTTCTTAGTTAGGCGCGCTTTCTCTAGTCTGTCTCTCCCGTCAACGCATATATATATAATATACAGGGTGTATCGTAAAAAGTTGTATCTTTCGAGGTTTGATAGAGCTCGGCAAGAAAATAATTTTTCCCATGGGCGGAAGTCAAGAAAACGTTTTGTTTAGGAGTGAGGATGAAATTTAGAAAAGTCGTTATTCTGCCTTATTTTCTCCTACATAGTTGTACAAAATCTACGTTTGCGGGAGAACCAGTCAACGCATGAAGCAACGATCATACCAGTGTGTTCGGCGGAAAATTTTGCATAACCTAAATGACACCTAACGCAAGCTAGCAAAAAGCAAATAGGTGGAATAAAAAAATCATAAAAAGTCGATTTGTTGTTATAACTTACGTTGAAGCTTTCACGTGCAAAATCTAAAAATTTGCCATTGCGCACAAATGACGACACTCTCTGACGATAGCAAATTTAATGCCCGTATTTCGTACCAAAGTGATGGTGCTGCGTTACGTAGTTGCTGAGAAACTAGGCTTTTCGACAGCCTATCAAAAGCAAAGGCATGCATACTTCCTAGCATCTTGACCTGCTTTACCACAGAAACCACTTGCGCACGTCCAGAAACACACCAGCATTTATTTATTATAAGAAGTGCTCGAAGTTCCGTCCGCCTACCACTAAACACGTTCTGTAGCGATTGCACAGGCTCTCTTGCACTCGTGTAAATATGTTAGGCATTGCCCTAACGGCGTCAGCAGCGTTGAATATACGGTCAACCAGATCTTCACGCGATTCAACGGGGGTTTCGTAGACAACACTCTTTAGGTAGCCCCAAAAAAAAGTCGAGGCTTGTTAAATCGGGGGAGCGAGGTGGCCAAGCTATAGACCCGCCTCGGCCGATCCACCGATTCTTGAATGCTTCGTTTAGGTATTCTCGAACCGTAAGCAGAGTTGTTGTGGCGGCGCACCATCATGCTGGAACCACATTCTTAGACGAACGCTTTTCCGGGACGCTTTCCAAAGCTGGGGTAACGTATAAATCAAAAATGCGCGATAGGCAGCTGCATCTAATCTGGCGGGAAGTATGTGGGGACCTATAAGGTAGTCGTCCACCATGCCCGCCCAGACATTCACCGAGAAACGATCTTGGCGTCTATGCTCGCGAGTCATATTCGGGTTCTCGTAGGCCCACCAATGACTGTTGTGTGCATTAAACACACCATCTTGGCTAAACGAAGCCTCATCCGTAAACAGAACAAGTGCAGGGAACCTGTCCAGTATATCCACTTTCTCCAAAACTGTCGACAGTATTCAGTACGTAGCTGAAAGTCACTGGATCGCAGAGTTTGAATTCGCTGGTACCGGTATGGATGCAGTCCTTCATCGGCCAGTGTCCTTTGCACAGTTGCGGAACTAACCCCGGCATACACGATAACCCCCTAATGCTCACAGAAGGCCGTTCGGCTAGTTCTTGAAGAATGAATTCTTCCACATCAGCTGTTCTCGTCGTCCGTGTCCGTCCAGACTCGTAGTAACGGCCATAGAAGGACCCACTTACACGTAACTGACTGTATATATTAGTAAACGTGCGACTATTAGGTATGAGTCTATTTGGATAACGCTCTGCGTACAGCCGTCGCGCGGCTCTCGCGTTATAGCGTGCTTCACCATAAATGCAGAGCATGTCAGCCTTTTCCACATTTGTAAACCGGCTCATCACGAAATTATGATAGAGTCTGCAATTCGCGATGAAATGACACATCTCGAGAACCTGACACTTCGTTTTATAGCTTTTGGCGTTGGCGGTTTTTCTTATGGTGTTTTGGCGTCTCGAATGACGAATTCCGAATCAAAGCCCGCGCAAATTTCCGATAGAAGCTGTGCGAACGGCGAATAATTTCGAAACAAAGCCGGCTGCTCAGCGTAAACAAATGCTGGTGTGTTTGTTTCCGCCAGATTAGATGCAGCTGCGTATCGCGCGTGTTTTTATTCATACGTTACCCAGTTGTTAGAAAGGCATCCTGGAAAGCTTTCGTCTGAAAATGCCGCCACACAACTCTGCTACGGTTCGAGAATACCCTAAACGAAGCATTCAAGAATCGGTGGATCGGCCGAGGCGGGTCTATAGCTTGGCCACCTCGCTCCCCCGATTTAACAAGCCTCGACTTTTTTTTTGTGGGCTACCTAAAGAGTGTTGTCTACGAAACCCCCGTTGAATCGCGTGAAGATCTGGTTGACCGTATATTCAACGCTGCTGACGCCGTTAGGGCAATGCCTAACATATTTACACGAGTGCAAGAGAGCCTGTGCAATCGCTACAGAACGTGTTTAGTGGTAGGCGGACGGAACTTCGAGCACTTCTTATATAATAAATGCTGCTGTGTTTATGGACGTGCGGCAAGTGGTTTCTGTGGTAAAGCAGGTCAAGATGCTAGGAAGTATGCATGCCTTTGCTTTTGATATGGCTGTCGAAAAAGCCTAGTTTCTCAGCAACTACGTAACGCAGCACCATCACTTTGGTACGAAAATGACGGGCATTAAATTTGCTATCGTCAGAGAGTGTTCGTCATTTGTGCGCAATGGCAAAATTTTTAGATTTTGCACGTGAAAGCTTCAACGTAAGTTATAACAACAAATCGACTTTTTATGATTTTTTTTATTCCACCTATTGCTTTTTGCTAGCTTGCGTTAGGTGTCATTTAGGTTATGCAAAATTTTCCGCCGAACACACTGGTATGATCGGTTGCTTCATGCGTTGACTGGTTCTCCCGCAAACGTAGATTTTGTACAACTATGTAGGAGAAAATAAGGCAGAATAACGACTTTTCTAAATTTCATCCTCACTCCTAAACAAAACGTTTTCTTGGCTTCCGCCCATTGGGAAAAATTATTTTCTTGCCGAGCTCTATCAAACCTCGAAAGAAGTACAACTTTTTACGATACACCCTGTATATATATATATATATATATATATATACATATACATATACTTCTCAGTATTTGTACCACACACCCTTTTATGTTATACAAGACTTTACATATATATATATATATATATATATATATATATATGCATATATATCTCGGTCAGCCCTTCTTTTCGATTCTAACAAGCCTCGAGTAAGTAGATAAGCATGCCTCAATGTCGGCAAGCTGCAATCATCAACTTCAGGCTTTGCTATGTAGGCACGCTTAAGTGGGTGTGTGAACCGCCTCTACCCCGCTCGTTTTCCTTGCCTCGATCTATTTCTTTTCGCGCACTTCCTCGCTCTAATCTTTTTTTTTTGCTAGTTCTGCGTGCCTGCGTCAGCCTCCCTTAAAAGTGACCTCGCGCGTCTCCAAATGCCGACCGCCAACGTAACCGCACCCTCCAAGTCCTCAGCTACTGAGAGACGGCGGCGGCAGCAGAAGCGGCAGCAGCAACAACAACAGCAACAGTGGCCTTCACGAAACAAACACCACGGCATTCGAAAAGATTCTTCTCACTTGCGTGTGGCAGGGAGACAGGCATACAGGCAGCAACCGAAGGCGGAAAAGATCGGGTTAAATCGGATTCGGGGGAGGAAGAATCGTTGAAGTGAAGAGGACAACACAAGGCCTGTTTTTGTTAGCCGCTGCTCCCGCTCCCGCTGCCATAGCGATTGCTGGTGGTCGCTTATGGTGTCTTCTGCGCCGCAATCGACCCACAAAAAAGATGACGCACCTCACAAGCCTTTTGCGAAGCGGGGCGGCCGCCTTCACAGCCAGGCTGCCGTCTCCGTATGGATAGGTTTCAAATTCTTCCTCAGTCAGCGCTTTGTTTTTGTGCCCAATGTGAGACCCACGCTTATATATATATATATATATATATATATGTGTGCATATCTACATACATACACATTACACATATCTACATAGTACAGCTGTTCTGTGTGTGCATGTGCGCAGGAACAACAACCAGCCCGAACGAACAGTCTACGTCACGCGCCCGCCCGAGCCCCAGCGTCTACACCACCGGGCAGCCTGCTTGGAACGAGCACTGCTCTTGAAAAGGAAGTTGCTGCACTGCTGAGAAGGAGGCGGACGACGAGGACGAGGAGGAAAAGAGCGATGAAGACGGGCTGGGGGATGAATAGAATGGATGCTATTCAAGGCGACTTGTATCGTTTCTCGTTTTGTGTCGCTGGCTGGCGGGCTGGCGTGCGGTGGTGGTGGTGGTGGAGGTGGGCGGCGGAGGCGGCAGTCGTTCGGGATGATCTCAAGTTCGCGCGGGGGTTGCGGGGGTCGCGGAGGAAGCGGCGTCGGGAAACGAGAGTTGAAGAACAAAATAAGGAAAAAAAAGGCCTTCGCGCGAGGGCGGCTGCGGCAGCAGCAGCAGCAGCAACAGCAATGACGTCGAAGGTTGCGCCCTCCCTCGTCGCAAGGAAGTGTTGTTGTTGTCGGCGGCGGCCGCCGCCAACAATTTCCTGTATGAACGAACAAATGAATGAATGAATGAATGTCACGTGAGCGAAAATGCATGACTGAACGTATGAATGAACAATGTTGCTCGGCTCGTGCTTACACCTACACACAAATGCACATGAACGGACGGAGGGACGGACGGACCGACCGAAGAACACACATGCATTCTCATGCAGGAACGAACATCACTACTGTGTACCCCATGTGTGTGGGCGAATGCAGACTCACCCTCACAGCATCTGCAGCTGCTGCTGCTGCTGCAGAAGCACCAGCAGCAACATCCATATCCTGGTTTTGGCTGGCTGTTTTTTTTTGTGCAATTGTTTCGTCGAGTCATCATCGTCGCTCGACGCTCGATGGGCTCGGTCAACGGCGCATAGTTAGATCCTGTAGTCGTCCTAGTTGAGGAAGTCGAACTCGTAGCAGTGGTAGTAGTAAGGGTGGTGGTACTAGCAGAAGCAGGAACAGAGGCCGCGAGGCAGAGGCAGGAGTGAGGTGGGGTGAGGTGAGGTGCGGCCGCGGGCCGCGTACGCCTTCGCTTCGCCACCCACCACCCCTCTGGCTGTCGCCGTCGTGGCCTTAGTAGCCTACCCAACATGAGCTCGAGAAAGGACAATGCCAAGGTCACAGCGTAATCTATCCAAGGCTGTTAGCGTTCGTGTTGAAACGTCCTCCGTCGTAGCGAGACAGTGACACGCGGCAAATATAGACACACAGACCGACACAAACCACACAAAATACACGACAATAACAACAACGACTGAAACGGCAATATCGACTGTCTGTGATGCTGCTGACAACAATAGACGAAGTGACAACAACAGCAGCAGCGGCAACAACAACAACAAACCTTTGTTTCAACAACAACAAACAACGAACGTTACTAAACCGCAACAACTACAATAGCAACAATAACTACCACTTATACTCCAACTAACCTAACGACATTACCAATTACGTGTTGCCTGATAGCATAGCATTACGTTAGGTGGTTTTATTGTATCGGTTATTTAGCAAACTGCATTTAGGATAAGTGCAAATACTGTTACGTTGTTTACATGAAGGACGTATCTGCCTTCAGGGTTAAACTGTTGCAACATGCGTCGTTAATTTGTCTGATGTTTTTGTACTTCAAATTTGTGTAGCTAAATGTATCTCTATTCATCACAAAACTTGTTCACCCGCGCAATTGTCTAGAATCCTATTATCTATCATCTTGCCTTCATATTATTCAGTTACATAACCCATTTTACATACATACATACATACATATTGTTTATTTCGCAATAATTTTGCATTTTAAGATGGTACATAAATACAATACAATCATCATTATATACAATTTTAACACTTTAGCGACCGTCCCACCGGGCAAGAAAGTGCAAAGACCGCCGATGCGACTGGCAGCTCGCTGCGTGGTATTTAGCGCATACCTGCGAGCAGAACCGGCAACGACATTGATCGCCAACTTGGTGAAATCCGCATAACCCATTTTACGTACATACAAAGCGTAAGAGCTTTAGTAAAAACGCACAAATATTTTAAATCAGTTTGCACGAATTAGCAGATAGCTTTCCGTCAAAGAGGATAAGCAAAATATCCGAAGTACTTCTTAATTTGTATTTCAGAAAGTACAATTCTGGCAGCACTTACTGTTCGAGCTACAGCTAAGCACGCGACGTGTTGGCGGCTGAGCACGCAGTACTGATTGATATTCACGGGCAAGCTTTTGCCGGCGAAGGTCCGCCTAGATTTAGAACAGCAGTGAGCCGTACTTTACAGCAGGCCAATTAGCTCGATTAGGTGCTTCCGCAGCATGAATCACCTTGCGGTAATCACGAGCAGCGTCCTCGCGCCAATATCTACACGACGCCAAACTGTACTTGAGCGTGTCTATATCGGCATCGGACAAGCGGTAGGTATCTGAAACTTGTGAACTGGAGGCTTGACCTTTTTGCACGCCGAACGTGTCCGGCACAATAATTAAGCTATCAAGGGAGGCATCTGAGCAAAGATAGTCTCCGCCAGGCGGTTCCCGCCGTGTCCTAGCCTATCTCTCAAACGAGCCATTGAATACATGTCACCTATCTCCCCCCAGCAGTGAAAGACCTGTCTGCTTTGTGCTATTCTAAGAGACGAAGGTGACCTCCCTCTTAGCATCAGCATCTTCGTATACTGATGTCGCGAAAAAGCGTACTAGTTACAGGACGAATGAGTAGCTCATTGCCTAGCAATGGGCCAATGAGGGCCTGTCGGGACAACCTCACAGTTTGTGAAAAGAGCGGTTGACATTGATCGACCATGTGCTCTCTTATACAATTTCATACAAAGAAGTTTTCGTACCAAATATCCTGCCCTATATGCCGCCATTGTATATTTCAGGACAGCTTTCGATACTGCCAATTGAACAACTATATATAAAAGCTATCCCTCAGTAGGGTGCGAAGTAACATTCTAAGCGTTCTGGGGGCGGGGGGACTACAGCAAATGGCATGTAATCCTTTACACGTCCAAAGAGCTGAGCATGCTCCTATTTCCCGATCCCAGGCATTATACCGGGCAATAATGACCACATGTTACTGTTTTCAGTTGTAGTAAACAATCTTTTAGGAGCAATTTAAAAGCGGTGATGATGTTTTTTGCTTGACATGGATAGTCGATTGCGCCTTTGCAAGACTCGTAAATAATTCTGCAACGTTACGTAGGTCCTAATATGTTAGAGATAGATATAGGCAACACAAAAGCGATAATATCACAGGGCGGCAGAGTCGAAGGTTTTAAGAATTGAAGTGCGAAATGAATGTCCGTTGGGTTTATTTGAAATGTTCCTTATCTTGGAGTTGGTTTCTTCAAACAAAGGTCGAATTTCGCCAGAAACACGAAATGAATGGACTTTTACGGAACTCAGGAGTTTCACGCACTGTCGCTGAATGTTGCAATCAGTCTCAAAACAGCGCCAACGGTTATTTTGTAATTCGTACATGGCTCCATCTGACGCCATCACAAGCTAAAGATATAAGAAGACGGTCTTAGTGCCGTGAATTGCAACATTTAATAACAACATTTCGACAAGCAAAAAGTAAGGTGAATAAATTAACCCATTAGATACCCAGTGTTAAACAGAGTACTCTCTGTGTTCGAGACGGTGGGTCCTCACTTAGAACGTTCTGATCCAGACGCGTGTACAAAATAATTGTAATCGTGTATAAAAACGTTAAAACCAACAAGAAAGGCCGTGATGAACCGTCGCCGAGTGCCATTACGCAAATGGTGTTCACTTTGATTCAGTGGAACTCTGCATTAGCAAACAAAGGAGACGTAATATCTGTATGCAAGATCGAACGCGAAATAAAGAAGTACGTTAAAAACTGTAAAATTTCAGTATATAAAAACAGAAAAAAAACATATATGCGAAGAAGGAAGTAATAGAAACCACACGTGTAAATACGGAACACTCAGGAGCTCCAAACACCGTGCTCTGTAGACCAGAATTATCTTCCAGAATACTTCTCCTTCTTTTCCCAAAAGTGCCAATACTTTGTGGGCGTGACACTATTTCTAGGCAGACTCCGATGTATGCGAGCGGATGCTAAGAAATCTGTTAACAGTGAAGACGTCTGCTTGAACGAAGCTTAACCGTAGAGGCGGTAAGGCAAGATAGTGCAGCCTCGTGGAAGTAAACTGGCGAAACCTGCTGACATTTGTATTTCAAATCTACATCTAGAACAGGCATCTTAAATTGGCGCTATATTGGGGCACTATTTTAGCATGTGTTTGCATGCAACGCTTTTCACGTGGACATTTTGCCATTTTTGCAGTCTGTTCAAGGCAGTAGGGATTAAGACGAAGGAGAACGCGGCCCAACGTAGTACACACAGGGCGACCGTTTAGCCGAGGGATAGAGGAACGAAGCTTGTTGCGGTTGCTTGCACGGCTGCTACCTCCTTGAAAGTGGCACGAGCTAGGCAGTTAAAATCCGGCTCGGGTCGCCTACCCGGGTTAACCAGTCGAGTCGTGAATTGGTGGTCAACACGAATAGGGGACTCGAAAACAGAGAGAACGAATCAGCGTCATCAGCACTGAAGCACTCAGTCAGCCGGAGGGTCGCTTTATGGCCTTATTTATGTCTGGTTTAGTGCCAAAGAAAAAGCGAGCGATGCGGTGCAAATATCGACTCTTCTCGATATCCCAGTTAGGTGGTCGCTGAATGCTCAAAATCTGTTTGCTTAGCATGCTAGAGTAACCGAAGTTGATAAAGGCTTCACTGACGAACATATCCTGTGTGCTCTTAAAGAAGTAGGAGTCATTTCGGCGTCGAACGTATTATGTGTACTACGAACACAATTCAGATCACCGACGTATCGATACCTATTGATAGAGTGGTGGTGCAGGTTAATAAGATTCCACTAGCCGACGTGTGTCTAGCTCGTAGGACGCACAAAATTGCCTTGTAATTTCCGGATACAGGAGTTTGAGGTTATATCATGTTGGTGCTAAATGCTGTAATGAGATACGTGTAAAAAAAATCGACAAATTGTACATCAACTGGCTGTTAACTGCAATCACGATAAAAAAAAGTGTAATCTGCAGAAGTCAACGCATATAGTTCTCGACATTACGTAAAATAGAAAAAAACGCCAAGCGGTGATGAAATGCCGTATTTTGCAGCAGATCGGCTGAGCCTGTTGCTGGGGCTGTAGAAGTCGGTGAACTCGCCGTGGCAAGTCGCTTCTTCCCTCCGATTCCGGGACGAAACCTCAATTCTTGCCTAAAACGAGTGCTTCGTCTCTACCTGCCTATGCTGCGGTTCTGAGATGACTGGTTGTGAAAATCTCGTTTGGTCCCGAAAGTTCGCGTAAATCTACCTAGATCAACAACTCCCCCTAAGAAGAGAAATTAAAATATATTTCATTTTCTGAAATTAAAGGGACGTGATTCGAACGTAATCTTGTCATTAAAATACATCATGCAAGTTTTGAGAGTAGTTACCATAATCGGCAGCTTACCTAACTATATGCTTGGTTAATGTATGTTTTAAACCGAGCAAGACGGCTCGTGGCAAAGCCTTTGCCTTGCATTGGGAGGACTGGGTTCGAGACCCAGACCGGCCACTCTTCAATTGGTTTGCATGGTTTTCAATTTAGAGAAGGTAAATGCCGGAGTGGATTAAAATTAGCCATGACATGAAAAAATCGTACACGGGCAATAGCCTTACAGAAAATTCCAAAAAAAAACACGTTATTAATCATGTAAGTCAAAGAGATGCAAATGGTCGCCAATTGTGCAATGATGTCGAGCTTGGGCTCAAATTCTTGTATTGAAAGTTTAAAGAAAGCCTGTCAAGTCGACTATATAATAGACAAGAGAATAAGACTAACTATAATAGTGTATGCCTCGTAGAGCGGACATTAGAGCCAATATTTACTAATTCCAGAACCAATTCCTGAACCATATTAGAAGTTATGTCAATTTGTCATTCGAGGCTTTTAGAGTCTTTCAAACTTCCCGTTTATCCGGTTTGTGCAAAACGCGCCATTTATATTTCTATCCGGGTTTACGGCGGTTACGCTGTAAGGTTAACAAAACGTAACGTTTGCACCGAAAGAAAAATACCGCCGGATACGAAGGCCGCCTATATAAACAGTCGTCGCCGCTAACTCAAAGCGGTTGAAGATGCAAGGGACGCGTTCTATTTCAATCGTTTGAAAGAACTACGTCGCGACTCTCTTCAGTTTGGAAATTCGTCAACACAACCTGTGGTAGAGGTCAAAATACTGTGGCTTATATTAATTACCATCCACACTAATCGTTGGTCCAGAAACGACGTCTAGAACAATCAAATCAGATAGCAGACCAACTAAACCGTTATCTTGCCGCGCTAGGCGATACCACGGTCAAACATCTCAGCAGTGATCGGACGTCACATGGAATAAATGTGGCGTGCTCACGCTAAAGTCAAAGGTCTTTTGAGAAATTTGTATTGGCACGGCTAGATCGACACCTAGTGTCGAAAACATTTTTGGCGCACAAATTCTTTCAGCTAAGGTAAATAAGTGAGCCGACGTTGGCTTATTTATGACAGCGGGTGACCCATTCTGTTAAAATGAGAGAAAGATACAGCATGCAGTCTTCCTTGACGTGGCGGCAACTTTCAAGTGTCTCGATTATTTATTTCTGTTACAGATGTTTGCTTGTCGGGGCTGCTCCGCGACTACTTCGACTGTTGTTTTTCAGGTCGGAGGCAGGCGATTCGGGCTAGACGGATTAAGTTCTCACGGCGGCAGGTTGAGATCAAAACTCCACAGGACTCGGTTATCGGCCCGGTAATCACCATAATTTTAATGCCGATTTACGCCAGTAACTCCTCGATATGAAAATATAATTTGCGTAACAGCTTGGAATTGGGTATTAATGCTAATTAAACCAATATCGTTGTTCTTTGCTAATCTCAAAGAATGCTGGTCGTGTCAGGCAACCGTATTCTCCTGTTACGACAAATCGCGTTATCTTCAATCGCTAGGCGCTTGAGATTTGTTTTTCAGGAAAAAATATGAAAAGACAGGCTCATTTGGAGTATAACTCACTGAAATGCCACGCGGTGATCTCGGCGCTGCGTCGTTTGAAGATGATAAGGGGTCCCACGGGGTTCTACTTCTAGTGTAAACAGCCTTGTCCCTACCAATGTTGTGCTATGACATTCTTATATAAGACGTGGCTATGATGGGATCCTCTGCAGTGGCAGAATAACACAGAACGATGCACTTTAAGATATTTTCAAGGAGGCGTAGGACTTTTTATACATATCGTCCTATTAATAGATTTTAAACGTTGCAAGTTGCTATTGTAACCTCTAAGATCTCACAAGAAATAGCACCTACTACGATCTCGTTTCCACTCGTTCCCATCTCTGATAGATCATCAAGGCGTGCAACAATTTTTGTAATGCCTTTAGTACCTCTGGAGTCTAGTGGGCACGCGCCTCTCAATAATCTAGATATAAAAAAAAATTTCAAAGATGTTGTTCTTAATTCTAGATCAATTCTTCCGTCCCCAGCGGGCTTGAAACTCACCGTGAGGTACATCTTCAATGCACCGAGGGCCGGACATCTTGAGATATACGTACGAGTTCTCCTAACAGTCTATGTTGCAGCATGGCCGCTGACTCTCAGCGGTGTGGTATATCATGTGCCTTCTGTTTTGCGAACTTAAGTGCATCGATTTGTTTAAGTAGCAGTAATTTACATACATTAAGTTTTATTGTCACACTAGAACGGCAGCACATGTAGGGGGTGCAAGTGGTGCAACCGCCAGATGCGTTGCTTGGAAATTGCACTAAAATAATACAGCAGTCACACGCTTTTGTTTTAGCTTTTGTGTGCAGTCTTCCTTAGCACATTCCATATACGGTAAGTTATATATATATATATATATATATATATATATGAACAAATATGTGTCGCTTTGGTTTTAAATACCTGTTTGCTATAACCGCATTTAAAAGAAAACCAACGAAGAAGTTAACTGACAGCGATTACAATACTTGTTAATATAATAATAGCAGCAGAATATCAACCCGCAAACAGAACTTTCAGAATGCCAGCAGCTAAAATACGTAACCGGCCTGAGTATCTGAAATTTTAAGAAATATAATTAAAGAAATGGAGAAAGAGAGACCGACAGATATTTTTGTGACAATTAAGGCGATTTTATGTTAAAGAACTTGCAAGAGGGCCGAGCGCAGTAGAGAGTGCTGAAGGCATGGCAGAACTAAACAGCAAAAACTATACGTAATGCCGTGCAACCGACCACAAAACATCATGGGTAGCATAGACATAAACATGTCTATGCTACATTAAAGGGGGTCGAGATAACCACCAATCTAGAGTTCTGTTAGTTCTGCTTTCACGTTCTTGTCTGCTCTTGCTAGTTCCGGACATAGCGCGGCGTGATATCTATCACAATCTGCTCCAGCACGGTCTGCATCGACAGTGGTGCATGAAAGCCCTCCACGTTGCACAGAACGTGATAAAAGTCGTGGGCAGCAAAGACCAGCAATCGTTAGATAACGTTTGCAAATATCCTAATGAACAGCCGTACAGTTCTCTGTAGGAAGACGCAGCGTTTTTGCTGCGTACGCCTGACATTAGTCAACATCCCACAGTGCATTGCGGTTAGCATTGCAAGATAGACTGCAGGACTAGACTCTGTCGCGAGAATCACTGTTGTTAATAACGATAGGATACGATTCACGTTTCGTGCAAACTGAACGATTGCCAGCGTGTAACCGCCTTCGGACACATGTGTGTCTTGGAAAAGAGGTCTTGGTAAACCGATTCGTTAATGACTGCCACCGCTGTCGTTATTCAGTGCGTATCTAGTTGACATAACACGCTGATTCGTTTGGCTATGATAAGGCCGGCGACAACGATACAGCCCCGAACACGCTAATACTATTCGAGCAGGTTCTTCAGTTAGCCTCCGCTTGCAGACCTTCGCGAGTCGTGTCTCAAAAAATCGGCCTGCAAAGGCAGGGCGGGGTACACGTCTTCGACGCTAGAGATCATTCGTACGCGGCCACCAGGCGCAGTTAGCCAGGCGCAGATAGCGCATCCTTATATATATATATACGATTTTTTTAAAATACAAATTGACTGCCTTCCATGCTCAGGCCATCTAAGACCTAAATCTGATCATGTTACTGGCCTTGCCTAGTTAGGCCAGCCGGATTGAGCAAAGACCGCTTCAGGTCGACACATACCCGCACGGCGTTGGCGATTATAATAATAAACCGATTTTCAGAGTAGGACTTGTAGTCAAAGGGGTACGTGAATCTCTCGTTTGAGAAGGTGATCTGGGCTGTCTCGATAACGTGCTATGAAGACCGGCTCATAACTCGTCTGAAGGTCGCAGAGTCTGCAATTGCAAGGGTCAGCGCGGCTGCTGTGGCGTGTCCCGAACGTCATTGTTGCTGTGGGCCGGAGAGGCGAAATGCGGTCAGAGCACTGGAAATGCGATAAAAAGAAAGTCAGAGAACTTGAGGAGACACCCTTTTAGTTTGAAAATGACGATATAGTATTGCAGCTAAGCCACTAAAAAAACTACTTTATGAGGGGGGGGTTGGATGATAATGCACAATCTGTTTTTATTGAGACATCTGTGCTCCCCGTTGTTCCGCTCATGGTCGATTTTTTGTCTATTCCGGCACCGATTTTATTGGATTGCCAAACAAATTGGACGGTTTTAACCGTCATAGCCTAGATTCTGGAAGATCGGTACGAGAGAAACTAGTCACTTATGTCCGCTGAATACCCTTGCTCTTGAAACTTGATGTAATGGTTACGACAATTTAACGAATGGGCAATCATGATAAATGCCCCACACAGATTTTAGACGGTTGCGCATTTATTATTTATTACTGTTTACATATTTATCATACTAGAGCTGGCACAGAAAAGCAAGTCTACGTTTTACAAAATAGGCCAATGCGGAATCCAGGTGATGGTTCGGGTTCAGGAGGTACGAATTCAGTTCAGTAAGAGACTGCCATAAGTTGCGCAAATGCAAGCTTAGTAGATTTCCGCGCCAAACAAACACCAAACTGATCGGCTAGCAAGAAGTTGATGAACTCAACACTGTTGATTAAGCCGTGTCATTACAATTCTCAAATACCTCGGAGACATAATCGAGCAGGGATACTGGAAGGTAAATCGACATTAGTGCTTTGACTATGTTTCTTTTTGTAAAGCGGAGTCACAAAGGAGAAAAAAGCTTTAACTAAGGGGCCTGCGATGAGAGAAACCGCTAGCTGTAGTTTTCCGGATATGCCCATGCCCGGCAGAGCTTCACCTGGTTCTTCATTTGGAATGAAAATGAAAGACCACGTGATTTGGAATGAAAAGTGAAAGACCATCTAAGACTGGTATACGATAAACCTGAACAGGGGGATTTGCGTTAACCCGTAACGTACTCATCAGGAATCTTCTCTCTCAGACAACCGCGTCCGAACCTATTGTAGTACAATGGCGATCTAGTTCGTCGACGAGATCCCTCGAAGTGGTTATGAAATGGTTAGGAACTATAGTCGGTGTAAATGGTAGATCCACTAACTATTTTTGTCTACCATACATTTATTAACAGAACTCCAAAGCTGCCGTGCGCCTTTTTACGACATAAGGGGTCCTGTAGAATACAGACCTTGCCGCTCGCAAGGCATGCTGGTGACTCTTTTGGTTTTCTAATCGAGCCATCCCAGAGAAAGAAGATATATGATTTTTTACAGCTTGAATACAATGCGTCGAATGCCTAACTAACATTCGCTACATTAAAAATATTTAACAATACACCGTAATATGATAAATAGATGTACCCGATAATGGTCGGGTGACACAATCTGGGACGCCGGAATACAATGTTGTAAATTCAAAATGAGACGGGTCAGCAATTACGTTGGCCTTAGCTTCGCCTAAGATTAGACATGGCGGCATGGAAGTGACGTGTCGAATTTGTCCCAGCAATATTGTTTTTTATAAACACGAATCGCTTGTACAGTATCATCAAGACAGCTCATAGCAAACGGGGACAAAACTCTGCAAGTCGAGCACATGTAGATACCAACTCCGCCACCAAGCTTCTTCGAGCTGCGATATATATATATATATATATGCGCGCACTGGTATACTCTATGCGGAACGTTCTTACTAACTAGTTAGCTGCGCGGTAATGTTGGTGAATTGGTGGTGAAGCGTCTAGTTAACTGGGCCAAATAACAACTACTTGTCGCACTGCAAAGGTGAAACGATTCACCTTGGCCGCTCGCGACCGACTCGAGGCCGACGAGAATAGGGAAGGTGACAACGACATCGACATCAACAACAACAAAGATAACAATAACAACAACAACAACAATAACAACAACAACCACAACAGCATCAATAACATTCATAACATAATCCAATGGTGGCATCTGAACCCATCGAGGCTTCCCTCATCGTAATTTGGGCGCGTTGTTCCATCTCGTTGACGTCCTCGACCATTGCGATATTGTCCTTCCCCCCCCCCCGTATCTCTCCTTCTCTCTCTCTCTCTCTCTCTCGATCTCTCTACAGAAACAGAGAGAAATATATATATATATATATATAAAGTTTCTCTCTGTTTCAGTCTCAGTTCGGTGATCAGCGCACCGGCTGGTAGCGCGCCTCGATCATCGCGCAAGGTTACCTACCAATCCATGGACGATGTCTACCTATAATGCCTAGTCGATCTGGCAGCGAACGCGGACGGTGTGCTGCGATGAACCATGCGACACACACGCAGTGTGCGCATGGTTAACATCGCGGCTGGTTGGGTTCGCGAGGCCGGTTCAAGCCGGCCAGGTGAACCAGAATGAACCGTATTAGAAAGTGCAATTGCAGTGAGAGGATAGTGACTGAGAGTGAATGAGCAAGCAATGGCGAGACGGAGAGGAAAAGAAGAGAATGCAGCTAAATAGTCCGAAAATCGAAGTCGAACGAAGCGCACCTGGCAACAGTGCGTGGTCGTGGCGTCGACACAGAGGCCGAGCTGCGCTGAGTTGAGAGACAGCAAAACGCAAAAAGTCTGGCTTCGAGCGCGTGGCCGCAACTGCCAGTCAGCAGCAACAGGCAGCAGTAGCATGAGGACAATCAGCGATCCATCGGGATATTAGGCTATGCAAGATATTTACACATATATGTGTATATATGTGTATATATATATATATATATATATATATATATATATATATATATATTGGGTCTATAAACAAGTTTTTTCGGATTTTTAATGATTCTCTACGGACAAAACCGAAAAAACTTTTTTGTAGCCCTTATATATATATATATATATATATATATATATATATATATATACATATATATACATCTGAGTTGGTTAAATTTTACACTAGCAGCCCCTACCAATGGAATTAACGTAGTAGAACTGGTAGCAGTATCGTAGCAATTGTAGCAGTTGTAACAGCAATGATAACGGCCACTGTGGTGGAAGGAAAAGTGGTGGTGGTTAAATAGCAAGTAAAGCAGGGCACTTCATAGCAGCAGCAGCAGCAGCGGGTCATAGGTTGTTTGTCTGGGAGGTGACTATGAAGGCGAAGGGGGCGATCTCGGGGGTTTAGGGAAATGTCTGCGCGCGTGTCCAGACCCACGCGCTTTAACGATGACGACAACGACGACGACGACGACGACGAGGACATGGTGAGGAGACTCACGAGACGAGACCAGTCGCACCGACAACCTCAGCTGTCCGCCAGAACAACGGCACCTGGCGGCGGTGGCCGCTCCTGCCAGCAAGCCTGCTTGCCTGCCTGCGCGTCTGGCGTTGAGGTGCAGACCATGAACTTTCCTCTGCAAGGTGTGTTGATGACATACATGATGGCGCTCGATTTGGCGAAGTCCGAAGCCTGGCCTGAAGTTCGTTCGACCTACGCCAACTTTGTTGGCTCGAGCAGCGGCGGCAGCAGCAGCAGCAGCGGCTAAGACGACGACGACGAAGCCGCGCCGCGACGAGCCCCCCCCCCCCCAAGTAGTACCCCCGTTCCCGCTGCGGCGGCGGCGGCGGCGGTAGCGGCCGCTTGTCGAGCCGCTCTCAAAGGCCGAAGTTTCTTCGGCTGCTTCGGAGGCTTGGCATCTCGTCGTTCGTAGCAGCAGTAGCAGCAGCAAACAGGAGCAACATCCATCCAGGATAGGATCCCTCGTCAATCGATTGATGTTTGAATCGTGCCACTCACGATCCTGAGGCGAACCGTGTCGCTGCGACTGTCGTCTTCGTCACCAACGAGAACGACACCAACAACAACAACAACAACAACAACAACAACAAGGATAGCAACATTAACAACAACAGAGGCGGCGACCATTCCAGCCCGCCGTGCAGACGGCGTCAGCAGCTGAACTGGCCCGTTCGAAGGCCACCCCCCTGCCACTCGCGACTTCATAACGCATACACACAAATCCACACGCGGGTAGAGAGACATCGAGAGACTGCGTTCGCGTGGCACCACCCGATGGCACGAGCAGCATCTCAATACAGCAGCAGCAGCAGCCCCGTAGACGACTGTTGCTGTTGCGGCCTGTCCGAACTGTAAGCAACAAGGTGCTCGTCTCTGGCTTGCTCGCTCGCTCGCTCGCGCGTCGAGATATTGATGAACTCAGTGAGCGTGCCGCCTCAGTGAGTGAGAAATGGCAGTGAGCAACAACAACAACAACAACAACACCAGCTGAACTTATCGTAGTAGTCGAGTATAGAGAGCTCGCCGTATACCGACCGAGCCGCTTTACCGATACGGTTCGATTGTTCGAGGACAATGACTGCACCGCTATGGCCTAGCGTCGGTCGGTCTAGCTCACATCAGCGGTTACACGAGCCTGCTGCAAGCCTGGCTGACATTTAGTTTACCACAACTGCACAGGCCGTACGCGAGTGGACACGCGCACGCACCTT
This sequence comes from Dermanyssus gallinae, assembly GCA_003439945.1. Classification (NCBI taxonomy): domain Eukaryota; kingdom Metazoa; phylum Arthropoda; class Arachnida; order Mesostigmata; family Dermanyssidae; genus Dermanyssus; species Dermanyssus gallinae. Next base: position 17,978 of record QVRM01003086.1, read on the forward strand.
CACACATACAAACAATTCACACACACACACGCACACAGCTGCTTCTGCGAAAGTTACCACAATCACAGCAACAACATTAGCAACAACATCAGCAACAATAGCAACAGCAACAGCAACAACAACAGCAACAACGACAACAACAACAACAAATGTAGCAACAACGCTAGATTTCGTACACCGTTTGAAGTAAGCGTGCTTCAAGCTGCCAAGGCCACCTGTTCACAAGATTTATAAACTCGTCCCGACTGAGCGCTAACCAACTTTCGAACTATCAAAACGTCAAATAAAGTGTGAAGTTAGCACTTGCGCACACGATTGTCGCGTAACAAATGACTCGACGGTGCTCCCTTTACAATTAAGAAACATACTATATATACTATATATATATATATATATATATATATATATATATATATAGGGTATTCTTGAAATATTTGAAAATCGAATTGTAGAGCTTGTTAAAGTTATTAATTCTTTCTTCATTTCTTGCGAATTCTCTCCTAAAGGGTCATGTCCAATCTTCTGGCCGGCGTTATAAGTTCTTTAGAGGAAACGATGTGCTTACTTTCAGAATATTCAGCGGACTGGTTGTTTCGCAATTGCACATTTTGTGCTCCTATGTCGGGCAATAACAGCAGTGTTACGGGTTCTAGTAATATGACTCTCACTACGAAACAAGACTTCTCAGAGACCATGCTCCTATATACAATATTTCGACCTGAACTCGGACTTCAACAAATCTCGAACAGGAATTGACTTAAGACATCGACGTCTTTATGCCTTATCGAGGCAAGCACTTCTTAATCTAATGTATAGACGTATATATATATATATATATATATATATATATATATATGTGTTTGGCGTTTTAGTCTAGAGGGCTAGTGCGCTAGTCATAATTGTGATATACCAGGGTGTCGCCGGTTTTTATCCCTGGTGTTGATCGAATATTTGCAGCGGCCATACTGCCACAAGAGCTGTTGGGGAATCCTCAATATCTCAACATGTTCGCTTATGTTGTCGCTCTGGACGCCCCTAATAGAAAAGGCGACATGTGTGTTTAGCTAAACGTGTCGAGCGAATAACAAATCCATCCATATACATTGAAGTGTTTACATATCTAAGTGTTCTTGCCGTTGTTGTTGTTGTTGTTGTTGTTGTCGCATTTGAATTTCGTTTTTTTATTTTTGATTGACCACGTGGTTTATTATCGGAACTGCGCCTTACAATGCTTGAGCTCTCACAAAATAAGAATGTCATATAAAGGTGATATATAATAGAGTGATAAAATAAAAATAATGTACTCAACGATCGTATGTAACATCACAAGTAACAGATTCACCACAGGGCGTGTTCCTATAACACACAACCACCGCCTCAGCTTTAGCCAGAAGTCCCTATAAATCGCAACGCGATATGCTGCAAATCTATCTAATGGACAATTGTTATCGTTGTCGCCTTGTAGAGCTTGTCTAAACATCTATTCACGAGTTCAGTCTGAGGAAATATCAATGCGAAAATATTGGGTTACACTAGCGGCTTATTGAGATATGGCAATAATGCAATATAGGATCCAGCTTCTCGCAATAGGTCGAACTAAGTATTATATATATGTATATATATATATATTAATTGTTTATAGAACGATACAATTGTCAGGTGCAAACGTATGCTCCATTTTTCCCTAGCTTACACTTCATTGAGTCAACAATATACGCGGCTTTTCATCTGCACACCGCGAGCTATAACAGCTGCCCTAGGGCGGCTGCGTTCGCGTCAATTGCCTCTCTGATATTCAGAACACCGAGATTGGCGTTGAGCCTCCCCATTACCTTGTTGGACCACCGTTGGGCTCATTGGCTCCACAACGATTGGTGCTAGGTTCGGTACGTCGACTCTGATTCGTAGCTGAGTTGCGCTTCTTTTCGTTGTTTTCTACATGCCTGGCGATCCATCCAGCTCCCGAGGAAACTGTGGCATACACTCGAGGGAGACACTGTGCAAGCCGCTATGTTTGCGCATCCCCTAGCAAACATTTACAACCGTGAGGTGTGCCGTCCTTGCGAAGCCTTTTATTGGGATGATGGTGATGGCAATGGTAATGAGGATAATGATAATTATTATGACTTGTGTTGTCACAATTGTCTTGAATGAAAGTTTTTACCGTTGAAAGTTTTACAGTTCATTTCACGCCAGCTCATGACGCCGATAATAGCAGCTACGTTTCCTCTACAAACAGCCAATAACATCATCTATCTCAGAAACATCGTTTCGACATTATTATTATTATTATTATTACAAATTCAATTTATTCACACATTTAGTGTCGATAATACCTAAGTACAAAGATTTGGCTCGGCGTCAGGAGCTCACAAATGCAGTTACAAGAATTGTATAAAATATAGAATATAGACATATACAATATACAAGGTTATGATGACATTAAACGGGCCAACTGACTTATTATCTACTAATATAATACACTTGCTGTAAGCACTTTTATTTTATCAAAGTGTCATCGCTCCAAAACTATCAAATAGAATAATGACGTATTCCATTATTCCTTGCATTTATATTAAAGTAATACACTCATTATATATATATATATATATATATATATATATATATATATATATATATATATATATATATACATACATATATAATATTATTACCATTATTATTATTACTCAGCTGCTGCGACCGTAGCAGCTACCACTCACAGAAATGGCCGCAGACGCTTCTGCAAGAGGCTACTAGAGGCCTGCTAGTGTCTACGTCTATCTATATTATATCTGTACTCACGCATTCATCGGCTGAGTGACTGAGTGACTTGTCGTCGGAATCGCACAAATGCATCGCGATCATTGTCGCCGTCGGTCGAAATCAAGGACGCAGACGACGTCGAGGACGTCGTTATTCCATACGGTGGTGGGCTGTCGACGCGTAGACTGCACTGGACTGGACTGGCTGGACCTTTGCCAAGATGACCTTGGCGCTCGTCGGAGGTCGGGCAGGCAATCGCCGAATCGCCGCCGACAAGGTTAGCTTTTAGCAGCAGCGGCAGGCCTTTTTCTTCCCCTCCTTCTCCTTCCTCTTATTCTTTTTCGTCTGGCACTGCAAACAACCGCGAGCCCCATCGATGATGATAACGATAGTTCGCTTCTTCTCGGGTGCGCTCCTCCACTCCAATAAACTCTTCTAAGGCAATATTCTCGCGTACGTCTCTTCAAGGACTCGGCGGAGGCATCCAAGCGACGCACCCGCCCAAGCTTATTGCTAGTAATGATGGTAGTTATAATCATCGCACACTAACCAACCAGCTAACGAACTTTAAGAAGACAGCCCACCCGACGGCCTTCCGGCATCCTACGCTTAATAGCTAGCCCTAGGGTTAACGGCCCGCCAAACGTCAGCAGTTTGGTGCCTGCACGTGTCTAACTACAAGCATTGTTTTATATATATATATATATATACATATATATATATATATATATATATATATATATATATATATATATATCAGTTTCTTAAGTAATCTGATATTCTATATATTGTAGTATATAAATATCTGACGCAAAATGCCTGCGCAGAGGGGTCGCTTGACAAAAAGAAAAAGTACAACCGTAGTCCTAGCTGGCTTAAGATAAGTGACAAACTGGATGTGTTTCTGTATTGTTTTGCAAGGTTAAGTTCAGCGATAAGCCCGAACTAAGCGGTCAGATTTGCTTGCCGACAGGACATGACACCGATAGAATCGCAGACCAGACACACAACAGATTCTGTGTCATGAATATTGTTCCCACCGATAAATGCGTTTGCGCTCACGTAACTCCCACAATACATAAAGTCACATCATGAACCTTGCTTCAAGTTGAACTTCGTTCATCTGCGTGAAACTGCGGTATGGCTATATTCCGATTTTCGTTGTATAGTACACTACGTAGGACCCTTTGAGCAATAACACAGTAGACAATCGCCATCATTTGGCGGTTTTTGCGAGTCATAGACAGTCAGTCCTCAATGGCGGACCTCTCGTAGGTAGGTGTCCGCCACGTCAATTGCATGATGTGCGTCTTTTGGCACGCTTCGCGCGAGCTATTAGGCAACGAGTTTATCGGGAACAACGGGCTGGTCATACCGACACGATAACGACGAGAGCAAAGCAACACACGCTGACTCAGACAGCCTCGCTGCAGACTGCAGGAGTTGGATTGCGAGTGAAGTCACAACACTTTTGATTCGTTCGGTGTTCGGAGCTCGTTCTTCTGCACGGCGCCACCTTCGTGTAGACGGCCATGGCTCCTCTCGCTCGGGACGCTGCCTGTCCTGGAGTGGACTGCTTGCTCCTCTTAGCACTGTTGCTATGACTTCTAGAGTGCAGATATTACGACCACTACTCATCGCCGACTGTTCCTCGTTACGAGAGTGTTTCGCGTATACTCGTACACACGGCAAACGCCAAAAGAAGCAAAACAAATCGAAGAAACAAAAGAGACGACGTTGTCCGAACTTTTTATGATCCGTCGTGCCACTTGGCGCTGTAACCGCCTCAGCCGCCGCCGTCGCCGCCTCTGCTGCCGCCCCCGGTTCCGCCCCCGGTCCCGCCTTCCGCCACAACCGCACTGGATGATCGGCAGGATAGTGGCGGCCGTCGAAACAGAGCCGGGACAGAGTTCGCATTTATGGCTAGGCATCGATGCATCAGCGTCATCGCACACAGCCCAGGCCGTCAACATTCTCCGGCCATCAATAAATGAATCGCCAGCCAGCCTCCGAGTGAAGACGAAGAAGAGCCGTGCCCCTCCCCCCCCCCCCCCGTCCCCCTCACACCTTAACACTGCCTTCGAGCGTTCTTTTTCTGTTGTCGCCTTCTCAGAGCACCCAGCTGACCATCAATTTTGATCTCGATTCTTCGTTATATATATATATATATATATATATATATCTATATATATATATATATATATACATATATATATATAATATATATACTATATATATATATATATATATATATATATATATAATATATCGAGATTGCAGCGATATACCTACGTGGACATTATCTTCCTATGTCATCGGCCTTCCTTAGCATCGCCTAGTGTACATCTTATATCTAGAAAGATATTGAAATGCTCCAAACACGTTTTAATTATTTAGAAGAATGTTTGCTATTAAGCCGTTTTAGTAATATAGATGTCCCAGTTGCACAAGGATCAGTAGCAAGCAAATAAACCTATATATACATACAGGGTCTTCCAGCAAGATTTAGAAAGCGCCATAGGAAATTGTAGAACATTCGCAGAACAATAAAGTTGTTTTGTTAGCTTTCACGCTCAATACCTCAAAATCATTACTACGGCTCTTCATAAAGCTTCTTCTCAAAACTATTTTCATGACGATCATTCTGGTACCCAATATATGGCAATGCAAGTTGTGATTTCGTAAAAAATCGATTTTTCGGCGGGCATGTCGTAAATGACCTAGAGTGTATCATTCTCACTACAAAACAAGACTTCTCAAATACCATGTTCTATTGGAAAAAGTATTTACTTTAACGAGCTCTATAGTTCCCTATATCCTTCTTCAAATATTTGTTTTATATATATATAGATAAACACTATAAATCGTTTTTTAATATAAACGATATATATCGTTTTTAAATCTTTCTGGGAGACCCTATATATATATATATATATATATATATATATATATATATATATATATATATATATATATATATATATATATATATATGTACAGGGTCTTCTAGAACGATTTGAAAAACGATATAGAGTATTGTAGAGCTCGTTAAAGTAAATACTTTTCCAATGAAACGTGGTCTTCGAGGAGTCTTGTTTCGGAGTGAGAATGATACACTCTAGGTCATTTACGACATGTCCGCCGAAAAATCAAAATTTTCCGAATTCACGGCTATATATACCTACATACACGACTGCGTATGTCCGTATGCAAAATGTGACTGCCGATTTGAGCTGCACTAGGTAGCTCGATAGTAGTTTACACGACGACCACCCTCATCAGAAGACCTCTAACGGCATACCACGATCTGGGGTCGGTGGACGGTTTGAATATCGACCGATTTGATTGGTCGGTGATGACATCGTTGCTAGCCAAATAGACGGAGGCTACTGGATCTCTCGTGTTTCTTTTCGTTTTAGCGCTTTGCGGCTATCGAGTGAGAGTTGGCTTTTTGCCAAGGACTGCCCGGGAGCGCGATATTGGCTCGCCAAGGACGACGGAGTTTGTTTAGCCTGTAACAACGACTTGATGACAAGCACTGTGAGCGACTTAGTGTTCACACTTTGGTGGGAAAAGGTAAACAGATTTTCGGTGTTTGGGAAGTGGGCTCAGTGCACGAACGTACGGGGGAACGTTTGTGAATTAACAGCTGGAGAAGGGGGCATTTGTAGGAGGATTAATTTGGCAGACGGTTAAAATCGAACGAGGCAGACTTTGCTGGGCCAGTAGTCAGTAATCCAACAGAAGAACAGATCCTTGCGCGCTAAGCTGGTGGAGTGAACGGGAAAGTCGATTGGTCTCGAGTGGATTGAATAGATAGTAACAGAGGAACTTCATTAGCCCGCTGAAAGGTAGAGGAGGCTGGTTTCCTGATAGGTAGATAGATCCCTTTGAGCTGGAGTACTATGTAAGTTCGTTACCAATCAGAAGGGTGCGTAATAAACTTCTTTCTCTGTAAAGGTAAAAAAAGAAACGGAATAATGATTTTGACTTAGAAAGGCAAATGCAGCCGCGAGAAAGGGTGAAACAGAGCAAAGCACGTTACACGATTGATTTATTTACATCTTCGCAGCACATAGTTTGCCTAACTGAACTATATATATCCTAGCTAAAGTACCGAGTAAATCGAAACAACCATAACAACGTAATGGTCTTCACGTATTTAGCTTAAATATATTACGGTTTATTATTACCCAGGTTGGGTAAATTATACACATACACATCAGTGACAACTAGTGCTTGCTTCATCTTGCTAGTTTAGCTTTTGACTAAACTGCTATCGCATTATCTGTCGCACTGGCGAACGCACCTACAACACTCTTGAGGATTGTGGAATTCTGCCGTGCTGCATAACACGTAGTGAAATCCGTGAGCTGCAAACTGCGTTGATACATGTCTACCTTCCCAATAATGCCGAAAAAAGCAACGGGCTAAGCTCGTGGTCTTGAGCCGGTATCCGTCAAATTGAGGTGTCAGCTTCCTGCAGCACACTAGTAAAGCGCTTAATCAGTCGCCCCACGTCATCTGGGCACTGCTGTTTTCTTTTCTATATTAACCACTTGTTCAGTTGTTTCCCTCTCGGCTCTCGGTTGACTCTCGGCGCTAGGCGCTTTCCCAGTACTTTTTTATTGTTTCCTTGTATGCCCTATGCGGCATTTTCTTCACCATTATCGCAAACGTCCTCAGTACCGGAAATATCTTCACGTATTCTGTAGTTAGTCTCTTGGGAGCATTATTACACCAAAATATAAACCACGATTTCCCTTTTCGTTCTTGAGACGAAACCATTTCTATCAGATTTGCTATTGTACGCACATGGAACTCTATTTAAATCTTCTCTGATGGACACATCTCCCCAACTCCCCTTAAGAAGATTCCACTATCCAGTTTTGTCTCGGCCCTTGGCCCACGATTGCACAGCTCCTGTTGCTGCCTGTTGAATGCCATCCCCATGGGTGTGTGCCTTCTAAGTCTTTTTGCTTCTTCCCGCACGAATGCATTTTGTCCCAAAGACGTTTCGGAGTGTTTCCGTGCCTAACAATTTGAATACGCGATGTCTTTTGCAGTTCCATAGTACTCCCTTGATAACCTGTGTAAGCCTTTCTCAATTGCGATTCCTCCATTTTCTACGTTTTCCTGCGAAGTCAAAATGTTTGTGCTCGGCGCACACATGGAAATACTCTGATTCTTGAGCCCAGTCGTCACTGAGTCTTTGATTCACGGGCCGTCGTATGCTGTCGTCATTGCAGTCATTTTTATTCATTGCTGGTGCTGCAGTTTATTTGACATGGCCACAGGCTTTTCTGTAGCTGTGTCATTGCCCCGTTTACTGCGCTTATGAAGGCAAACAGTGTGGGTTTCAAGGTCTTTAAACCATCTTACTCGTGTACTGTATGACTGGAGATTTTCTGCGGAACACTTCTACAATATTATCTGTTGAAGGTTATGCTGACCGGCTATTGTGACGTGGCTGCCGGCCTTAGTTCTATACGGTCAGCATCCGCTATGTGCGTGGTGGACGTGGGGATACGAATTCCACCGTCAACTTCTCTTACTCTATTTTTTACGATCGAAGACCAGTTTCGCTTCGTAAAATTGTCGGATGCGTGAACGTTGGATACTGGTATGCAGATTGGGACTGACGGGGCGTCGTGCTGGCTCTGTGCTATGCTTTGTAAGGCTCTCTTTAGTTGTTCCCTGCGTAGCAGCCTTTGCGGGCATGCTCCCCACGTAGCCTCCTGCTCCCCGTTGCACAAACACTAGCGGGCAATCTTTGTATATATATATATTTTTTTTGAAAAGCGGTATCGGGAATCGGTCGTATTGGGAAAGATCTTGAAATGTTCCAAATACGTTTTAATTATTTAGAAGAATCCTTGCTATCAAACCGTTTTAGTAATAGAGAGGTTCTAGTTGCACAAGAAACAGTAGCAAATAAGGCAAATAATAATATTGTATATATATATATATATATAATATATATAATATATATATATATATATATATATATATATATATATATATATATATATATATATATATATATATATATATATATATATATATATATATATATATATACATATAAGGTTCTTCAGCAAGATTTAGAAAGCGACATATGGAATTGTGGAGCTCGTTAAAGTAAATATTTTTCCAATTGAACATAGTCTCTGAGAAATCTTGTTTTGGAGTGAAAGTGATATTACTACAATCCGAGATACGGCTGTTATTGCACGTTACAGGAGCGCAAACTGTGAGATAGCCAGTCGTTCTATAGAGAAACTAAGCACGTCGACGTGTTGTGAGATGGTCGTTGACAGGAGGATTCGCAAAAAATAAAATTCTTTCGTTAGCTTTCACGCCAAATACCTCAAAATCACAACCTTACGACCATTCACAGCGCTTAAAAGTAACACATTTAGGCAAATGCGCATTTGATGGCGATTATTTTTTGTTATTTTGTATATTCAAAAAATGAGTGCATGCATAAAAGACCTACTACATCAGATCAATTTATCTAGATCATTTATGCCTGCACTCAATGTCGACATGCCCGCCAAAAAATCTTAATTATTCCGAAACCACGGGTCACATTGCCATAGGTTTGGTACTAAACCGATCGTCAATAAATGCGCATTTGCCTAAATGTGTTAGTTTAAAGCGCTGTGAATGGTAGTAGGGTTATGACTCTGAGGTATTTGGCGCGAAGGTTTTTAACGAACACGATTTGTGTTCGTAAGCACACGACGGTATGCTTAGTTTCTGTATAAATGGACTGGTTGTCTCGCAATGGCACATTTTATGTCCCTACGTTGGGCAACAACACCAGTGTCACAAATTAGTAACTTCACTCTCAGTCCAAAACAAGACTTCTCAGAGCCCATGTTCCATTGAAAAAATATGTGCTTTGACGAACTGTTCAATTCTTATTATCGATTTTCAAACTTTCCAGAAACACTCTAAATCCAAGCTTATATATATATATATATACAGGGTGTTGCAGGAATATTTGAAGCGCGATATACAGAATTGTAGAGCTCGTTAAAGCAAATATTTTTTCCAATGGAACATGGTCTCTGAGAAGTCTTGTTTCGGAGTGAGAGAGAAAGTACTAAAATTTGTGACACTAGTGTTTTTGCCCGACATAGGAGCATACAGTGTGCTGTTACGAGACAACCAGTTTTCCTATACAGAAACTAAACACGCTTTCGTGTTCGTGAGACAATTCTGCTTCTTCCGAGGGGCATATAAGGCCGGTCAGAAGATGCGACACGGTCGTTTAAAAGAGAATTCGTCAAAAATGAAGTTCTTTATTAACTTTTACGCCAAATACATCAGAATCATAACCCTGCGACCACCCACGTGTTCAAAGCTAACATATTTAGCAAATGTGCATTTCATGACGATCATTTTGGTACCAAACATATGTCAATGCGAGCTGTGGTTGCGGAGTAATTACGATTTTTCGGAGGGCATGTCCAGGTTAAGTGCATGAAAAATGACGCGCTGCGGCTGTTGCGCGACACGTCGGCGGTAGTGAACGTCGCCACACAGTTATTTTACATGCACTTAATCTGGACATGCCCTCCGAAAAATCGTAATTACTCCGCAACCACAGCTCGCATGGACATATGTTTGGTACCAAAATAATCGCCATGAATTGCGCATTGGCTGAATATGTCCGTTTTGAGCGCTGTGAGTGGTTGTAGGGTTATGATTCTAAAGTATTTGGCTGTGAACGCTAATAAAGAACTTTATTTTTGGCGAATTCTCTTCTAAGCGACCATGTCGTGTCTTCTGACCGGCCTTGCATATTCTTCATGGAGCAGAATTCTATCACGAACACGATGGTGTGCTTAATTTCTGGTTGTCTCGCAACAGCACATTTTATGCTCCTATGTCGGGCAAAAACACCAGTGTCACAAATTGTAGTAATTTCACTCTCACTTCGAAACAAAACTTCTCAGAGACCATGTTCCATTGGAAAAAATATTTGCTTTAACGAGCTCTACAATTCTGTATATCGCGCTTCAAATATTCCTGCAACACCCTGTATATATATGGATATATATATATGTATATATATATATATATATATATATATCACGGTCTTGTTTGTAGAACATTGGGTTTCTAAATCAGTCCGTTTAATGTCATAATAACTTTGTATATTGTATACGTTTATATTCTCTATTTAATACAATTCTTGTAACTGCATTTGTAAGCTCCTGACGCCGAGTCAAATCTTTGTACTTAGGTATTATCGACAGTAAATGTGTGAATTAATGGAATTTGCATATATATATATATATATATATATATACAAAGGTAAGCGTTGCAATTTATTGTCTGGAGTTATTTTCGATAATGGTGGTGATATAGTTATTAGTTCTGTTGTTGTTACTTCTACTGTTGTTGCTGCTGTTGTTGTTGTAGTTGCCGTAATCAATAACACTATCTTTACTGACACTGATTTTTAAGCACAAGCTGATTTCATATCATCATAAATGACAATCACCCGACTGTAACACTAACGACCACAATGCAACGTACAAGCGACACTAAACGAGCAAGGAGAAATAGCCAAACGATAACGGATCTTGCTGCCAAGTTGAGCTTGCTTCCTCGCCATCGACGAAATGACAACGAAAAGTCGAAGAATAACGCTAACGCGCGTCAAAACGCGCTCTTCGCCACGGCTTTATCCTATCCTGAGCAATTGATTTTTTTCTGCCGTTAGACGCGAAGGCCTAACCACATGTTCCGACATGTCTGGGGGCCAACGAAGCAACGCCGCCGCCGTCGCACAGCACTCAGGGGTTTAAAATTTTCGGGCTGACCCTCAGCCAAGATTTAACGTCCACAGAACTGTTTTTCACATTGCTTTCACATAGACGGACCCCCATAAATATAAATGTGCAACGGTGGGGCTCGAACCCGCGCACCTGCTATGTGTCTCCCCCGGATGCGAGGCGCCGACTTAATCCACCACGTCACCGGGCTCGACAGCAATCAGGGGTTTGATCCGGTACAGCTGGCACGCGGTTAGAGCGAAGTCACGCGGCGTGTTTGAATGCTTTCGATGTGACGGAGGCCAGCGCCCCCTGCACTTGCGCCAGGCACCAGACGGCATCAAGGGAACGTGGAAAAGAACTGCGGGCGCGGGGCGGCGGTCGAATTAACAAGTGGCACGCTCCGAGCTGGAGCAAGAAGCAAGCTGGCACGCTCCAATGGTCTCGACGCACCCTCACAGGACGGATTACAAAATGGCAGCCCCCTATCCAACCGCAGGTAGACCTGCGGGATGATAGTCAGGGATAGAGCTGATTGAAGGAGAACGGCAGAGACGCCTCTCCCACGGCTTCGATGTAATGCCAAAGTAATACCGAGCCTGGGGGGGGGGGGGTGGGTGGTGAGGAAACCGGGTTTAGTGGGTTTGCGAGTCTCACACTAGTCACGCAGGCTGCTAGTGGCGCATGTGCATATATGCACTCCCGAAACCTCCCAGAAAAAAGAAAAAAAACGCTTCAGCAGCAGCAGCAGCTGCGAGGCTTTTGTCTTGCTTGGGCTCGTCTTTTTCGGCTGCGCCGTTGTTACAAGAGCGGGGTCAGTTGTATTGCATCCGGAGATACTTTGTATCTGTTTGTCCGTTTGTTCTCCCGAGAAACTGCGGCGGACTGTGTGTGGTCGTGATGTTTTGCGGTGCCGCCTGCCTGGTTCAGAGAACATAGACTCCATAACAAGCCTTACTACTCTAGGTTGGGGCCTTGTTTCCATGGTGCCCCAAAGGGCGCCATGGAAACTCAATTGTCACCGCGGTTGTTGTTGCGGTTGTTGTTGTTGTCGTTGCTGCTGCTGCTGCTGTTGTTGTTGTTGTTTTTGTTGTATTTGCGGCTGCTGTTGTTGTCGCTGGCGCTGTTAATGGTTTATTTGCTGCCATTGTTGTTGTTGTTGTTGTTGCTGCCAACAGTCCATTATGGCTCTCGTTATTGATTTTGTTGTTTCTATTACAATACAACTGCTGTGCTTGCAATTCCTGTAATGTTAGCTGTCTGTTTTGTTAGTATTACTATTGTGTTGTTGTTGTTGGCGCGCCTATTCGGTTCGTATGTACTGTTTGTCTCTGTCGTTCGGTTTTTTGCTATTGTTTACCGTCATTGTTGTTGTTGTTGTTGTTTTTTTTGTTGTTGTTGTTGTTGTTGCTGTTATTGTTGTCGTGCTTGTTGCTGCCGTCTCGCTGTCGTCATTGGCGTTGTACGACGCTACGATTGTGCATGTTACAGACAATAAACATGCAAGCACAGCGTGTCTTTTGCGTACGACGCACTACAAATATACCGGCCGAATACATGACAACATACACAAATAGATGGGTGCATTACTGTTGCACTTTTGTTTTAGGGACAACACTACTTCTACTACTACTACTACTACTGCTACTGCAGCATTTATATCGTCATTTCTTTTCGTGTATCGTCCCTATACAAGCTTCCGTTGTGGGGTCGGTCAAGAACGAGTGGTCAGTCAAAACGTCAGTTTGCCGTCGAATGTATCGAGACGGCGATCTGCTCTCGCAGCAGCACGCGCTGCCTAAAATTGGCCTGTTGCAATTGAAGAGTCCGTCCATCCGAAAAGGCACCTCTTAGAAACATTCGATTAGAAGACGCGCGCCGCTCAGCAATGTGGCCAGACAGAGACAGCAAAAATAGACACTCTCTTTTTGTACTCATTTAGACTGCAGTTTCGCGTCGTTTCGACCCTTTCCTTTTACCCCCCCCCCCTTCCCGCTCCCCCCTGTTTACCGCTTTAGCTTTCAAGCTCTCTATTTTTATACACCTATCTCGTTTGCTCTCGTGACTTCTTCTTCATCTATTTCTTCTCCTTGCTTTCTTTTTTATAGTCTCTACTTTTGCATCAACGCAGCAACAGAGTGAGTCGATCTACAAACATGTTGCGCGGGTTTCATACGATAATATTGACAACGGTTCCGTTCACGGTTGCTGATGGTAGGCTGTTATCACTATTATAATTATTAATGCCAATATCAATATTTTGTGACTGCTTCTTGAAGCTCCGTAGTCGTCGCCGTTGTTGTTGTTGTTGTTGTTGTTGTTGTTGTTGTTGTTGTTGTTGTTGTTGTTGTTGTTGTTGTTGTTGTTGTTGTTGTTGTTGTTGTTGTTGTTGTTGCTGTTGTTGTTGTTGTTGTTGTTGTTGTTATTGTTGTTGTTGCTGTTGTTGCTGTTGTTGTTGTTGCTGTTGTTGTTGTTGTTGTTGTTGTCGTTGTTGCCACCGTGCTTGTCGTTATTCTTGTTCTTGCTGTTCTCCTGTTATTGTGGTTGCTGTTGTTATCATGGCCCGTCCAAGACAGCCCAACGTGGATAACGGAACACCAACGACACGATAAAAGTTAACGGCGCCTCATCATACTGAAGTCGCATTCGGATTCCGCTCGGTGCGCATCGACAAACGTGGCCCCCACCTCCTGCTACTGCTGCTGCTGTTGCTGGTGCTGGCGGCAGCAGCAGCAGCGTCAGTATCATCGATTTATCTCATGACGAGGATACCAGCCGTTTGTGAGGTGCTCTAGAGAGAAAAATAAATGAGAAACAAAAAGACAGAGGCTACAGAGAGGAAGAGAGAGAGTGAAAGAGATCCGACGACGACGACGACACGAACGACAAGCCGACATCTGAAGGTGAGCGTTGAACCTCGGTGACGTCGAACGACCAAAAAGACCGATCCACTAACGATGGACACGATAATCTCTGGTTATCATCCCTGCCCGCCACTCTGTAGCTGCTCTGTAGGAAATGTGTTACACCGCCGTCACCGCCGCCGCCGCTGTCGGCATTAGCCGTCGCCCGACGCGCCCCGCCATTGGTGTCAATACAAAGCACAAACGACCGAGCAGCCCAAGACAGAAAGACCAAGACAGCGTAGAATAGACAGATCCAGGCGAACTCCATTTGGGCACTGGTGCTCGGCGCGGCGGTCCTCGTTTCGATCTGGTGGTACTCGTCATTGACGACGTGAAACGGAACGAAACAGTACTAGAGGCACCTACGTGCATTCGTACAAACGCGCTTACCCTCGCGCGCGAGGTCGAGACACTCGCGATATACTCTCTATTGTGTTGATTTCGGCCGTCATCGATCAGGTAACACTAGCTCGATACGAGAGAGTACGCCTTCATGTTAGTGTGAGCCTGCATGTCTGAGTGCGTGGTTGTGTAGGTGTGTGTCTGTATGTGTGTAATTATATATATTTGTGTGGGTGTGATCATGTGCACCTACCCTTGAGTAGGTGCAATCATGTGCGCTTACTATTATGTGGGTGAGATCATATGCACTCACCCCATTGTGTGGATGCGATCATGTGCACATACTATTGTATGGCTGCGATCATGTGCACTTATCCTTGTGTGGGTGCAATCATGTTCACATATTTTTGTGTGGGTGCGATCATGTACACGTATCTTTGTGTGGGTGCAATCAATCATGTGCACGTATCTTTGTGTGGGTGCAATCATGTACACATATCTCTGTGTGGGTGCGAGCATGTGCACGTACCTTTGTGTGGGTGCAGCCATGTGCAGCCACCTTTGTATGAATGCGATCATATACACGTACCTCTGTATGGATGCGATCATTTGCACATTATGGTGTTATTTATTTTCGCTATATAAATGCATCAGAGCTAGAGAATTCCCCCAGAAATATCTGGTATTGTGTGACCTTTTCGAATCTTAGTTCGTGCGATTTAATAACGATTGTGATACTGGGCTTGCGTATCGAAGCAACCATCGTGAGTGTATGAATGTTTTATTCGATATGCCAGGGAACTTGAAAACTGATTATTATTGCGATAATATATATATATATATATATATATAAATCGGAAGATTGTAAACCTAAACGATTCGTCATGCTAAAGTTATGATTTAATTAGCGGTGGTGAACTGTACGAGTGCGGAAGATGCCGAAATTGACGTACGGCCCATATCAACACGACTATCTGATCTCGGAGAAGGTAAGTGCTATATTTCTGTCACAGATATGGTAAGAAATGTATTTTTAAATATTTCGCATATATATATATATATATATATATACACACATATATAAATATATATATATATATATATATATATATATAGATATATATATACACACATATATAAAATATATATATATATACATATATATAAAGTGCGTTGCAAAAAATTAGCAACACATGTTTTTTGGTGATAATTTCGGTTTGATTTGTTTGAACGTTTTGAAATTTTAAGGGCATGATGTACATGACGAAACACGAGTATGGTGTTAATTTCGCAATCACACAATCGCTTCATACAAAAAATAAAAAAGTGTGGAAAAACAGTGTTGCAAAATATTAGCAACAATAACATGCTAACAACACAGCTCTTATTTGTAAAGGATAATCGATGCTACAGCTGATATTCGATCCCGGGGATCAAATGTCAGGAATATTGTCTAGCTAAATCAATCATTCTATAGCTGCAAAATATTCTACAGCTCAGTCGTTGTGCCGAACTAACAGCGAAGCGTATGTTTAAACCATGGGTCGTACAAAGGATCCCTCGGATAACGAAAAGACGAGAATTGAGGCATATGCTAAGCTCGGTCATACAGTAACTGCTATAGCAACCAGATTAGTACGGCATAAGAGCACCATCAGCAGGTTCTTACACCCTGGAGTGAACCAAAGGTGCAGATCTAACAGTGGACGTAAGCCAGTTTTGACTATTCGAGATCGGCGTAGGATCATACAGTTGGCTACTCATGACCAAATGTCTTTTTTCAGGATCAGGACTACTTTGGGAGTGCCAGTGCACCGATCCACAGTGTTCCGAGTGTTAAGTTCTGACAAAAACGTGCGATACGCGAAAAGGAAGCTTATGCCGCGACTGCAACCGAAGCACATTGTCGCACGGCGTGAATTTTCGCATAGATACCAAACTTGGAATAACGAGTGGAAAAACATCGTCTTCTCAGATGAACAGCAATTTAATCTCGATGGCCCTGACGGCTGTCAGTACTATTGGCACGACTTACGGAAGAAACCTAAATGGTTCTCGAAACATGTGGCCGGTGGTGGCTCTGTGAAATATTGGGGCGCGTTTGAATATAATGGGATGTCTGATCTACTCGCGATTGTGGGCCTAAACAATTCCGACAAGTACCAGCGTATCGTTTCGTATTTGAGTCATACATTGTATGACTCAAATAAGTCATACAGCCCTGCTAAGAATTGAATACGCCGTAAGGCGTTATTGTTGCTAATATTTTGCAACACTGTTTTTTCACAATTTTTATTTTTTTGTATGAACCGATTGTGAGATTGAGACGAAATTAACAACATACTCGTGTTTCGTCATGTTCATCATGTCCTTAAAATTTCAAAACGTTCAAACAGATCAAATCAAAATTATCACCAAAAAACATGTGTTGCTAATTTTTTTGCAACGCACTTTATATATATATATATATATATTCTCGCGTACAGAGTTACTCAATATGCCATGCAATCAGATCCCCTATAACAGTTCTTAAAATTTATTGATAAACTAACAGTTTGAAAAGCAATTTTAACTGGATAATATTATCAATTTTGTATATATATAAATACATATATATATACATATATATTATATATTATTATCTAATGTATTTATATACACATCTCTATGACAACGTGTATAGAGTCATACGGGTTATTGTTATGTAAATGTGTCATTGTTAATCACTGCGAATGAACGGCGATCGACGTACCAACAGGACCGCACTGGGACGTGGCTACACAGAGCCTGCTCTACGTGGACGCGTTCGTAGGCGACATTTGCCGGCTCAACCCGTACACGAAGCAGTCAACGTGCGTGCATTTCGACGGCGTCGTGACGTTGGCTGTGCCGTATCGCTCAAATCCGGAAAATACGATCATCACGCACAAACGCGAGCTACGCAAGCTCAACTGGCCAACGCAGACCTCTGATCTCCTGGTTGAGGTTTGTACCACCAGTGAACGTCAGTTGCTTCTGGTGTCCTACTTCTTCATTCACTTTTTCACTGGGTTCTACGCAGATCTGCTTTAAGTTCATCCACCTTCTACTCGGCGACACCGAAAAGCTTGCTAGGCTAGTTATAAAGAATATTGAGTTAAACTTTTGCCTATACTTAGAGTACTCGCTCATGGAGGCACCCTCTCGTTGGCAATGGTGACCGTTGAGTTAGTAGACAACGGAATGGGTGATGCGTACACATTTTTGTCCAGCGAGCAGACATAGCTAAGTAGATTTTGAACTAATCTGAGCTCAAAAAATCAGAAGTGCTGTAAGCGGATCAAGCCGGTGGTAAAACGACTGCTGATGTATTGCTATCGCGAGGTAGCAACAATGACGCTGACAAAAATAGCCGAATTTAACTAAATAAAGACGACACTATACAGCGAACTGTTTAGTCATTAACCAAGTCCGGAAATAGATCATATTGTAATTATTTCTGAACAGATATTAATTATTCATAATATTAACACTAGTATAGCGTATGGAATGTCACGTGTGTGGTGATATCGCATCTAAAAGAAAAAAGTTGTTATCTTTATTTTAGAAGGACAGAGTCGTCCATGCAGCTGTATGAGGCAAACCTTATGGCAGGTTGCAATTGATCGTGTAACTACTGTACGGGTGATGGAATATGTTGCTAGTTTATTGGATTCATTGCAAACAGTGTTGTCTATTACTTAGAACAGTAATAGTCTCATGCATAGAAACATTCGTGCAAATAATTGCAACTTCTAGGGGAAGGCTGTGTAAGTGTGCGTATTTTTAAAGCGGCATTAACCGTGATAGGTCTAGCTAGACAAGTCGCGCATCTTATCGTATATTATCTCGGCATGTAAGCAACCTGAATCCGGCAATCCGGCTTGTATATTGCTAGATGTTTGCGCCATTGTGATCAAATTATTATTATTATTATTATTATTATTATTATTATTATTATTATTATTATTATTTATTTAATATGTCTTAGAGCAATACAGTTGTGAGGTGTGAACTAATATGGTGAAAGCCATGGACAATTAATTATTTATAATAATAACATATAGTAGCAGTAATAGTATAGCGCCAACGCATATCACGTGTCTTTTGATAATTTGATATTTTAATAGGCCCTAGCTGGACCAATAGGTAAAATTGTAGATGTTGTGTTGTGTGCAAGATATGGATCGTAATCCGTCTATACTGTAATCTGGACGTGCCCAATATAGAGTGAAAGTTAACTTAACGGATATACATGTGTGTATTTGTTGATACATCTATAAAGGTATATAAACCTGAATAGATCATGATCTTGGCGTTTCACTGACCAATAATAACTTTTTTAGAAATACTTTCCTTGAAAATTCTAGGTGGATAGCGATAAACCGTCGAACCACTTCAATGATGGCAAATGTGACGAAACTGGCCGACTTTGGGCCGGCACCCGTGGACCTGGTCTACCAGACGGCGGTATTGAACTCGAAAAAGGATCTCTATATTCTTTCAATAAGCAAGGTAAAACTAGCACCGTACACATAATCTGTTGTTTGCTTTGCACTTAATTATATCACTCAGCAACAAGGCGGCGCTTTTGAACGGCGCCACTGTACAGATAATCGATGGGCATTGCTACTGGCAGGTAAAAACAAGCACGTTGAAAACAATTAGAAAAAATGTAGCGTTTGCCTTGAAAGCGCCCCGATGGCCGACATAAAAGAGCGTGCCAACAGCAATAACACTTGTATGGACTATTCGTATCCATTATTATATCGTATTAGCAGATTTCGAATTTTTTATATATGTGAAATATTTATTTCTCAAATATAGCCACCAGCTTAGATAATCTGTCACTAGACTACGTATTTAAATAGGCCAAAACGGCTTTACGTAACATTATACACTTTTCGGGCTGGCCCTCAGCCATGATCTAACGTCTACGGACGGCAATTCGCATTGCTTCATAGACGTACCCTCCTAAATACAAATGTGCAAAGGTGGGGCTCGAACCCGCGCACCTATGTGTCTCCTCCGGTTGCGGGGCGCAGGCAAGTGCACCCCGGCTCGACTTCTACGTAACATTACAAACGCTCTTGCAAAGCATACTCAAGTGCTAGATTTCTCAATTTCGAAAGATTTCACTTTTAGTCAACTAATAAAGATTTTTTGTCTGTAGATCTGAACCCAAAGAAGCACATGACGGGCTTAAACATATCAAACGGTATGACTTGGGTGGACGGAAAGATGTTCTTTATTGATTCGCACGTCCGCAAGGTCTACGTGTTTGACTTCGACCCAGCATCTGGAAATACAACAGCACAGAGTGTCTTTCTTGATTTCGAAACCGACCCGGTTTTCAAAGACTTTGGCTACCCTGACGGCATGACGAACGACGCAGAAGGAAAGCTATGGATCGCTTGCTACAATGGAGGTAAGTGGTAAAATACAAGCATTTCACCTATATGGCAGATACAACCAAGGTCTTTCAGTACTTATGTGCATCGTTAGCTTTCAGCCGTCTCTAGAGGTGTGTACGTTTGTGTCTCATGGCTGCAAGATACGAGTTACATAGGTAATAAGTCTACACTGATTAACATTTTAAAAATGATATTCAAAGCAGTATATATAGCAAACTGTAAATGTCCGATCGCAAATGATTGCCGAGTATGTGCCAACGCAAAAAAGCACATCGTAATAGGTGTGCATAGATGTACAGAGCCTTCACCTCACAACACCACAATAGTGCTCTGAGCAATGTGGCTAGCTTATCGGATTTGAAGTAACGTCTCTATACTACTCAATTGACGGGGCGAAACGATTATACAAGATAGCGTTGCTGTTGCTGCTGTTGTTGTTGTTGCTGTTGCTGTAATTGTGATTGTTGTTGTTGTTGTTGTCATCGTTGTTGTTTTTGTTCTTGTTGTTGTCGTTTTTGTTGCTATTGGTGTTGTTGGATTTCTCGTCGTCGTCGTCGTCGTCTAAATAACTGACGCGCTATTGGGACGCCTGTCAATCGCCTGCGTGATCTAGGCCGCATCCTTCGCGTGGATCCCACGACGAAGAGTTTGCTGATGGATGTGCTGATTCCGGCATCGAAGACAACCTCCTGTTGCTGGGGCGGACCGCAAATGAACGAGATGTACGTCACTTCCGGCTTTGGCGGCCTCAACGAATTCGAACGTCAGCAGCAGCCATACGCGGGAGCCGTCTTCAAGGTTTCCGGACTCGACGTGCCCGGACATCCGCTATATACTTTCGACCAGTAGTGACTTGACGAACAGCTTCCAGACACAGCGGCTTCGATCACACCAGCGGGCAATCTTTCCGCGAGACGGAAAACTCTCTATCTAATTCCACATCCATATATATATATATATATATATATATATATATAGATATATATATATATATATATATATATATATATATATATATATATATATATATATATATATATATATATGTGTGTGTGCAGACTTGCAAAGATGGAGACAAAAATGTGCCCTCTCTTTCACCTCCCACCCTTGTCGTACTAGTTTACGCCTGTGGCTGTTTTCTTGTATGGCAACAATTTGACAAAAAGTGCGAGTTTTGATTCGACTGATGCCAATGAGATAAAATTGATGAGAGTCGTTGTCTGCTTTTATAAGCCTAAATAAACGACAAAGCCCACTCATATTTGATTCGAATTTCTGGGTGTACGAATCTGGCAAGCGAATACGTTAGATCGACTACGGAGGCAATACAAGATAAAGTAAGTTTGCTATAAAAAGTGTCATGTAGTGCACGTCACTGTCACTTTTGCATTACGTTACGTAGTCGCAACGTGTATCGTAATTTTTTAGACTCTCTAGCCCTGTGTTGCATAAATTGTTCAAAATAAACTAAGGCGGCACATTCAGACGAACAATGATCTCTCTCTTTCATTGTTACTGTTTCATGATGTATAGCAAATTTGCTATGTTATCCGATGCTTGTTTCCAAGGAAGGTTGCTACAAGTAAAGCGTACGGTTCTCGGCAGGTTCCGTGAATCGCTTTCAGCCAAGTTTCTTTAGAAGTTTGAGTATAGCTGTGGAATCTCGCGATTATGCTAATAAGCTGCCAAAACTTGTTAATAATACGTTTCTTAAGAACTGACGTCGCATAGTCAACATATTTCCGCAGGCTCCTAGTGTCCATGCAAAGCTAGCGTCCTCTCGTGTCGTACTATCTCTCAACCCCGTTAAACAAACTACAGAAGAAAAGGTAGTGTTTTAAACTGCACAGCGGTTTACTCGCTTAGCTTTTCGTCGACAAAGCGAAAACCATTAAGTCACCGTTTAACTAAAATAAAATGAATTCCCAAGAATAACTAACTTATTGTGCCGACAATCACGTGTGTGGGCATTACGTAAGATAGTAATTAGACAGACCGAGAAATTTTCGGCTGCTTTATTTTAAAAGAGGGTTAAATGCTGTTACAAACTATTGCTACCAGTAGGCAATCCCTCTTCGTATTATATATATAGCAGTGTGGGACGAGACCCCATCGGATGAATATTAGCCCGCTAATACCCATACCCACTTAATGCACAATATTGCTTAGACTTCACTTACTGATGGCCCAGCTTACCATAGAACACCGGGTCATCAGGAGAAGTGGAAAGCGCTACTTGGATCATTTTGCCGGGGTCACACACAGGATTCCCCACCGTCCGACGTGCTTTTTTCTCGCCTGTTTGGCTATCTGGCACTTTAAGAGTGTGATCAGCTCATCCTTCGCTCCTTTCTGCTAGTGAACACAGGTCGCCAAGACACCTTCTTCGTTCTGGAAGACGAAGCTCTGAGCGTCCCCATGTTCTGAGCTCTTGACCGACATTTATGTACAGGATTTCATATTGACCGAGTGTAGACGAGTAGAATGCCAGACAATATTAGCTTGACTATACGTTCTATCAATTGCCAATGCACCTTTGTGCAATGATACGAAAAATTCCCTATACGATTTAACCAGAGTATTCTATACATCGCGACTCTATGTATCGCGATTCTATGCATCGCGCTGCTCGACGGTACGCCTGCCTCACTTCTAAAAAGTAATCTCTGTTAATTCTGAAAATTCGCGCAGAGTTTACCCGGTCTGAGTAAATAATAAACAAAAAGGAATAATCATATAACATATTTACATATACGAAAACACACATATATATATATATATATATATATCTATATATAGTTAACATTTACACATATACGAGAACGATATATATTATTATATAGTTAGGGACTTACTTTTCGCATTTTTGATGAGATGCAGGGAGAGTTGTAAACACAGCTGACCGCAGCATGTCATCTGCGCCTGTATTTCTATTTTTGTCCTTGTGGTGCGTGGGGTCTGACATCTGAAATCACGGTCAAGCATACCAGACACAAACGCGGGGGTGCGATACGAGATAAGAGAAGTCCTTCTGCATCAGAAGCCGCAGCAGCAGCAGCAGCATCTGCTGCTGAAGCTACTGGCACCGCCGCAAAAAAGTGAACTCGAATGTTGATTAGGGTTGCTTCTGACACCCCCTGTGCGAGGAAGAAAGAGAAAGGAAGCGAGAGAAAGAGAGAGAGAGTGTGTGAAGGTCAGCGAAGGCCAGCAAAAGCGAGTTTAAGCAAGGTGAGGTCGTGACGGCTGTAATGTGGGCTGGTGTCGTCCGTGGGGTGTGAGTTGAGATGTAGGATGTGCGATGCGGTGTGTCGCCCGATCTCCTCTTTGGTCATCTTCTTCCAGCGGTATCGTACTTCGGGTCTGCGAGTCTGTCACCTGCGTACGGGCGGGCGGGGGGTGGGTACGCGCGGGCTCGCGCCTACCCCCGATCTCGTTCTCTGAAGTTCGTGCGCGGCCGACAGACAGACAGGCAGGCTACTCACCGAGCTTCCGTGTTCTTTTCACATCGCTGAATAGCCACATAGCTTCACGCCATCTAGCCAGCTAGATAGATAGATGGAATAGATAGAGGGAGAATGGATGTGCGGGGGGACCACGGAACAAGAACAACAAACAACATGCAGACTTTACGGCAGCAACAGCAGCAGCAGCAAAATAGCAGAAGTTGTTGTTGTTCCTGTTGTGTTGTTGCTGTTGTTGTCGTCGCCTTCGTCGCCGTTGCTGTTGTCGTTGTTGTTGCTGTTGTTGTTGTTGTTTGTGCAGTGGGTGGTGTGTAAGACCTGTAAGAGAGTAATGCTCACCAGAAATGTTCTATTGTTCTGGAAGCGGGTGGAAACGCTGTCATATATTATAACAAGATTCGCCGCTTCTCAAGGCTACCACAACCGAGTGCCGGCTGGATCCACCGCACGCACAGTGGGTATCGTGTCATCTCAGGGCTGACGATAAAGACTGCACCACAGAAGTCGATAAGAAAAAGCAAGCTCCGAAGCAAAATGCCCGAAGAAGAAATATTTGAGAATAAAGTTAGTGAATGGAGGGTAGAGAGTGAATGCGGGCGGGAGGTAGGGAGGGAGGGCGCGAGGGGGTGATAAATAAAGGGAGGGGGTTACAGGAGAGAAAGGCCGAGATTATGAAAGCTGTTAGAATCAAATGCGTAGCCTGCTCGTTCATCAGACAGCAGATCGCTCAGCCAAGTAAGAGCCATCGTGTAGCACTGACTGAACGAAACAAGTGAACCGAGCAAATGAAGCGTAGAAGCGGCGAAAGGCCACGCGAGCAGCCACAATCCATGAACTCCGAGCCATGAACTTGCCGCTAACGATTACGTGTACTTCTCTATTAGTGTACGTAGAAACCATCGGCTCACCAATACCACGCAGAACGAAGTATACTATTGGTTAATGTAATTGGTACACGCGCCTGTCTCTCTCTATTGTCTACCAGTGCGGCACGCTGAGCTGTACCTGCATCAGCAGTACCACCACTAAATAGACTGCGACGGTAAATACACGAGAACACGACACAAGCCGGGAAGTCGCATCGTTTCCACCTATAAGCGATTGATACATCCACGTATGGCCATGGCGTGTGGTCAGCTACTAGATAGATGCGCATACTTACGCCTAAGCACATATATATGTATATATATATATATAGTTTGTGTTTACATAGCGTACGACTCACCCACGCGCGTTCCGTGCATCCGGCCAAGCAAGCGCCCTTTTCACTTTCGTTTTGCCCTACAAAGACAAACTACTTTAGTACCAAAGAGTTGGCACCTCTGGCTGGTCACGGCAGGCTGTCGTCATTTATTGCAGGTAGTTGGCGGCAGAGCGGTCATAGTATGATCCATGGCCCGTTCATATATATATGGCTCTCAGTGTGCAGTGGCGAATCCATCGTGTTGTATCTCCATTGATATACGTCGCTTTACGGCACGCTCTCAATGTGCTTCTTTTTTTTACCTAGCTAAGCTGTCTATCTGTATAGATCTCTATTCCTTTCTTTTTTCTCTCTCTCTCTCTCTCTCTCTCTCTCGCGCGCTGTCCCTTTCCCTATGGTTGCGCCTGCCTAGCATTGCTCTCCGCGCGGAGCTGCTCCTTCTTCTAGGCGTCGTTAGCGGTGTGGAGTCAGCCAGCCTTCGCTGCAGAAGCAGATCTATGCCAGCAGCCGGCGCTACTGCTGGCTATGATCGTCCTCTGCCACCTGGACCAGGAGGCAGCGCGACGATGAAGGTTGAGGTGCTGAGGCGGTCGAGGCCGTCGTGCCAACTCAACGAGATCATCTCTCCCGACTATGACGATGAACGCCGCGTACGCCGCTACGAAGCCAACAACAGCAACAACCATAACAAGCCTATCGACATGTCCACCCACGAACCACGCCAACCAGGGCACCAGTCGGTCCTTGCGCGCCGATCCACCAGCTAACGGGCACGGCCTTGACACGCACACCGGTATGGGCACCTAGCCTGCACAAACAGCAACAGCAGCAAAACGCCGCTCTGTACAGTACAGCAGGACCTAGCAGCAGGGCAACCCAGCAAGTGGCTCTGCGGCAACGACGACGGGTGTGGGGTGGTCGTGTCGAGAGTCGGAGGTCGCCCGTTGAGGGTCGAGTAGTGCCCAATTCACCCCCAACAACTATTGTTGGGGCGGCGGGGGGCGGGGGGGGGGTGAAGATGAGGCTGTGAGAGCATCAGAATGCAGGCTGTGTGCAGGAGATGCAGCGAGGTACGACGCGCGCATGAGAGGTATAGGGATGAATGAATGCTCTTTCGTCTCGATGTCTCCAATGCAATGGCGTGCGTCGTGCCTCCCTAGGTGGAGTTGAGACCGGCGACGTGTAGGCATGTCTGTGAGTGTACGGCTGTGACCTTTGGCTCGATGCAGTGTCGAGGCTAAGGGACGGGTGTTGCTTCATCCATATATATACAAATATATATATATATATATATATATATATATATATATATATATATATATATATATATATATTGCAAAGCCAACAAACAACCAACAAAGCCATAAAAACATGTCCAGCTACCTACTAGCTACCAACCTTCGCCTCGGCACATACGTGTCTGTCTGTTCGGCAGCACATCCTTGTCGCTGGTGATGTTGTTAGTGGATGTCACTGTCCGTTGCGGACTTCACTTCCTCGTTATGATTTCGTGGGTGGTTGGTCTTTTCTCCCACTCATTCTCAGCTGGTCTGTTGCTCTGTTCGTTCTCGTAGGTCATCATTCCCCATCAGGCCCATCGATGTTATTGCCGCACCCTCACTCCTGTGATTGTTGTTGTTGTTGTTGCTGCTAGTGTCCTTGTTGCTGCTGCTGTTGTTGTTTTTGCTACTACTACTACTACTACTACTAATATTGTTATTCATGTCGTTGTTTTTTGCTCCTATTATTGGCAGTCTGTATTCAAGTGAAGTCTGCATTCCCAATCAACGGTTGTGGCCACTGCTAACAAGCCCACTTAAAACATTCTTGTTTGCCCTCGCCAAACTGCCGCCGGGACGTGATGAAGGCGCTGTTTTATTCGTAGTGCTATGTTGGTGTTTTTCATGTTCTTCGTTCATCATAGATTCTGGCGCTGTTTCATCGTTTTTATCTGGACACTCTCTAATGCGAAATAAAAGCAAAGACCATACAGTATGTTGGTCGCCCAGTACGCAAGCATACTGGACAGTTATCACATTATAGATATTCTCATCTAGCGTAGCTATCGCTCACACAACCTCGAGCTTGCGCGTTAAACTTGTGGCAATGCGTGCGTGTTTTAAACTTGTAGGAATCTCTTTCTTTTTTTTTGTTAATGTTTACTAGAATAGAGGGTAGATACAAAATGAGGTGGTCTCCAGAAACAGAACACAATTGTTGGTCCTGTGTGATAATTTTTTTCCAATCGTGTTGAACAGGAAACAGTAAGATAGTGAAAATATCACTTAAAAATAATGATTTTATACCTTCGTTTGGCAAACTGTCGTTGTCACCAACGACGAGACCTTCAACAGCGGACGTCAACGCCATTAGGCGAGGATTACTATCGCTCGCGTCACTAGCGACCCGCACTCCCTCTAACCGTTAGCTATAATGTAACAACGATCTGCTTCTGTTCACACGGATAGCAAACGGTTCGTTCTTATATCCTTTCCTGCGTGAGCTACGTCACTATTCGCGAGGTTCTCGCAAAGATCGGCTTTACCGATGCGAATAGGGGTGGGGTCACACCAAAAGGTGCGCGCGTTGAGCCTCCACAATGAAGAACGAGGCAATCGTCGCCCCCCCCCCCCCCCTCCCGGAGTACTAACTTGCCCTCCCTTTGTTTGTACGCCGTCTCCTCGCGGTCTGCACAGCGGGCAGCAAACTTTAAGCCGCAAGTTAAAGTTTAAAAAGCCTCAACTACCGCAAGGCCAGAGCGGAGACAACAACAGCTGGCTCTGTTGCCAGTTGCTGCCTGCTTTCTTTTGCAACGCCGTCCGTCGCCTCGCTCCGTAGACGGACGAGAAATCTCGCGGCGAGGAAGATTTGATCCTTCCTCGATGGCCTGCCTGAAAGTGGCCGCGACCGTTTTGCTGAGGTGCTGAGGTGCTGAGTCGAGTGAGCGCGCGAGCTCGAGCTATGTACGATAAGTCTCAATGATTAGCGCAGCGGCTGCGACGGCAACAGCGAGAGTGTCGTCCACGGAGGAGGCCACCAACTACGCTAGGCGAACTCGACTGAAGGCAAGCGCAGCTTGGTTCGTAGCGTTCAGTTCATTGGCATGCAGGACACGCATACCCCCCACTTTTCCCGCAGATCCCCGTTTCCCCCACTTTCCCGCAGATATTCGGACCCCCGGTTCGGCGACCCGAAACAACTGCGCTACGTCGCCCCGATACATACCGCAATTTCACCGGACAATCAACGAGGAGTGAGTGGTGAGAAAGTAGCGCTTCATCAATGGAACGAAAGTAGAAGATCAGGCAAACGCGGGTCAGACTTGGCCGACGCGCCCTCATGTCATGAAGGAGAGACACACCATAGTGCATAGGCAGGCGATTATTTATTTGCACACGCGACGCTGTTTATCTGTGCTTGTGTGTGTGTGTGTGGGTGGGTGTTCGTGGGTGGGTGTGTGTGTGCTGTCCTGGTCCGTCTAAGTGCGCACCCATACAATGTATGATTGAAACCGTCAGCACGGGGATGATGCGTAGGTGCATCTGTGAGACACATGCACGCGAAAGTGCATCATTGTCACCATCATCATCATCATCCTCATCATTGTCATCAATCATCATCATCATATCATCCTCATCATTGTCATCATCATAATCAGCAGCAGCAGTAGCAGCAACAGCATGATCCACCTCGCGCGCTTGGCTAGATAAGGCAAAGACCTCCTGCTCAAGCTCATACGGCCGCGACTTGCTTGTGTCGCGCTGTCGCGAACCCACGCGACCTCTGGAGCCGAGAACTACCGAGAGAGAGAGAGCGGGAGAGACAGCGACCAGAGAGGACGAAAGCCAACGCACTTTGGCGCGTCTTCTGCGCGACCCAGACGCGCCAACGCGCTGCTGAGGCTAACTACCTGAGCTGTAGCGGTCGTCGTGGTAACAGTGAAGGTAGTGGTCGTTGCAGGAGAGAATCTGCTTCTTGACGTGACTCGATGTCATGTGTGACTGTGTGAAAGTGTAGCATCGAATGCGGCGGCGATGAAAGCGGCGGCGGCGCGGCGCCAGGCGAAGGTGCAACGGGACGAAAGTTGAGAACTCATGGATCCTGAAAGCTGAATCGACTAGGTCGAACGGGCGCTGCTAGCTGGCGATGAGGCCAGCGACCTCAACGTCAGGTAAAAGTGAAGTCTCTCTCTCTCTCGCTCTGTATCTCTCGCCCGGTGTCCCTGCCTCACGCTTGCTCGCTCCCCCCTCCTCCCTCCTTCGATGTCAGTTGTTCTGCATGTTGTTGTTGTCTCGTTGTTCTCCAGAGGATCGATCGGGTCAGCTGTCGGACGACCCCGAGACGCCGCCCGCAGCAGCAGCAGCAGCAGAAGTTGGTTCGTGCGTTAGTCAGTCCAGCGATACGTGCCATACACCGCAGCGCACCAGCTAGGCAGCACGCGCTGCGACCACAGTAGCGCGTGCGTCGTTCCGCGGTCGTGGGCCGTCACCAACGGTGGTGGTTTATTTTTCAAGGGGGGAGCGCGTCGTGGGGAGATGGACGGGGGGGGGGAGAGGACAACAACGAGCACCAGCAGCACTATTCCTCACTACCCCCCCCCCCCCCCCCCCCCGACGACCATCTCCTTCACCTGAACGGGATAATGATGACGACGATGATGATGACGATGATGATGATGATGCGGCGACTAGACTGCGCAGGATTCCTTATGCGTTCGAAATGAAGGCTGAAGAGGCCAACCAAGGCACTACTTTCCTTCTTCACTTCTCCCCACCGAGATGGTCGCGGTGAGGTCGAGGTGGTGGTGTCGAAGATCCCTCGCTCACCTCTAGCCGCTTACTCGAATGCTATTCCTGCTGCTGCTGCTACTGCAACTATGAACCTGGTACCACTGTGCAGCTACTACGACAACTACTATTAGTGAAAGCGAATGCCTTCGTCTCGAAGGTAGCCAGCCGGTCGGTTGGTCGGGGTCGATCACTGTCGCTTATATGAACCCTCACTACCTCATTGATCGTAGTCGGTTTCGTAGTAGTAACAGTCAGGTAGCAGTAACAGTAGTAATAGTAGTGGAACTGGTGGTAGTAAAGTCAGTACAACTTACTTCTAGTTCTAGCTCTGTTCTGCTAGAACCACAACTACCCCCAATTATTACTATTGCTACTACTACTACTACTACTACTACTATTGCTACTAATACTACTACTATTGCTACTCTCGCCACCCCCAGTGCTGCTACCCTTACTAGCACTGTTAATACGACTTCTCTCTACAACTCGCTCCCCCCCCCCCCCGCTCCCCCCAACGACTACGACTGCTACTACTAATACTGCAGCTACAGCAGGAGGAGGACAGCTCCAGGACAGCAGTTAGTTGATCTAAGCGGCAGCAACGCTCCGGCAACTAGCCAGAACGGCGGCGACGCTGACCTCCAGATGAGCCAATGCTCTGGAGGTCGTCGATCGGGTGTCCTCTAATGCTACTGCCACCACCCGGCGGCGGCAGCGACGGCAGCAACGGCAGCACCAGCAGTGGTCTCTGGTTGTCGTCGAAAGGTGGGATCCCGACGCGACCACGTTCCACGATCCAGTCATTTGAGGCGGCTTGTACACAGACTGCTATAGACAATGTCACTCTCTCTTTCATATATATTTATATATGTATATATCTTCCTCAGGCTCTCGTTAGACCAGCTAAACGCAGCACTGAATCGTCATTATACAGAGAGCGAGAAGCAACGTCAGACAACCAGCCGGCCGCAGTTTTGGATTAGATGAAGCGCTAACAACAATTTATGACATTGTTTCATCCATGTCAGTCTATTGTTGCTGTTGCTTATCGAACAAAACAGAAACGCTAAAGCACAAATAAAGATTTAAAAGAAAAAAAAAACAAAGATAAATCAAAAGACAACAATAATGCTAGTTGGATTCATCATACAACAGATCCAAAACACGTCTGGCGAGAAAGCTAAAGCAACACTTTACCGAAACCGAAATGAATCGAATGCTGCTTTCGGTTTAGTGACACGTGCAACGTGTATGTCGCGTTTGGTTACCAAGTTCGGTGTTTCGTAGCTAAGCGACATATACAAGCTAAGATACCAATACTACTACAAACGAGCGTCTGAACAATAGCGCGGTAGCGTACTCGATCACAGGATGCAATTCGAGTTCGATTTGTTTTACTTTCAGTTTGATTTGATTAACATTTATTGGTGCATGTGTCTGCTCGACAAATCGAGTTTAAGTAGTCGGTCAAGGTAATTTATTCGTGACTAATTAATAAACAAGCGGTTGTTTAAGAACTACTTTGTTTAAACTTTGTTTTGCCTATATGTCTAAATAAAAATAAGTAAGCACATATAGTCGAACAATGATATGATAACGCTGAGAAATTTTGGTAAAAAAAGACGACGTGACGTTTACAAAGTATACTTCGGCTTGCATGCTTTGCATCCAAGCTGAGTAAACCGTGACCCACAATCGTAGGTCCTGGTCTCTTTAGACGAGTAAGAGAACAATTCACTTAAGGTGGCTTCCGTGTACAGCCCGTTGGTTCCTGAATGCACTGGACTCAAGGGATCCGCCGAGCGCAGAGTCTGAGCAAACGTGTCGTTTCTGGCTGCTTGCTCCGAACTTCGAGAGCAATTTCCCGAGCTTAGCTTTCCTGGTAGATTGCCCTATAAAATAAGATATTTTTTTCAAATAGAGTGAAACGTCAGCGCCTCCGTACGCGCTCATTCAAATTAGGGAACACAATAGCAAATCTTCAAAGCGAAGTCTGCATACGTTTGCTTGCTTGTTAACCATGTAGCATTTCTTTGTGCTCTCTCTGCTTCCTATGAATATATTGTTTCTTGATCTTTTTAAGGTCCGTAGTCGAACCAGCCAATACTAGAGCCATTACAAGTACGTCTTACATAGTTGTAGGAATATTTTGAAATGAATACTAAACATGCGTAGATATTAAAAAAGACAGACTACAATGTAATGTAATATGGCTAATATTACCATCATTTTAACAATACAACTGGAGGGTTTTATATATATATATATATATATATATATATATATATGTATATATAATATATATATATATATATATATATATATATTATAAATATATGACAAGAGGAAGGAATAGCGAGACGTTTTGCGTCCATAAATGAATGTATACGTACATACTATCCAACATATATGTTAGGAGAAACTCAGTACTGTAAAAAGATCGTGACTATTACAAACAACTTGTATAGATGTATAGTCTCTGCGTAGAAGAAGTAATTCTCAATATAGAAATTCTATGTCTGCGTTAGAACGATAAGTTAGTGCGTTGGCAACTTATAGCAGGCCAAGTTATCAAGTGGCATGGATGTCCCAGACAAGTTGAAAAACTGTAATGGTACACGTTCGAAAAAATGAAAACACAGAACAAGGTATTGTACGCGCATAGAATATAAATGATGCCACCTCATAGAGGGAGAGAGAACGAGGGAGAGAGAGAAAAAGACGTCTAATAAGGCCGATAGTAGAGACACTCATGACTTCGATGTAATGCCAATGTAATACCGAGCCTGGGAGGTGGGGAGGAATCCGGGTTTAGTGGGTTTGCGAGTCTCACACTAGTCACGCAGGCTGCTAGTGGCGCATGTACATCATGCATTCCCGAAACCTCCCAGAACAAAAAAAAAGAGACACTCATGTGCAAGTCACAGTTGTACGAGATAAGAGGTAAGATCTCAGTAGCATTTACTGATGTAGGAATGTCCGTCAGTCAAACGGGCCTGAGGACGTACACCGACGCCTAAAGCTGTTCCATAAGCAACTCGAGAAGAGAATGTTGGACATCCAGAATCATTTTTGCAGGAGCGTGGAATAGGTTGAAAGAATTCTCACAATGCACATCAAGCGAACCTAAGTTTATAAAACGGCCTTTCATTTATACTTCATGAGACATCCAAAGCGACGGGAGTCATACCCATTGTAGGAACTGCGGTATCAAAAAAGATAGAGCACGTGGCTTGCGAATGCAACACGGCCCTACTCAGTGACCGAGCAGAAGTTTGTGCGACGGATAGACTTTACTGAGAATCGGTAAAGTCCACGTAACCACGGTGATTATTTCATACCCCGTTAGGTTTTTGGTAAAGCGGAACCCGACATAAACGCTCAAACACACACACACATAGAGTCCATAGGGTAGACTGTATGTGAAGCGGCTATGATGCTCCTTGCAACAGAACAAGTAACACGGTAGATCTTACCACTTTATCTATAAATGTATGAGGGTAGTAGCGGTGGTTCCTTATTGTCGTCTGATAGACGCCCCGTATTAGGTAAGCAGGAAGCCGTGTCATTAACAGATTGTCTCTCTCACCACATTGGACAATAACCGACGAGCTTGAATTCTGCGGCGGCTTTTTTCCGATAATCTAGAGAGATTTTCGTGCATACGTGGTGTTCCAGGATCCCAGTTTGAAGATCGATAATTCGAATTGTGGAGCTCGTTAATGCAAACGTTTTTTTTCCTAATGGAACATGGTCTCAGAGAAGTCTTGTTTGTGGCTCGGAGTGAGAGTGAAATTACAACAATTTTTTTGTGCTACTGGTGCCGCGGTTGCGGAGTAATTAAGATTTTTCGGCGGGCATGTCGGGATTGAGTGCATGCACAGATGACTGCGTGGCGTGGCAACGTTGATGCTGTGGCGCGACAGGTCGGCGGTAGTGAACGTTTTTATTTATTTATGCATGCACGCAATATCGACATGCCCGCCGAAAAATTGCATTGCCACATTTTGGGTACAAAAATGATCGCCATGAAATGCGCACTTGCCTGAACGTGTTGGTTTTGAGCGCTGTGAATGGTCGCTGGGTTATGATTCGAAAGTAATTGGTGTGAAAGCTAATAAAGAATTCATTTTCTGCAAATTCTTTTCTAAACGACCATGTCGCGTCTTCTGGGTGGCGTTATGTGCTTTTTAGGGGAAGCAGAATCACGAACACGACGGTGTGCTTAGTTTCTGTATAGGAGGACTGGTTGTATCGTAATGGCACATTTTATGCTCCTATGTCAAGCAACAACACCAGTGTCACAAATTGTTGTAATTTCACTCTTACTCCGAAACAAGACTTCTTAAAGTCTCTCTACGGGAAAAAAGTAATTGCTTTAACGAGCTCTACAATTCTTATTATTGATGTTCTAGGATGACTGTCTTGGGACACCCTGTACATAAACAACAAACAAACAAAAACGCATATCACACTTCTCTAAACGACAACAACTCACAAAAATTGCGTTGTTCTTGAAGCAAGGAGATACCCAGTTTAGTCATTATTTTTTATCCATAAAGGTTAGCTTAATTAAAATGTTTTTGAACCCGCGGCGGAAACCTCCTAACCGCCTCATGCCATACGCGACTTCCCTTTAAAAAGATCTGTGGCTATTATTTTAAAGTTCCTTGGGAGGGAAGTCTAGGCAAAGCTCGTTAGTGTTGGCCGGTCAGAGATTGTTACACAACATAACTTCGTCTCTACCTGTAACCAGACTACAGTGTTTACTGAACTTCGATGAACTTTAACTTGCAAAGAACGTAGCAAAGGGACAGTGCTCCCTGGAAACTAACGAAGAAAAATAACTCGCAACCAAATTTGAATCCACGCTGGTCCGTTATTCGTAGGTGCATCTTCAGTTACCCGCCCAAGCCACCAACGCTACCACGAATTTTGATCGGCTGGTGTTTACTAGTTAAGGACTTCTCATTGCAAGACTTGTTCGTTCACCTCACTTTTTTTTAATAGCTTTGTGGTGCGTTTTAGCCTTGTGCGTTCGGGCTCATTGCCTCATCCGGGCGTTGGTGAAACTAATGGTGATCATCTAAAAATACTAACTCGAACCAAGCTTTGTTTTTGAGACAGATATAATAACAGAAAAACAGTATATTTGTTGTTTAATTGGTTTGTACAGACTTAATACGAACGTCCGTGGGCGTGTCTCGAAAGCATGAGCGTCAAACTAATCAATGCGTTCTCAGTTTAAACAGGTAAGTCGTTAAGATTTCTTTCCACGTATTTTCTACCTTTTCTCTTTCTCTCTTCTCTCTTGCTCTCAGTACCGCATCTGTCTATCCCTTGTAGCCTAGTTAAAAAAACAACTTCAAGCATTTTCTTAGGGACTGTTATGTGCTGAGATATATCCTACTTAATATACTAAATAAATAACTGACACGGCTAATCAAAGAAGGCGAAAGTGTTACAATGCAAGCGACTTAGCAGCAAGCGGCGCAAACACTGCTAGCATACGAAAACTTCATACAAATACAATTTATTACGGGCGAAATTGCGTACACCTATGTGCAGTCACGTCTGAGCATTATCAGCGCGTCCAGCGCGGACTAGGCGGATAACTCGAGGGATGTTTACAGTGCCCGACCGGTATTGGTTACAAAGTCGAAAGAATTCTAAGAGAGTACATATGCTAGTGTAGCTTTTGAAAGTTTACCAAACTTTTCTAACCGTAATTTAAGTTAGAAAGCGAAGGTTGCGAAGGCCGGTGCAGCTCACGTACATTATAGGAAACGATTAAATTTAGTATAGTAGAGGCATTAACGTCAGTACATGCAAACGCAGTTGTGCGGAAGGTGCACTCCAACGTAGATACCCTACGTGCTTAGCGGCACAAATGAGCAGAATCATTACTGACGCGCACCCACAGACACACACAGCTGAGGGAAGAAAACACTTTTGGCCAATACGATCTACTTGCTAAAGCACAGGACAGGCTGATGCGATACTGTGTTTCATCATTTTCTATGCATATGTCTTTTCGCATGTGGCAATCTACCTGGACGGTAGCGTACTTCAATGGTATACTTAGCAGCAAACTTCATTTAAGCATGTTGATAGTGAAGTTAGTTGCTTTAAATATGTCATGCTGTTCTCAGATGAGGAACGTCACACAGCGAAATCATCAAATCAAATCTTGTGTATTCGGGTATGACGGCATTACCGCTATAAAAAAAAAAAAACGAATTTATGTTAAGCAAGTTTAAGATTAATTTGTAGTCACGCTCGATCAGCCGTTGACGTGTGGTTAGTCAGTTGCAACTTAACGGTCACAATGAAGTATACATAAACAAAGATTGATGTCTACTAATGTGTGTGCGTGTGCATTACATTTAAGAAATAATAAATTCGACTAGCAAATGTAACCGGTTTTGCGTTCGTACAGTGTGAGCACCCTGTACTAATGACTGAGAAGATTGAAGCTAAGCTGGCTGACTGCGTATTGCGCGCACTACTTGATTCAGGCTTTACGGCGAGGACATCAATCGAATCTGTTTTGTAAAGCCTATCTATACCTATCATATACAACAAAACTTATTTTCGATTCGAACTACGCCAAGTGCATTAGCTTCCCCGCATTAGGATCTAGTGAGATCGTCTCATCCTGCCAAGATCTAGTTTGGCCATCGTCCCGCCGCTCGGAACAAATCCAGCTGACCAGATTTTCATTAGACGCGTCGAAGCGTTTCGTCTGGTCACGACATGCTGAAGGTTTGTCTGTCTGATTTTGCTTGAGTTCCGTCGTGTTATTATGAGAAGCGGCGGCGGCAGCGACAGCAGCAGCATCTCTATCAGCAGTTGGAATAGTAGTGAATTGGAACAGCCCGCTGCATTTTAAGGCCACCCCGCCGAACGCGGGCTTTTGTTTGCGCAGAGAAAGTTCTTTTGTAGTAGTTTGCCTTGTCAGTGCAGCAGAGAAAGCAAAACAACAGCTTGCCAATTTGCCCTCAGAGAGAAAAATGTTTAGCTTGAACAGCATATATATATATATATATATATACAACAACATTTGTTTAGAAATAGTATATCTACATTACCAGCCAAAACTATTTTTGAATCAGGTGAATGAATAATTGTCTGGGAATGTACGGTCGAGTGAATATGTACAATGCAAAAGCTGTGAACTTTTCAATGGCCAGGATACACAAGATCACTCGTTGTCAGGGCAAAACGAAAAACCATTCACAACACAGCAAGAGCGTTTTGAGTGTATAACAAAGTTAGGCTATGTACGAAAACTGCTTTGTATCTCTGTATTTTGATATTTTGGCAACTGTGGTGCTAAAACGTCCTCCTCTAGCAACTAAGGGGCTCACAATCCTGGTTAGGCATTGAGGTCAAAGTACTCACTACGCAAACTTTTGAATGTTTGGTAGGTGCGTTCCTTTGCTAAATCTCGTTTTGTAGTTACGCTTCGGTATTCTGATAAACCTCGCGAGCTTCTTCGGTGTGTCCTTGAAGCTAGTAAATTCAGTACTTGTTGCAGTAACTATTTTTATTTCCTTTCTTTGAACTACAAGAATATGAGCGCCACAACAGGGGTTATAATCGAACTGAGCCACGTCTGCCCTAATCAGTACACATGTAAAAAAAAGTTCGCAGTAACCATATATATATATATATATATATATAACAGGAACGTTTCGGTGATCTAAGAATTTAATTTTTTTGCGTACTAGTTTTGTTTGACGGGTCAAAGGGTCATATAGAACGAGTGAATCTCAAAAACACAAAAACGTTCATATTAATTTGATTTAAATATATTTTAGATCAATTTTAAGTGGAGTCTCGTCCTCAATAGGCATTATACGCTCGCATATATATATATATATATATATATATATATATATATATATATAGAAAATATTGTTATGATTTATTAATAAATTACAGTACGTTTGCACACTCGGCAGTGCTCGCCTTAATAAAACTGGTGGTAAAAAGGTGTCACGTGAAGTTAAGAATCAGCTGTCCGTGTTCCTGCTTGATGGTAGCCCTTGCTCCTATGGACCCAGTGCGAGCGGTATATCCTCAAGGTTCCTTGCAACGTTAAGATGGTGAGATCCATAAGATTCCTCTTCGTGACGCCGAGCCCCAAGGGAGTACTCGCAGATTCGGAATCCCATGCACCACTCATAGGGATAGTGATGGATCCGAATTGTGATTATATATATATATATATATATATATATGAAATTATTGTTAAAATGAGGCAAACATTTTTCCGCCGATTTTTGCAGACAGCTGTTTAGGCAGGTAGAACAGGCAGGCCGTAAAGCTAGTGATGGTAATAATAAAAATGGTTCCAGTAAGCGCGCCGTGATACGAGATCAATATGTTAATCAGTATCTGATGATCCGATGAGGACGCACACCTGAAGAGGCTGACCATGCTGACGTCGGCCATTATATGGTGTGCGACGCTGGGCCACAAACACATCGTTTCGTAATCATGATAATTTCATCTAATTACGCTTGCTCTACTCCAGCTCTCCCTATCTCTATCCCTGACTCACACCGTTTGTAATACGGATGCTCCCATTTATGTTGTATGTAGTTCATACAGCCAGCCATCAGGGTTAGCCGTCCTCTCCTAGATATGTTTCTGCGTCTTTGAGCGGCCAGTCGCAGGAAGAGCAAGAGGGGAATGCATAAATGGATGGACACTCGCCGTTGACCGCCACCGGCACTGCCACCCCCCATATAAACTGTTGTCTGAACCTGCCAACTCGCGAAGGCAAAGTTGATGTAGCAGTCGAGATAGTACCCTCAGCAGCTGGATTAGCAGCAACCAGTATTGGCATGCCTAGGCCTTAGTCGTACTCCAGCGTGAGGCCAATTAGAAGCAACAAATTGGCAGCGCAGTACTCGCCGTAGGGAGCGCTCGCGCAAAACCAAGGTAGACGAAAACGAAATAGAGAGTAATAGCCAATAGCCCGAATTAAGGTCGGACGGTAGGGCGGAGACGATGGCGGGCGATAGAAGATGGGGAAAAACATGAGGAAAAAGGAACAGATGCTAGTGGACGACTATCGTCGCGCGTTCACCAGAGATCATCACGGCGGACCTCTCTTTAGGCCGCATTTATTTTTCTTCTTTTCTCCCGCTTCTTCTTTTTTGCCTTGCTTTACCGACAACAGCTGTGGAGGGAGGCGGCAGCTCCAACTCTAATAATGACTTCGAGTGAAAGTGAGATCACTGACCAATCGGGCAATCGGC
Source organism: Dermanyssus gallinae (assembly GCA_003439945.1). Lineage (NCBI taxonomy): Eukaryota > Metazoa > Arthropoda > Arachnida > Mesostigmata > Dermanyssidae > Dermanyssus > Dermanyssus gallinae. Next base: position 56,943 of record QVRM01003086.1, read on the forward strand.
GGTCGATTGCCGCTGTAGCCTCTTGACCGCCTTCAACTCGTCCAGAGACTCGGGCGAAGGTTTAACCGCGCTATCTTTGCCTGCCGCCGCAGACAACGCACATAGACGGGCCACGACCACAAAGTGGTCCTTCATCTACACTCCACCCACCACGTCGTATGGCGTCACCACCCTCAGAAGTATTCCCCACTGTCACCGTCTGCCAGTAAGCAGCTGGCGTATATATATATATATATATATATTTTATATATATATATATATATATATATATATATATATATATATATATATATATATATATTATACATATATATATATATATAGAGAGAGAGAGAGAGAAAGAGAGACAATCGTTTTAGAAAACCAAACTTATCACAAACCACAGATATGCACACACAAATATACAAGAAAACGTAATTTGACTGGTGCCTGCGATTACTTGCTAGCTATTGCAGGCTAAATGTGCTTAACATATCTACTAGCAACTAGGTGGTCACTCTAGTTATTAGCCTTCATTCATTTTTTTTTGTTAACTGAGTGAGTAAAAGCTGTATACTGTAGCTGTATGTACTCGGGTAGTGCGTGTTCGTATGTGACTTCTACCAATGTTGTTAGTGGCCCACGCACTTCAAACGTGCTGTGTCATCTTCATTTGAGGGATCAGATACGTTGTTGCAGTGTTTCGGCTTTTATCTTAAGCCTAGCTTACCCTGACTAAACGCATAATAACATTGTCTGACTCATTTGCATACGCGCATATACACAGTGCGCCGCTTAGTAGATGCAGTAAAGTTTTAACATATTGTAGCCGCTGTGTGATGCGCCGGGCCTCAATGTTTCCTTATCTTCTACGAGTCGACCACCAGCAGAGGAACTCAAATGGGCCAAGCAAATATCGCATAGCGCAGAAGTGAATTCAAGAACAATCGTTATCTTATGCCGCACGACAGAAGGGCACCATCTGAAACAGTGGCTTGCTTGAATACCCGCTATTAACGGTAGGAAATATTGTTAGCACGCTCCAAAATAAGGATCACTAGCTCTCACGAGATAACTGGTCTTGCAAGGCTGGCCCCATATACAATATGATGCGGTTGTGGTTCAAGGACTCCCTGGGAATCACTAATTCCTATGTAAGTTCTCCGGACTGATATATGCGCGGCATTATTCAACTAATCAGTAAAAAGTCCCCACGCACGGAGGCAGCGTTCACAGACATGAACAGAGAGACTCTCTCAATGTGGCATGCTTGCGCTTCAAACTTAAATTGAGGTAGAGATTGAAGCCGATGAAAGTCGCGCAGACGTGTAAAACTATGTTCTTCACAAAAAAAAACTTTATTAATAATACAATTACGATCTAAAATAAATAAATATGTTATTTTTTGGAAAATGTGTTCTCAGCAGAATAAAAAATGGTATGGTAGAATAGTGTATGTTGGCAGGTTTTTTGTACGCTCCCAGCATACATACGTTTATCGAGTTTTATTCAAAATAATTGAACCCACCGAGCAAGATGGCTTAGTGGCAGAAACCTTTGCCTTGCATTCGGGAGGCCTGGGTTCGAGACCCAGACCGGCCACTCCTAAATTGGATTTCATGGTTCCCAATTTAAACAATGTTAATGCCGGAGTGGATTAATAATCGACTATGATCGAAAAAAAAACGGGGAGCACAGATGTCTCAATAAAAAGAGATGGTGCATTACCATCCAACTCCCCATTAAGTTAAAAAAAATACGAATGATATGTGGTTTTAAATGCCTATCTAACTACACACGTATTGAATGTGGGTTTGTTTGCCGCACATCCCTAGCGCTAATTTGCGTTTAAACGAACACTGACGCGCCGCCCAGCGGTCAAAAAATGGTTAAACCACTCTATTAGGCCAGTACGTTTTGTGAGACCCTGAAGACTTGTGGGCGCGTGTTACCGTCGGGCAGAATCACCCTGCTGAGGGCACAACTTTGAATTTTTAGGAGAGGTAACGACGCATTCTTACATTGATTGCATGCTACCCTGCCTTGCCTCCGGCTTGAAGTGATGACGCCAAATCTCCTTACCGGTAATTACGATCTACCATAAAAAAGAGACGTTGTGATACCCGAACAGGTGTTGCAGTACTAGCCTTATGCACAATTCCGTTTGCGGTTTCTTAAGCGGTTTTTCGGAACCAACTGCGCTCACATCTTCCGGTAACCCAACCTGTCATGCACAACTGTCTACATTGCTCTAAAACCGGGTTCCCACCATCACTGTCATCATTCGTATTGTGACACGTCGATCACTTCTTACCAGATTGTTCACCTTGTCGATGAGTCCGGCCGTCATTCCAGTGTTTGCCGGGTCTCGGGTCATCATTCAAACAAGCTTGGCCATCACAAAAATGGCTTTTTCACGTTCTCACTGACTTGTTGGACATACAGTCGCCCTCGATTACGGTCGCCATCAGATGGTGAATATTGTCCGCGGTCAGAAATCTGCCAGTACCTCGCTGCTTCTCAACCGTGAAATTTTGTAATGTACGGGACGTACAACTGCCTACTTCCGTTAGGCGCAGACGCCCGCGCATGCTGGCCACTCCATTTGCGTCCCTAGATGTCTCACTACGTGATCCCAAAGCGGCATATTCAAATTTCAACTGCTTTGGTTGCTACGACGTGTTGTATCGTTTTAATATATATTATATATATATATATATATATATATATATATATATGCAGCGTCAATCACCTAACAGACTTGCGGATAGTCTTCGAGACAGACATTTTGGAGACACTGGAGAATAATGACGAATAGCCAATGGAATCATTATTATGTGATGCTGTATTACCCCCCACTGTACCATCCGTCACCATGTACCACCTGTAGTTACGTCTGTGCTTTTTGTAATAATCCTATACTGCATAGGTTTAGCGGTTGCAACGACACGCTGCCTTACCGTAAGAGATATGCACTTTGAGATTAAAAACATACGTAATATTTTGACAAAATGTTAAAATCAGAAATTGCACCGGACACGTTTAAAAGAACCCACGAACAGTTAAATGAGTAGGGTTTTTTATTACTTACTGAATACATTCCTGTTGGCCTTCCGTTAGAGAAAGCTGATCTAGATAGTCCACATAGTGAGACACGCTTGTCCAGGTAGTGGTGCGTTCACTTTATTATACTGGATAACAATTTAAATTTAATAAATTTGAGTGAATGCAAAATAGCAATGCAAACATCAACGGTTATTAAACGGAAAATGTCTATTACATTACCGGCCTTAACAACGATATATATATGATATAGTATATAGGTGATACACTACAAATATAGATATACGCATATGCTCGACAAAGCTGAAAAGGGCATTTTAACGGCGGAGTATGTCACACAAAAATACTTTGATGCTAGACGATGCACAATGAGTGCAATGTATTTCATGGTGGACAAAATTAAATGTATTTTGTTATATATAAATATATTGTTAAATTGTGCTAATAGAAAAAAAAGCTTGGTGGTCTGGGTGCGCGTCGGAGACGCACTCCGCTTGATTCACTTGGAGATGTTCTTGCACAAAGTAGGCGTACAGAGTGAACTAAACGTTGTGGACAATTTAAGCGCCATCCGAGGCGCCCATTCTCGGCGCCTAGTCAGTTTTGTGACTTTATGAGTGCGTTATCGATAGATCTTCGTTGAGCATGATTTGGCTATTCTCGTACTCGACGAGATAAAAGCCGCTTAGTTATACAGAAACGATGTACCCGAAACACCGAGGACAGCCTGTATTAGAGCAGACGAAGATCTGACACCAGCAAGCTTTGGTTCGAGTTGTAATCTGGCCAGGCCGATGCTGTGCAAGCAATCTTAAAAATAATGTTCTTTTTGCCTGGCAAGACTGGGTCGACTGTGAGTTAAACAAGTCTCATTATCCATCCATCTCAACTGCTCGAAAACTAAAAGAGGTCGAGTGGCAGGTGCAGCCTTCTCGCCTACACCATGTCAGAACGTGATTTAATGAATACATTTGCATGCAGAACGAATCAAAGTCAAAAGAAAGTGACAAATCGATTCATCGAATGGGCCAGATCCCGTAGGGAAGCTCGGACATTCGGACTCGTATGTCGCAATCTTCCCTCTCTGTCAACTACAGAAAGAAGAAAGAGCCAACAAAGGAACACTTGATCAATTGTGTTTTGCTAGAACGTCTACTATCGCGGTCGTCTGGTAATGACGGAGACTTCGTGTCGATGAATAATTTCTAAGGGTTCCCACCGAAAATTCTAGCCGAGATTGTGCTCGAGCGCGAAACGACGCTTATAGGCGGGGGACATTGAAACGTGCATTCACAGACTCCCACGTCTACAATGTTCGGTTTTCATTGCTCTTGCCAAATACTTCTACAGCACAAAATGAACATCAGCTTGTAAGCCCTCGGACCCCATATATATATATATATATATATATATATATATAAGGACCATATATAAGGTTCTGTTTTCATTGTTCTTGGCAGATACTTCTACAGCACAAAATAAACATAAGATTGTAAGCCCTCGGTCCCCATATATATATATATATATATATATATTCCAGCAAGGAGTTTTTATCCAATGTTGGGTTTCTGTGGCGTTGTTAAGCGCAATGCATTATTAAAGGCCATGCTTCAGATTTGCGGATACACACCTCTAACTACCGTTTGCCCTGTATGTGGTCCTGCATGAGACCTGCCTTACATTTTCCTTTTACGGTCTTTTTCTTGAGACTTCATTAAGTCTGCTGGCCAACTCAAAGTATCTGTTATCCTGGATACTCAGTAGTTGTATTTGTTGGCGATTTAATTAGCAAGTCTATAGCCTCCACTAGGTACTGCGTCGACACCGAGCGGCAACGTGTGGCACTCTTGGTCGTATTGGCACTTTTTTTCGTTACCAATGAGAGTAAATAGCTTTATTGACTCGAGCAAAGATCACAATTGTTTTACTTTAGCGGGAAATACATCACATAGCTTTGGCTTTTAACACAACGAGTAGGAAAGGTACACAACGAGTAGGTACGAAACAGACATGATTTGGTCGTCGCGTAGGCCAGATCCGTCAAAAACTGATCTTCACGCAAAGGCCACAAGCGATGAACAGTCACCCCGGTTATCAAACAGCATATTCCACCGCTAGCCGGATTGACATACACACACGTTTTAAAACCGCCCTGATAAACCATCTATGTTTTATTTCAAGTTACAGGGAAATGTAAAAATATTCTCATTCAATGTTCCTTTAATCAAAAAGGTTAAACTAGTCGTTTAATTATTTTCAGCAGAAAAATCGCATGAAACGAGATTCGTCGACTATTCCTGTTAAGCCTGTAAGTTTAAGCAAGTATCGAACGTTTTGCAGGTGTCCAGACGTCTACCCGCTTTTTTCTTGACCGTTCAGCAGACTCAAACTTTACGTGTGCTTTGTAAACTCATTGTTACAAGAGAATTATTTTCGTGCGCGAGCATCGATCTGAAGCTGGTAGTGATTTTTATTACAACTAGCTGTGACATCAAACATATGTTTTGTTTAATCTTCTAGAAAAACATGCGCATATATGTAGAAATACATAATTGCACAGTAGGGCATCACCAGTTATCTATTTCTGAAAATGTGCTAGCTTAGAGTTAACGTTTGGCCAAAGCTAACCTCTATTCTAATTTGGTAAACTATTTGCTTATTGCATTAATTTAATATACGCATTTAATTGGCTCATACAGTTTAGGTTTTCGCCAAACTTTGCGCCGAGAGGCGGAAACAAGACGGTCGTCAAACTGCCAAAGGAAATTGACTTCCGTTAGCGATCGATTATTCACTATACGGACAACGCTAACTACATCGTCACCACAAAATTAGTTGGACTTTTTCAGTCAGGAGGCGAAGAGCACACTGAAGAGAGCTCTGGAGTGTCTTCGTTACGATAAAACGCGTAATATACGCTCGGAAAATAGTGGATTCCTTGCGGAATGCTAACTACCTTTGAGTCGTGTCGTTCTCTTTTCTCTATACGGACTACATCCAAAAAAGTTAGACGAGAGGGCATCTGGAGTCGCTGGAAAGGATGCCTGTTCTGTTCGCACAGTTTCGGCTTATCATTGAGTCTGTATGCACTGCAAAAAGGGGCCAAGCAGATTGGCCGCATTAGGAAGTAATTTCAAGAACGTAATCGACAAGTCTCGTACGTAACGTCGAGTAGAGCCAATTACGTTACTGAATACATTCCTCGGCCCTACAAGTAGTCCCGAAGCATGCCAAACTTACTACGTCGGAGCCCGAGAAGGGGTCTGGTTGCGGGAGACGCTAGCCCCTTTTTGTCTTTCTCTTTGCTTCCTCTAACGACTTCTGATGTCTACGCGGCGAGTATCGTTAAACTATTTTTTACATTTTGCCATTTAACTGGCTATAGATACTACTACATCAAAGCTGCGCCCTTGTTTTTGTTCCACCTGTGCAGTATGTGCAGTGTTCGAGCGTGAAGGCTCTCGCCCATGTTACAGAGGAAAGCAGTAGCACTTGGCGCGCTGCAATTTCTATATTCCTGGAAGCGCTCCTGGAAGTATCCGTGACGCGTCAGAACCTGTATAAGAATATAAGTCACTTCTGAACGCTTTCAACTTCAATCAGAGGCTTAAAATCCGTTTTGAGCTTCTATGTCTGCCATATTTTAAAGACTCTGCTCCCTGGGCTCAGCCGAATAGGCGCTCGATCCTGACACAGCTTTGCCCTTCCTCTAATCTGCAGGTTGCATGGCACAATTTTTCTTTCATCGTGGCCACTGTCTACAGAGTGTACCTGCAAACGCGGATTACACTCTGAATGCTATGCAGCGTCGCTCTGTCTGTCGAACCGATGGCTCAATTCTAAACGGCCCTTACAAAGGACGCGGGGGCGGTTTCTTTGAGCTCCGTTGACTCCTCGGTAATTCTCCTCCCACCCTCGGATTTTGCAAAATGCTTTCAATTCCCGCCGGAAACGTACGCATTTTCTTTGAACTCATAGTAGTGGACCAGATTGTGGCCACTGGAACCAAAAGCCAATTTCGCTTCTCTCCAACCCCACGGGTTCGTGGCATCAGTCGGTTAAAACCTGCTCAACAAGTGTTGCTTTGTAGCCCCACGTTAAACTGTAGTCCAATTGAAGACGCAGGTAACACACTACCAGACTGGTGAATCTCGGCGTCCTTGCACTGTTTTTTTCCTGTTAGCAGAACTGATTCTGTCTTTTGTGTTTAATGTTTTCCCTCCTAAGCCATCTATGGTACGCAGTTTACTGCCAAAATAATAAATCTGCCTCTTTTAATATCAAAGTGGTTATCTGAGAGAAGCCTTTAGTTCTCTACCTCACTTGTCAACCTGCTTGCTAAAATGGGTTAATAAGCATTTTCCTCTTGTGCTTATTTCTGACTATTTGATAACTCTTTGTTTGTAGCTTGTCTTCTACTTCTTAGATCAGACTTTGGCATTTTGCCTTTCTGCTTCGGTCAATATATATATATATATATATGAGATATACATATGCGAGGGGGTACTGTGGCTACTGTGGCACTCCAAAACGCATTTGGAGTGCCACATTAGCCAATTCCCTAACTCCCTCAGTCCTTGGTGGCAGTACGTCGGAGGCGGGCTATGCGGTTAGATGTGCCGAAACCCGCATACGAACAAGAACTCATTGATTGCCAAGCCGCATGAGACTTATTCGTTTGCTTTTGAATCATGATGCGTCTCGAGGCCGAAGACATACAAACATATAGTTGCAATTTATATATGTCTTTGGGTGAAACAAATTTGATACACATATATATATATATATATATATGCTTCTGGTCAAAAAGGCTAGCCAAGTGTAGGCGGAAAATGACATTTCCTATGTGCGTCGTCATAAGTCTGTAACGGCGGACATCCCCTGCTTTCTCGCTTTCACTACTGCCTTTCTCCTCCGATCTCTTGCTTTTAACTGAAACGCACCCGGGACGGGGGAAGGGGGGGAGGGGTAAAACAAATTTCGAATAAGATTGCAAACGCGGAAATGCCGAACGCCGCTATCCAGCTGTTTCAGAAGATGCCCGGTTGGCTCCACCTGGCAGGCGGCCAGTATGTCTACCGTCCACAGCTGCGTCAGCCATGTCCAGTCATACAACAAGAATAGATGGGCAAACATGTGTACGTAAGCATATATATATATATATATATATATATATAGAAATGATTTATTAATCATTTACAATACCTTTGCACACTCGGCAGTGCTTGCCTTACATATATATATATATATATATATATATATATATATATTTAAAAAGTTAGACGAGAGACCATCTGGAGTCGCTGGAAAGGCAATGCCTCTTTTGTTCGAATATTTTCGGCTTATCATTGAATCTGTATGCACTGCAAAAAGGGGCCAAGAAGATAGGCCGCATTAGGAAATAATGCCCAGAACGTAATCGACAAGTCTCGTACGCAACGTCGAGTAGAGCCGATTACGTTACTGAATACATTCCTCGGCCCTACAGGTAGTCCGAAACTTGCCAAATTTACTACGTCAGAGCCCGAGAAGGGTTTGCTCGCGGGAGACGCTAGCCCCTTCTTGTCTTTCTTTTCGCTTCTTCTCATTCTACTACATTGAAGCTGTAGTACAATAAAAACGTTCATCTATAATATATATATATATATATATATATATATATGCGCATGCAAACGATCTACGAACGATCGTATGTATGCGTTTATATATCAATGTACAGAGGCGGTTATTGATAGCAGGTTACATTTCTTCCATCGCGTGTGATAATAATAATAATATCTTACCAAAAATGGCTTTTAAGACTGCCATGGCCGTGAATAAAAAGATCAGTGTGGCAGCAATCTCTCCCTCATCAAGTTAGGGGTAACGCCATACAAGAAGGAGCAGCTACGCATGGATTTATGCAAGAAGAAGACCCGAGAAGGATGCTAAATAAACTAGACGTTCGAAATGCGGTAAATGCAATAGGAAAATACAAACTATTAGACGAGACAAAACGTTTGCTGAATAACAAAAAAAGGGTCTATGATTCCTACTGATGGTGTAACAAGGCTACAGAGATCCTTTAAGCCGGGGAGATATAGTAGATTTGTTAGCCCCACACTAGTCACGCTATCTATTGGCGACGTATACGCATCAAGCATTCACAAAGCCCCTCGAAACAACCGTCTGAAGAGCCCCTTTAACGTCTGTTACCTCGGTGACGTTATGGCAGGGAAAACAACAGGGCGTACTACAACTCGAAAACCGGGGAGGGTTGACACTCGATGTTTTCAAATTTGGGATGTTAGCGATAAGAGGAAATTCACCAGGGCAAGAGAAAACCATCCAGATAATCATGTAAACACTTCCTGAAATAATTTAGACGACACGGACGTTTTGTGTGCCTCTGTCACTTGTAAAAGAATGCCATAGGTACAAAAAGAGATGCCCCTGTAAGAATCAACCCACGTTTGAACACCCATGTACGCAAGGCATCCCCGGCTTGAAATATGTCGAAGGTCCCTCTGAATGAGCACGCGAACCAACCTATTCTCAACGCTTTTAAAAGTAAGAAATCAGCAAAAGGTATTTCACGAATGACCTTTTATCATAAGAGGGCGTGCTGTTTCTCGAGGCTCAGTGTTCCTTCAGCAGGGGATGGCTTCATGCTCTGCCCTCTTTTCATCTTGGCACCATGCTGAATCCTAAATATTTCCGCATGCCGTCGGCTATTATGCTAGGCGCCCCCGTATGTGCTCAACTGCTCAAATCTGACGCTCTACACCTGCTTGGTTTTCAAAATCAGTCCGGCAAACTCACACGAAGCGCGGGCCGGAAAATGTGAGAGGTGGACTGAGACGAGTTGAAATACCATCTACACTCAAGCCCAAAGGTCTAAGTAGAATCAATGAGCTACGACCTGACGGGTTTCTATACCTTTATTGTCACACTCTGGAATGTAACTGTAATATACACGGCGGCGTTATCATATCTTCGTCGCAGCTCTGTCGAGTGCAGATGGGTCGCAGAGCACACACATTCTAACAAGCAAAAAAAATATCTCGAGCTGCCACTTCGTGCCTATCGAGGCGCTGTATCCCGTAAGTGTCGGTAATGCTGATGCTTTAAAGGATATTGTAAAACGGCGAATATTACGAGTCACCGATGCAAAGCAATGTTTCTGAGGCAGATTCCTTGACTGTTTGTAGAGGGAACGCGGCTTCTATTATAGGCGCCATGGGCTCACAGAGAATGAACTGCTAACACTGAAAACATTAATAACAATAATAATAATAATAATAATAATAATAATAATAATAATAATAATCAGGTATCATAGATACGTCCTACGCGGCAGTGCCTGTGCTTACGCTGTCCGGCAGTATATCTGTAATTGCCTTTAAATGTATCGAAAGCAATGGTTCCTAATAAAAAAAAGTTATCATTTATGTGAGTTAAAGGACTACGTACGCCTAGCAACAATATCGTCATAGCCCCAGAAATACACACAACTACTTATACTTCACAGTAACTGCTCAATTGTGCCGACGCGCATCACCATAAACAATTTACAGCGCCTGGAGGGATTTCAACGCCTATATTGCAACGAGCTCCCTCCGCTCCACCTTTTCAAAGGCCATGTCGATGTGATTGATGTTCGACCTGACTACTATGGGAAAGGGCACTATCGACCAGTAGCGGCCATAACAATTGTTCGCATTCACCACAGAAGCAAATGTGAATGTGTGAAACATAAATCTCTTCACATTGATGACTCACCCTCTCTGTAAAAAAATGTAATTGTTACTGTATTGTGATAATCTGTGATGACACAAAAGTCGAAAAAGTTAACATCTCTCAGAGTAATGTTGTTGGCACTGTGTAATGCAAGCGAGGCGCGGCGGCTACGCTAGGTGCGTTTCCCAAATAGACGCTTACCAAGTGCTAACACGTTTGTAAACATACGTCGTCACGTATGTAAAGCTGAACTGTACCATGTCCGTCAGTACGACTTTGGTGGACCGAGAACAGCAAGAACACCAGCTACAGAAGACCACATTCTTCAGGCAGTAACAGATCGTCCTCCAGCAAGCACAAGGAAGTGGCTCGAAACGTTAGTGCAAATTGCAGTACCGTTCATAGGGTGCTAGAACACAAACGACTACATCCGTACCGTCGGTAGCAAGTGCAAGCTCTGATGGATTCAGATTAGGAAGGACGAATTGACTATTGCGGTTTCTGTGGCAAGAAGAAGCCAATGCGGAGTTCCCTGTTCTTGGGGTTTGCTGACCGATAAAGCTTGCTTTACACACGGAACGGTGTGTTTAACAGGCACAACATCCATTGTTGAGACAGCGAGGACCCGCTTGTAAATTGCACTAGCGAAGACGCCAGAGTCGTTTCTCCGTGAATGTGTGGGCTGTCATGGTGAGCAACTACATCATAGAGTCACACATACTTCCTAATAGGTTGGATAAAGAAGCATACCAGACAATCCTGAGTGAAACATTACCAGACCTGTTCTAGTGGCCTCGATATTCCACTGTCTTATATTTATTTCCCAGCGTACGCCTTGCACAGGAGTGAAGCGTTGCATTTGGAATGGGTACTGACTGACCCATGCCCATTCAGTAATTCTCGGATGGAGCAGCGAACATATTGTATGAGAAGTGGGGGTTGGCCATCATTGGGGAAATCCAACAACTTACCCGAGTTACGCCCTCGATCTACCATTCGGTTGGTCCGAGTGTTGTTTGGTCTACGTTGCTGCTGTCAGGGGTTGTTGTACTTGTTGTTATTTTTGTTGTTGTTGTTATTTTTGTTGTTGTTGCCTCTTGATTCCGGTTTTTCGGTATTTGCTTGCCGTCGCCGCTATTGACGACTTTGTTCATCACTACGAATCTGGTGGTTCGGTAGTTTCTTGACGTCGTTCTTTGTCGCTGCCACTGCTGTATGTTGTTTGTAAACAAACTTGTTGACGTTGGTGTTCTGCTTTGAAGGGTGCTGCAGCACGGATGGCAAGAGATTCTTCACTCCGAAAAATGTACACGAATATCGCATTAGAACGTTCGCGATTTTATTTGCCAAAACCTCGTTGTATCCGAATACTTGATATAAACCTGTTGTTGCTTGTACATGGTCTCCCAGAAGTATTTAGAAAGCGACATAGGGAATTGTAGAGCTCGCTAACGTAAATATTTTTCGAATGAAACATGGTCTCTGAGACATCTTGTTTTGGCGTGAAAGTGATATTACTAAATTCTGTGGTACTGGTGTTGTTGCTCGACATAGGAGCACAAAATGTGAAATTGCGAGACAACCAGTTTCTAAATATTTCTGGGAGATCGTTTAATTAGTTGTGTCCAAAAACTGCACACTAAACTTGTAAGCAGGGCTGGCAAGTCCGTTATTGAAACGCTAACACTCTAGGCTATATACATGAGTTTTCAACAAACGAATGCCTGC
>QVRM01003087.1:0-110000 GCA_003439945.1 Dermanyssus gallinae
CCCGGGCTCGGCTGAGTGATGACGGCGCAGACGACGAAGCCAACACGAAAACAACAATAGCAACAATGACGATTACGTCGATAATGATTATGAAGGGTCTCCTCAATCGGCCAGTGACCCTTTCTAGCCGCGTAACCCACTGTCGCGCAAGAGATCGCGGGATTCTGAATCAACAGGTCTGTTGTTTTTTTGTATTGAATCTATAATATTGTAAACAACCATTTCCATCGGAACTAGTTTCGGGTTACTTCGCTGATAATGAAGGTTCTTCGTTATACGCTCCGTGTATTATTGTTCCCTTATAACGTTGGTCTTCGGCCGCCATTCCAAGTCGTCGTCGGCTCGTCCATACAGTCCAGTCTGATACGCTGCCTTCATTTGCACTCTGCATCCTCGTAGCATCATAGCAGTAACTAGGTCTGTTACCGTCATGTCCGAAGACGCCACCTTTGCCAGTGAGTCCTGTCGCACGTTTTCAAATGCTGGACAGAGGAAGACTGTGCTGGTCACGTCATCCTACTCGTCTCCGTGTCGCCCATGTCGTCCGGAGCCTTGCCTATACTATGCAGATGTCTTTGGAAGTACCCATGTTCCGTCAAGATCTGTGTAGTCAGATACTAGGTAACGCCTCCAGGCTCTCTGTTGAACCAATTCTCAAGATCGCGATGATCTAACGGGTCCAGGTTTCTGGTACGCCTGCTGGTGTCCCTCGTGCCAACCTCTAAGCAAATCTCTAAATTGCCAGGCGTCGATGTTTCATAATGATCGGTTCTGTTTCCATCGTGTTCGCTCCTCGATCCTCCCGGGCCATCATGGTATTGTTCTTGCTACCGCGATAACGGCCGTTGTTTCAACTGTTTAGTATGCGTTGGCCATATGTGTTGTCGTGGAGTTTTTAATGCGCTTTCAGGAGCTTTTTTGTGTTTCGCGTCAAATTTGTAGCACATTCCTCGTGTTGGAGCGACGCACAGAACGGTAGACTCCGTTACCGAGGCGAGATGTCCTCTTATGCTCTCAGTTGCTCCGCGTGTCCTCGGTAGGAATGTTTGCCAGCTTTTCTGCCTTCGCGGCCACCTCGTCGATGTGTACGTTACTCGAGAGGGCCGTATCTATTGTGACACCCAGAGATTCCGACCCTGGAACCATACTCGCGCTCTGCACCGAAGGATGAGGATAAGGCGTCCCTGTTCAACCCTGCTCCAGTAACCAGTAACGTGCCGCCGACGACGCCCGTGCATAATTCGATAGTACTCAGCAAGTCACCGATCGAGTTTAATGAGCGTAACATTCACTCGCAATTACTGCGTTTGAAGCCCAAGTGCAGCCATACACCTAATGGCATCCAACCAATCTTTAAAACTGCCATATTTCTAGCGGAGCTGCTTGAACAGATCTTCGAGCGATCGTATAAAACTTTAAAATTAAAAACTTTAAAATTCCTACTTTTGTAATAAGAAGTATTGTAGCCCCGATACGTAAAAAAGGCTCACGAAACGCTTTGAGAATTATCGTCTTGTGTCGCAGTGTTTTTTTTGTCGCCTGCACTGTTTTTAAGATAGTCTTAGCCAGAAACATCACCAGTTATATAACCGTAGACAAGTTATTCGATGCGGCACAATGTGGTTTTATGCCTCCTCGATCTACGTGTACGCAACCACTAGTGATGGCGCACGGATGGAGGCTACACATACACAAACACCATTAGCATTGTATTTATTTTTATTAGAAAAGTGCTTTCAACAGGCTTGCTTTTGTGTCCAATGTTTGTTCTGGAGAAGAAATTCTTTACACCACCGAGTGTCAAATATATTTTGTGCGCAGACAATCCTAAAATATAAAGAGCGCTTGACTCCTCATCAGCGCACACGGCACGGAGTCCGCTGTGGACCGCAGTCCGGTGTGGACGGCGCCAACCGTTTGTGCATTGACAACGGTATGCAGCTCTCTGCTTTTGAGTGTCTCGTTTTAAAACACGGCTTCTCCGAGCTAAACTACTTACTCAGTGGATCAACACTGCAAACTGCCAATGCGGCGCAGGATCTTAGAGTCTTAATATTGACGGACCTCATCTTCTCCGCCCAGATCAAACAACAAGTCAAAACAGCATCTATACTTGAAAACATGTTGTTTTGCTGTTCCATTATTACGGAGCTTACGGTGTACTTTCGTTTCACAAATCGATTGCGTTGTCAAGACGTTTATACTGTTCGCTCGTATAGGCGTTCACATGTGTGTAAATATTTAGGTATGATTGAATGTGTGCGACTGCACAGGTTTCCCCTTCGACCAGTAGTTTCTCAGCCTTTATTTCGTGATTAAAAGAGCCTTTATTCTATATTAGGCGGACTTGGGCCTTTGGTTTTTCTTTCGTTCTTTTTTTGGCCTCCTGTAGAACTAGGTCGAGGTCCATTTCCATTGATAGTCCTTTGCGGAAGCCAAATTGCTTGTCCAAGAATGTTTCTCTTTCTTCCAGATCCGCCGTTAGCCTCATATTAATGACCGTCAAATGACCATGGCACCCAAAAAAACATATTGGGCTGGACGCATGCGTATCAGTGGGCAGCATTCCTGGTTTTCTTATAAAGGCCAAGGTAGCCTTCTTTCACTACGCTGGGTAAATCCCTTTTCTCATAAGTTAGTCTGTCATGTGTTTAAAGAATTCCGAACGTTTTTAAAGAACATCATTATAGCTTTCACCCAGACCGGGTGCATTACCGTTAGGTGACCTTTGCGGTAGCTATTTCCCCTTGTGTGGCTTGGGGTATGCCTTCCTCCTCCGTAATTATATGTGGGCGGATACGTTTAGCGCAACTAGCAAAGAGTCGCCTGACCGCGTTTGCTGCCAGGTCTTTTGGGAACGCTGGCCATGATCTCCGTAATTAGCCCATGACAATCCTTAGTGGCATTCCCCATATGTTGTTTTCCACTTCCTCTCAAAGCTCTTTCTTGCCGCTATTAATATTCTTCCCGAGAGCCTTTTTCGCGGCTTGTAGCCACTCTTAAGTGTTTTCCTATCCTTGTGCTTTTCCTTCTAGCATAGGTGTGCATCCGCCGCGCCGCATGACTTGACTCCCTCAGGTCCGCGATTTCTTCGGTCTACCAGTGTTAAGGCGGGGACGCTTGCACACACCACGGTTGAGGCGAGGCTGCCACAACATTCGTACTGTATATATCTGTGGTAATTTCGGGAGTCTTTTACTGAGACCCTCCAGTTTGCCACTCTATTTAGTGTATTTTCACATTAAAATGTTAATATCTATTGATAAAACGTGGCTGCTAAAAAACACCTTCTGTTGCTGTCATATATTACATATAATATTTTTTTCACCATAGTTGTTGGTAGTAGGATTCGATTGACACACATAGTTTGCTACGAAATTATAAAAATTTCTCGTTCACGCGCGCCTGTAACGAGTTTGAGCCTAGTGCCGAACATATTAATATATGATATCGACAGATGTTGCACTCACCACAAAACTTACACACACAGTCGTTAATATCATAACATTCACCCCTGAGACACATATAATGGTGATAACCGTGCCATGTTACCCTGCACACTAATGGTCGGTCACTTTGGAAGGCGCGTTTCCACTTCGCTTAGCGAAAAGCAGGCCCATCTGTATAGTTACACATAACACAATGTACGTTTCGGTCTTCCCTGAACGTCCTGTACATGTCTAGTGTAATTGCGCTGGTCGCTAATTTGTCTAGGATTAAGTCTTCTACCAGAGTGCGTTCTCCGCAAAGTTCTAGTGTCAAGGTAGCTGACGCGTTCTTGGGTAATCCCAGTACAAGTTTCACAAAGCACGCCTTTACACGGTCTAAATTTTTGAGATCGCGTAGTGTTAGGTGCGGCGCAATTATTGGAAAACAGTACTGGAGTATCGGGGTAATTTTCATCCTGAATATTTTCATTGCTGTCTTAAGATCCACGTCTCGAATGTCTCCGAGTAGCATAATCGCGGCCGTGGCCTTTGCTCGCAGTTCCTCGATGTGTCTGCTAAAAGTCAGTCGTGGTGTCAGGGTTACGCCAAGATACGAGAAATGGTTGACCAGCTCAAGGCAAATACTGTTGAAATTGACGCGATGGTCGGCAACGGCGTATGAGCCGCCGCGACTGAAGCGAAGGATCTTTGTCTTAGAATTATTAATTATCAGTCGGTTCTCCAAACACTATTTGAAGGTTTCATTTAAGTAAAATTGTACGTGATCCCGAGATTTGGCTAAGATGACGAGGTCGTCCGCGTAGAAGGCATGCGGTGCTTTCATTGAGCGCAGAAGGTCTGCTAAGCCAGCAATGTACAGTATAAAAAGAAATGGGCTTGCGGAGTCGCTCTGCGCTACTCCAGTCTTTTGTGTAACAGGCTCGTTTATATAGTGATTTCCGTTTTTTATGGTTATAAAATTGTGGCTCAGCATGTCCCGAATTAAATAGAATAGTTGGCCCTTAATATCGAACCTCTCTTAGGGGATTTCGAGGAGGGGGTCCCTAGGCACACTGTCGAAGGCGGTTTGGAAGTCGACAAAGGCCGCATACGTCATATTTGTGTCTCGTTGGCGTTCACTGACGTGTTCAATCACAAGCCGAACCGCGTCTGCTGTTGACCTTCCAGGCAGAAATCCGAACTGTTCACAGGGCAGATCGTTAATCGTGCATTCATACATCCTCTTCACTATGAGCAATGTAAGCAGTCAGTAGGATCCCCTTTCTTTTTGTAAATGGGCTGCATGAGTATTTTTCTCCACTGGTTTGGTATTCTGCCTTGTCGAGCGCATTTATTAAAAAGCCTAGTCAAATACGGGCCTATAGTTTGCACGTTAGCGTTTAAATGTTCATACGCAATAAGATCCGGCCCAGCTGATTTGCCATTTTGTCTCGACATTATTGCACTTATGACTTCATTTTCTGTAAACGTAAGAGTTTTGTCTGAGCGGGAGTGTAAATTCGTTTCCTAAAAGGTCTTTAAAATGTCTGATACACTCGGTATCGTTTATGAGTGGCTTTCCTGGATCTACTCTATGTGGCAGGAGAAGCCACGGTTTATTTACACTGAGCTGTATAAGATTTAGACGTCGCTGTTGTTGATAATGCTGCCTCTCGTATCATGTTTTTAAAAGCTCGTTTCATTAGCGCTAACTGGTAAAATCAATTTTTGTTATAATCTCTATTGTTACAAATTGCATATTTTAAAACTCTACATTCGTGGACGAACCAGGGTTTGTGCTTGCGCGGTTTTTTTTCGCTTGTAAGCGATGATAGGTGTATAGCCCAGCGAAGGGTCCTTTCGCTGTCATATTTGGACGTTCTTAATCTTTTTTTTAATTTTTGGGTTTCTCAATGTCTTTTTATGGGAAGCGAAACCGTCTTCGTACTGATTATCGCTCGACGCATGTTCGTAGCTTACAATTGCGGCCTTGAGGGTGTTGTTCCTTGTTGGAGTTTTGTTTCTTTTCTTTGTGAAGGAGCAGGGTTCCTTTAGTGTCAGACCCTTTGCCACCGCCTCTTGTTTTACTTAGGATTTCCTTATGTCCCCGATGCATTGCCTCTAGACTAGGCACTCCATGGAGTTTGCCACGCGCCCGGCATCTCAGCGCCTTTGTCGCAGGTTTTGAGGGCATAGCCTAGCGCATAGAAGATTAGACCTTTCGTTCGCTCTCGCTACTTAATTTCATAAAGTCCGATAGTGTGCTGTTGTTCCTGCAAGAAGCCGAGACTGGTTTCAGTGCATCTAAACGATGCTGCATTATCGTTTAAGTTGAATGCACGCGCGTTAAGCTTTACAAAATGCCGGGCCTTCTGACCGCTTTTACGGTCAGAGAAACGGGCCCCAACTGGGACGCTTCCAACACCATCTGCCAGGGGGCAGACGGTGGCGAATGAGGCAACAAGAAAATGAAGCGCTGCTACAAAAGATCATCGCTAGGTGCCGGTTACGGTGGACGAAGATAAGCTCACCAAAACTCTCATTGCCGCATGTTCAAAGGCTGGTCCGCCTTACCCAAATGGCAGGGGTGATCAATAACACAGGTTCGTTTACTTGTGGAGCGATAAGATTGAGGAAGCAAGAAAGCGATGTACAAGGCTAACCAGGGCATATGCTAAGCAACACAGCGGGCTAAGTGGAAGAATTGACCAAGGAGAGACGGGGCTAGACGTTGACGAGCAATCGGCCACACTCTTGAAAAGTTACAAAGCTGCCCGCAAAGACTTTCAAAACCTCATTTAGAAGAGTAAGACACAAACGTGGAAACAGCTAATAAAAGACGTGGAAAGATCCGTGTGGGGGGTTTTCGTACCGAATCTTGATAGGCAAGCTCCGGGCGCCTTCTCCGAGACTCCCTCCGAATGTTCTAAAGGATCAGGTCCATAGCTTATTTCCGGTTCATTCGTAAAGGGGCGACGGGGAAGAGCCCTTGGTTGCCGAAGATGACATTCCCGAGGTAACGTTGCAGGAGGTCGAGCGAGCATGGCAATGGTTGGCACCCGGCCCGGATGTAGTACCCCCCGGAGCAGTAAGACTGCCAGTAAAACGATGGCCGGATTTGTTTTAAGCACTGGTGACGCGTCTTCTAAGAGAGGAGTAATTTCTGCAGCTGTGGAAAAACGCCAACTTGGTACTGATCCCCAAATCAGCGGGAGAAGGGAATGCCTGAACAGGTACTTCTGCTAAGGGACTTTTATTTAATATGTATATACAGCCCACCTGACCGCAACGTGACAGACATTTTACTTGATATAGGAGAGTCCCTGATGCTATGCACAGACAATTATAAACACCCTTTCATAGCAGGGGACATGAATTGTAACCTCGCTAAAGATGACTCACGAACGACAGCTTTTATCGAGGGAGTAAGGGAAATGGGCTTTCAAATAGAAGGTAATTATTCCGACGCTACATATATAGCATGGAATGGAAAAAGTGCTGTAGACCTAATTGATTGATTTATTATTCGCTTGGCATGCATAATTAAATACACATGTCACCCTTTTTTATCAGGGGCGCTTAGAGCGGCAGCATATATGTTACCTATGCATCTAAATAATCAATGTACACTTCCATACCTACTGAGTATTTGCTTTCCATTGGGACAGCCTCTTCTTTGTAATATCGACCAGGTCCTTTCTAACGTTTGGTCCTAGAGCTAGGGCGCCCGACAGCTCTATATCTCTGCTTCCCCCTAGGGCTGTACATTCTTTAACAATATGCTCAATTGACTCATTCCCTAGCCCACATGCTCGACATTCTGTACTTTGTCCCTCCATATATTTAGCTCTTTGTATCCTTGTATCCAACATCCCTGCCCTGGCATCTGCCAATAGCCCGCTCGCTCTTGAATTATCGTATACCCATTCTACCCCGCCCTTTTCCGTCTGGAACCCATCGCCAATTTCCATTTGCCTGTATATGACTTGTTCACCCTCAATTTCACCATCTTCTCCGATATTCCCGCTCTGGTCCATTGCTGACTATTGTACCCAATCTCCCTAGCTGCAAATTCTACTCTGCGATCCCACTTCGTTTTCATCTTTAGTGCCGTCTTTACCAGCTGCATCTGTTTAACCCATCTTTTATTTGTGACACTTTTAATCCTAACACTAAATCTTAGCTTACTTTGTACTTCCCTTTGTATAAATTTTGACATTCCTCCTTCGCCCTCAAGAAATTCCCTAGCGCAATTAAAACGGCAACCCAATGCAAATCTTATCACTTCTCTTTGTATTGTTTCTAACTTCTTTCCTAACCTCGCGCTGTGGACCAGAGAGGCATTAGCAAAGGTCAATCCTGGCACATACATGGCCTTCCATATATTCCTTGTTACTATATATTTGTTAAACCCCCAGAGGCCCTTACACCTTACTGCATTTCTTCCTCTTTCAGCTTTCTTCCTCCGTAATATCTCTTCTTTTTCTAGATAATTCCCCCCTGTAGTCATTGTCACCCCAAGATACTTGTACTCACTTTTATACCCCAATTCCTTCCCCTGTGCTACAAGCTTTCTTTCCTCCCTAATTCCGTTAAATACTAAAATTGCGCTCCTTTTTTCATTAAACACCATGTCTAGTTCCTCCGCTGCTTCCCCACATGCATTCAACATTTGTTGAACCTCGCTAGTGCCCCGCCCTAACACTACCATATCATCAGCAAACAGCAGCACAGGTGTCTTGATATATACACCTTTTTCCCCTATCTGCCACCCTAAACCCGTTTTATTAATCCTTCGCGCTATTCTCTCTATATACATCAAAAAAATAACCGATGACAACGGACAGCCTTGCCTGACCCCCTTAGCGACTATGAACTCTCTAGATTGTTCGGCTGCTATTATTATTCTTACCATGTTATTTCTGTAAATTTCTTCCAGCAACTCTACCCAACTTCTCTCCAAACCCTCCTCTAGCATAATTTTAAACAACTTTGTTCTGTCCACCATATCATATGCTTTCTTAAGATCTAAAAATCCTGCCACAGACCCTTGTCCCCGCAATCTCGATGTTTCGACAACCTGACTTAGTAGGAAAAGGTGATCGTCTAGCCTATATCCTTTCCTAAATCCGCATTGCCATTCTCCTATTTCTCATTTGTCTCCAGAATACTCTGCAGCCTATTCTTAAACACTTGCATAATATTCGATACGCTATAGGTGTAATTGTGATCGGTCGCCTATTTTGTAGAGTGTCATTATCTACCCCCTCCTTGGGAATAAGAAACTCTTCCCTTGCGCCAACCCTCCGGGATTCTGCCCCCTCCAAATATATTATTAAATTGCTTCGTTAGATAATGCACGTACTCTTTTCCCAAAGCCTGTACAATTCCTACCGAAATCCCGTCAGGTTCATTGTTTTTTTTAACACGCTTTCGATCTCGTCTGCTGTGGTTGTAATTTCTGTGCTAGTTCTTGTCTTTTCTATACTGCTCACGTTAGTCGTAAAAATAGTGCTTGTAACGCGGTGTCCATTTCATCTATTGTATGTTCTGTCCTGGACTTATTTGTCATCCTTGTTTTTTCCTGTCTGGCATAGTCCCAGAACTGTTTGGCTCGCTGACCCTTGGGGGCCCTTAAAATCCTGTTAAATTCTCTCTCGTCTGCGTTTTTAATTGCATCCTGTATTAACATTTGAGCTTTATTCTTGGCTTCCTTGTAATTTTCCCAATACTTTTCTGCCTTGTCTGTGTCCCTTCCCTTACCTTTCTATGCTCCTTACTCCACCTTTTCCTTTCCATTATTGCCGTATTTATTTCATCACTCCACCATCCTCGTTCTCCTCCCTTTTGAACTCCCCTCCCTATCTTACAACACTTGTCATATGCCTCCTTAATATTCCTATGCATCTCGTCTACCTGCCTTTCCCCATTTGCCACTAAGAGCTGTTTTATATATTCTACTTTCTGTGCCCATTCGTGTTTATCCAGACATTTCTTTTGTACAACTACGCGTCCTGGCTTCTTCTTCCTCCCACTCACTTCTACCCAATTATGATCACTTCCAACATTGTATGTTTTCTCTTCGTCTATCTTGATTTCTTCTACCCATTTATCTATTTTACCCTTCGTCAGTACATAATCTACGCATAACTTTCTATCCCCCTGCGTGTACGTATATCTCCCTTCTACCCGCGGGTCCAAATTTAAAATGTGGGCCTCACTCGACTCTGCTAATTGTATTAGTCTTCTGCCCGCTCTGTCTTCTCGTCCATCTAGCTGTTCGATATGTGCATTCCAATCTCCCAAACATATTACCCCTCCTTTATCCTGATATTCCTCCATTACTTTATATACCCTTTCAAATAGCTGGTCATCTTCTTCTTCCGTGTTGCTTGGCGCTCTGTATACCCCCATTACGGCCCCGATTGTCCCTTCCATGCGTATCTCTATAACCACCAGATCCTTCATTTTGGCATTCACAACTTCTTCGCACGAAATAGCATCCCTAGTTAATATCCCAACTCCCCCAAACCTGTTTTCTCCATTGTCCGTATTCCGATTTGTACCATACCAATTATATCCCTTTAAACCCGGCGGCACTTCCATATCCCGCAAATGCGTTTCCGTTACTATCATGATATCCACAGACCTTATTATTAGTAATTTATATAATTCTTCCCACGTTCCTCTTCGCCTCCCCCCTCTCATATTTAGCATGGCAACCCGTTCAAAAGGAACATTACTCCTAGGCTTTCCTTTTGCCCTGTTTCCTCTTTTGCATCTTAGGCCAACCTTCATCTCCTCCCCTCGATGCCACTGATGGCCAACCGTCTGATCACTTCCAATGCCCCCTTGATCTCCGCTGCTCCTATGTGTTCCCCCTCCCTCGAGAAAGAGCTCCCGTTGTCCCGTTTCCCCCTGTACGTGTTGTCCCACTCTTCCCTGTATCCATGCTGTCCCCTCATCTCTCTTATGTCCCTGTATCTGTTGTCCCATCCTGTGTGTCTGTAGCGTACCGTTTGCCCCTCGTTTAAATGCCCATACCGCGTGCCGGAAAATTTGTGTTTGGAACTCGCATTTCCAGTGCGCTGCGCTGATTTTGTTGATTCCACGTCTGCATCCCCCTAACGTGCTCTGTTGCCCTATATCCTACTTGGGCATTGACTACTTTAATTATAGTAGGCCTGACTTTGTGCCAATCGCACGCTCTTTTGCCAATTGGCCGTGCCGCTAGTACCGCACCTACCTCCCCGTAGTGCACTCCATCAAAGGCCATGGCCCTTGGATTGTCTTAAATGTATTCAAGAGACAAGTATTCGTAATTCGCTGCTCTGACCAACTGCATTATTTTTCTATTGACTGCCCTGCACGTACCCCGATAGTCCCGCCCTTCTTTAGTATCCACGACCATTGGAAGCGAACACACTGTCAGTACTACGTTACTCCGTTTGCAAAATTCTATCAGGTTTTGTATGTGTGTGCTTATCTCATTCACAGCACCTTCTATATCCCGAGCCTGAAACACATCTACCAGTCCCCCATGAAACACTAGCCTATGTTCCACATTATTGAACATTTGAATATATTGCTTTGTTGCTGCCACAATATTCCTTACTCCTCGGCCCCTCATAGTGATAAAATAAACCCCTCCTGTATTAATAGCAATAATAATTATGAGTACTTCTAGTGAACCGGGAGCTTATATAAAAGACCATAAAACGACAGTTTCAGCCGAGCGGAAGCACTGCAAAGTTACCTTCAGCCTTGCGCATACGAAGATAACTGGCCGTGACACACGAATTTCCCTCGCCCGCAAGATAAGTCTCAGCAAGCTAGAACAAGCCTTATATCTACTCCCAGATGCGACCGAAGTAGACACAGACTTTTACGAGCGTTCACTTCGGTGGGCCATTCAATCTGCAGCATCATATAAGAGGAACACTGCGACGAGACACAAACCATGGTTCGATCACGAGTGCAAAACCATCAAAACGCACATTTGTTGCTACGACGATTGGAGCCTAGCAGGGCTGGCAAACCTAGCTGATCTAAAGAAAACGTGATCTAAAGAAATATGAATACGAGACCGCGCAGCGCACACAACAGGTAAAAGAAAGCATCCAGAAACCGTGGATCCTCTTACCGAAGAGACCTGCTGTAGCAAACCCACTAATAAACGACGAGGAATGGGTCTCGCATTTCACAACGCTACTAAGCCACGATGTTCAACTGCCTGACAATGAACACGCACCCCATATAGAGCCTGACTGGGCAGACTTTACGGAAGGGGAGGTTCGAATGGCTACACTAGCGAAGAAAAACGGAAAATCATCAGGTCCTGATGATATTTACTACGAACATCTTAAGCAGGGAATAGAGCACATAGCCCCAAAGCTAACAGCGCTGTTTAACGTATGCTTAGAACAAGGACACACACCCGAACAATGGCGCCGAAGCTACCTGCAACCAATTTACAAAAACAAAGGCGACGCCACTGACCCAGCGAACTACCGCGGGATAGCATTAACTAGCGTAGTCTACAGGCATCAAAGGTCGAATGTTCAACCTAATAAGAAGCATTCTCACTGCGAACTATATCACAATCAGAAATGGGCCTCACTGTATTGCGCAAGAAGTTAAACAGACAATTGGGCTAGCACAAGGCGACCCGGCAAGCCCTTTCTTATTCATCCTTTATGTCACAGGGTTAAGCCAAATACTTCGAAATGCTAAAGCCCCGCATGTATTCTACGCTGACGATTTCATCATAATGGCCAAGTCAAGACCACATCTACAGTTTTACCTGAATGAAATGAGCCAATGGTGCGCACAGTATAAGCTGACAATTAATATATCCAAGACAAAAGTTCTTTGATTTTCCCGAGGAGGTCGATACGCCAGTCTTGACCACATCATCAGGGTCAATAACCAAAATATTGAATTAGTAAGTCAATTTAGCTATCTCGGAGTAATTTTGACCCCTGGCCTATCTTTTACAAAGCACATAGAGAACAAACGTGCAAAAGCAGTATCGGCCATGACGCTACTCGGAGATCTTACCCAAATTGACATTAAGACTAGAATGAACCTTTTTAAGATAAAATAGCTCCGATTATAACATACTGCCTTCGGGCCATTGCACCAAACTTAACCTTAGACAACATTAAGGAGATAGACAAAATAAAAGCAAATTTTGTGAAATATATGCTCGGACTGCCGCGTAACGCATCGACAACCTTGGCGATGGAACTATGCCAAGAGCGAAGCTTTGTGGAAGATCTTATCTTGGACAAATACGTTTTTAGCCCACTCGTCGTAGAGCAATATCGCGCATACAGAGAAAAGCTTAATTTAAGCTTTGCCATAGAGAATTTCACTGACGGTCCTGCATTCACGACAGACCGTTGGAAGCAGGGAATGCAAGTGAACAGACGGGTACTCTGCAGACTTACCTGGCATGGCTACCACCAATATATATGCCTAAAAGGGTATTGCTTTGAAATTGAAGATTGTGTATGTAAATATTGTGGCACATGTAATATTGACCGATACCACATACTGCAATGCAAGGAAATAGAAGCTGGTTCAATGCATGCAGTAGTGAAAGATGTTATTAGCCGATATGAATTTTAGGTAGCATCTACCAATTTCTGGTGAAATAAACCTGTATATAATTTTTGAAAGCCCCAACGCCTAAATTGAAAGGGCCCTGTGAGACGTCCAGTACGGTTTATGTAAGGGGAAGTCCACGCTTGACGCCCTAACACAGGTTTTGAAACGAGCAGCCGAGCAGTTAACGAAGACCGCGAAAAAATAGTAGTCGAGATAGTAGCCTATGCCGATGGCTTGGCGCTGGCTATCACGGCACGGAAAACTGGAATCCTAGAAAATGCCACTAATGAAATCTTGAAGCAGGTGGCACACTGAATGAAAGACCGCTCCTTAAGACTGGATCCGCACAAGATGAAAGCGCAGTACCTTAAAGGGAAGAAGAAAAAGAGGAATAACGGTTTGCGTCTGAACGGTCATCCTGCCAAGCTCGCTCGGACAGCAAAGTATCTTGTAGTAGTGTTCGTCAAGAATTTCAATGGATCGACGCATATCCAGCACGTGGCTGGCTAAGTTCACAATGTTGCGGCCAGACTGGTATGGCTAATGCCCAGATTCGGGAGCCGCACAGAAGGAAATCGGCGCCTACTGGCCAGAGTAGCGGAGCCGGTAGCGCTATATGCAACTCCAAAATGGGCACACATGGCGCTGAGCACACAAAGGAACAGGAGAGCGCTGTAACCGTCACAGCGGCCGGTAACCAATCTTATCGGCCGGACTTACCGCACAGTGTCGACTGCAGCCCTCCTGGTTCTGTCTAAGATGCTGCCATGGGATCTGCTGGCAAGTGAGCAAGCCGAAAAATAGAAGAACGACGATCTTGACTTTACAACGGCTAGATCAGAGACCATCGACCGGTGGCATAAGGCATGAGTCGCGGTGCAGCCGGGAGACTGTCTGAGGCCACCCGCGGGGAGCTGGCCCAGAGGCCTCATCCCTGACCTGAAGGCGTGGTACAACTGCAACCACGGTGAGCTGTTCTATGGTACGACATAGGTGCTGAACGGGCACGGCCAGTTACAAACGTACATGCGCGTTATGCAGATCAGGTGAGATAGGACGATATTGAACACCCAGTTCTGCGATGACCGGCTCTCTGAGAGGCCAGAGACGCGGGTGCGGCTACTGTGGCGGGAACGCCGATCAAAGAAGCCCTTAGAGGTGGTCAACGAAACTTCAGGATAGCTCATTCTAACGGTCGATCCAGTCGATAGGGAGCATCCGTCGGTGAAAGGAAAATAGTAGGGAAAGAGACAGCAGAGGCGAACCAGCCTTGGGATTAGGCAGAAAAAGCCAGGAACACTTTAGGCGATGACTCTCAACGTATCCTCAAATGGTGGAGCTGTGGGAGGGGTTAACTGTCTGGCTGGCGCGCCTAGGCTGCACCAAGGCAGACCGAAGGCGCCGGATGGGAGTAGAATGCTGGAGTTGATACGACATCCGCTCTTATGCGGGGGCCGGATTTACTGGGTTTGCGAGTCTAAGACTTGTCACCGTGGGTGGAGTGGCGCATGTCCATCAGCACTGCCGAAATTCTCCAACGTAATGCTGAGAGGTTTCAGCAGAAAAAAATAAAGGTTCAAATGTCACAATTATATCTCACGTGGTTGATGCACTGTGTTGTCGGCACTTAGCCCACGCTTGCTTACCTACTGCACTTGGGCTTTTAGGCTGGCGCTCGCGCTACCCCCTCGTTATTATATGGCAGGTTTCGGGAATCAACTCAATGCACACGCGTCGCCAACATGCGTTACTCTGCGTGGGACAGCTTCGAGTGTCGGACTTGCAACCCCCACCTAACAAATCTGTGTTCCTGCTTCCCCCCGGGATTACCAGGTCTGCTTCTACTCTCCTAAAAGATAACGGTCGCAAATAATTGAACAATCTCATACATTCAATATCATACACCCAATCTCATACCCTGAGCATATGCGAAGTCCATCCACGATCGATTCATTCAGCAGTAGTGCCATAACAGATCCTCTGGCGGCCAGGCGGCGATGTTGGCGATGCGACTAAATTATGTGGTTTCTGATGTTCATATTTAACATCAAATGTCAAAATAGATGTGACGTCTGCAAATTTAGAGATATGCTGCTGTTGCTGATTAGCGCCACTGTTTTAACTGCCTGTGGTATCTTTTATTCTAAGGAATGATCATTCAACTTCAATAAAATGCCTTGGTGGGAACAAAGTGCCTTGTTGGTCAGTCGCCTTCGAGCGCACTTTGAACTTCTCGGAGAATTGCCTGAAACCACCATCAATTAGTTTTTGATTCGAGTGAAAACTAGTACCGAAGTGTTGTTTTCGCCGAGACTACCTTCAATGTCCTGCCTGTTTCGCGCTCGATGAATACGGTCCTCCCATCTTTTAGAAGACCATCGCATAATTTTGCTGTCTAGCTTTTTGGCTGAAAAGTTATGCGACCTTGTGACTTGCAATCTGTATCTCGGCATCACTTACATATGTAGAGAAAAATAGAAGACAAAGTTGCTGAATGGTTCTGCTGAAGAAGCTGCTCCAGTGAATCTTGTGAAGTGTTTGAGTCAGTCACCCTTACTAAGTGCGATTGCCTGTCCTTCTGTTTCCAATTTAAGTTCGTAGTATGAAGTTAGCCTAGGTTAGATCTTGGAATTCGGCACCTCGGTTAAGATATAATAAGCACCTTGCCACAGGTGTCGGTATTGAAATTGGTTTGCAGTGCGCGTCATTCCAAGTTTTGAAAACATGTCTAATTATTCTCCTCTGCAGCCTTATTGATATAAGGATGACTCAATAGGCAACGCGTATCTTCATCGATCATTGGCGCTCGCGGATCTGAAAAATGTCTTTTTTAGCTAGAGCTTTTTGTAGATACCTACCGACAATTACTTTACTCGTGTTTCTTAACGTATCGAGAGCAGTAGCTATCGTATTTGACTGCTCTAATTAAATCTTAGCAGACTTATTTGGAAATGTGCATAGCTAATCATGTGCCAAATAGTGTTGGTATAGTAATCACAAGTTAGCTTAATTGGTGTAAGTAATTGGTGTTTTTCGGTTGTCATACTAATTGTAGAGCTTGGTTTTCTAATTATGGCGGTGGGATTTACATGCATTACATTTCGTCGTTCGTTATCTCCAGCACCGCGCATATACCGCGGCGACCTTCCTCAGTATAATTGTTTAATTTCGCGGAAAAACTACTCTCTGCTAATATACTCATATGTACTGAGCCCGACAATATGACGCCACCGCTCATTCCTGTATCTAAACACGTCGGCGATTTCTCTTTTTCTTCAGTAAGTATTGGCTCGGTTAAGGCGTTGCACGTGTTTTTGTCTCTCAGAGTGGTCTGACGAGGTTGATCCGTGTTGGATTCGTATTATGCTGGCCGGGAATGCCATGAGTATATTGTCTATTGTCTTCACTATATGCTGCGACTAGCAATTTAGAGGATGAACGAACACGAGGCTTCGTCTGCTAAATGTAGGTTATCTAAATAAGGTCGGCACAAGGAAGCTTTTATTTTCACATCCGGTAGATCTGACCCCATTTTACAGCCTGCCAAGTGTTTTGTTAATTTCCGTTCACTCAACATACCTGTGTTGCAGATGGGTTTTGTTAGCTTGACGTTAGAGCAGATTATTTTGCTTTTTTGGTAGCTCGCTACCGAGATACCTCACTAAGCAACGTTGTAGACATCCATAGACACCAAGTCATTTGTAACGTGTGTTCGTTAAATAGCGCTGTGGAGGAGACAACGTTCGCGTTTACAAGGTGTCTTGGGGTTGACACTGACATAGGTCACAGATAGGCTAATTGCCTGTTTCCCATTTCCGCTAAACGAAGTTCCAGGAAATCTTCCTTGAGTTCGCAGTTCTACTAGACGTAATTCTAGGAAATCTTCCCACTTGGTGACGTTACTTATTATTCTGATGTCCTCGGCCGTATCGTATGAGGTGTCACGCACGTCTTCCCTTCGCTTCGGCATTTACACCACGTACTGCTGTATCTCTATAGGCCACCATGGTCGGCTCGCGTTCTTGATGAGTATATCTTGTGGAGCGTCTTCGGCTGTTACGGCTTGTCAAGTTTCCAGAGCCAAAACGCTTCCCATTTTGTATTAGGTACAATGAAACTTCTAGTTATTAGGCAACGCCAATCGTCCCAACCCCAAATTGCCTCGCCGTTGCTGTAGCATCGGACTTTTCCTGTCTCTCGTGCTTAGACCACCTGCAACCTGTCTCGTGTTGAAAGACTAGTTACGGACTCCTAACATTTCTTTTGTGTGCATGCTGTGCTTATGGCCATTTGTTGAACGCTTCTTAAACAAGCTCTTACTCTTAAAATAGATAGTCATTCTCCCGTTTACGTTGTATTCGGGTGTAATTGTGCAGTTCGTGCCGAATGAAAAGTGTAGGCTTTTCTAGTAGTCTCAGAGGTCAGGTAGGCTTCGCCTCTGAGACTAAACCGGCACAATGCTCCTAGATGATGTGTAATGAAGCAAGCACTCCTTCAGACGTGTAATGAAGCAAGCGCTTCAGGATGTCCCTTGGCCGAGCCGGGTGCTCCTCTAACTTAAGTGTGGCCGGTGGCGGTCAATGCCCGAAGCGAAGTTCCGGGCAGCAGTTCTTTGTCTCAATGCTCTGTCCCTTCATCCATGTTATCCACGTACTAGTGTGAAAAAGACATATTATTTCTGCGCCGTTTAAAAACTTGGCGAACTTGACTACGATATTGCAGTGTTGCAGTTTAGTCGATTGAGCGCCAACGCCAACGGTGACCATGGGCAAAAGAAAAACGCAGACGTCATTGACCCACCTGATAGCCTGTTATAGAGCTCTGAAGCCGCCATACTACCGGAGGAAAGCACGAACTTGAAGCAACTGGGTTGAATAACTAATCCGATTTAGAGTACTGGCGGTAGCTGAATTGTTTATTATTATTATTGTTATTATTATTATTATTATTATTATTCGCCAAATACTTTAGAATCATAACCCTACAACCACTCACATAGCGCTCAAAGCGGACATATTCAGCCAATGCCAATTCATGCGATCATTTGGTACCAAACATATGTCAATGCGAGCTGTGGTTGCGGAGTAATTACGAGTTTTCGGGCGGGATGTCCAGATTAAGTGCATGAAAAATGACGCGCCTGCGGCTGTCGCGCGACACGTCGGCAGTAGTGAACGTCGCCACACAGTCCATTTTACAATTTTATGGTATCGCTATAAATTCGTTCAGTCACACCCTGTATATATATATATATATATATATATATCTATATTATATATATTAACAAAGAACAACGGCCTTGATTAGGTGCAATTTGAGCAATTCCTAACTGAGTAGAGGTTTCGGCATTCTAACTAGGTCGAAACGAGCACGTGTTGCTCGCAAGCTCAGGCAGTAAGACACGAGACCGCATATAAACTAACGCAGTAAGTCTGAATTAAGCGTAAAAATATTTGCTTGCGTGAACCGTTTCAGGAATCAATGAGAGCAAAGAAGCAGGTGTAGACGACTGCTTAGATGATAGGGTACGATGCTGTGGCCAAACGTCTTTGCCTCATAAACATAGATGCAGGCAAGAGAGGCGGCTACTCGCCATGCCTACCGCCCACTGCTTCGGCGTTTAGACACGGCAAAACAAGCCAACGCGGACCAGTTTGTCTGCGTTTCATCTAGTGCAGGAAAAGATTGATTTACAGCGCCTTTACTTATATCGCTATAAATTACCTAGGCAACATTAAAGGTCGTGTTTTCGTGTCTTATCTTTATTTTAGCTCGTTTTATCTTCATCTTAGTTCGCCTACGGTCATTTGAACAATGTTCACCTTATTGCCATGGATTGTAATGATCGTGTGATATATAAATATTAGCAAATAAAGGTGCTTTTGTTGGCTGTTAGATGTTGTACGGTTCGATAAGCTGATCTGATCTGAATTCCCAAAGCATGTTTCAACTAGTCTACTAACCGGTTGGCCGATGATACGCCTTCAACTATATTAAGTGTATGTCTATGGCAGAACCAAGATTTCGGCTTTGGGAGCTGTAAACTACGGTGTACGAGCTCAGTGATCGATTGTCGCGGTTGTTGTGGTCTTTGCCGCTGATCTTGCTGCTCGTGTTGTTGTAGTTGTTGTTGTTGCTGTTGTCATCGTGCGCCCAGAACTCAGGTCTTGGTGGCATTTGCAACGAGTCCGTTGCTTCAGCCCATAATCGCGGGGTACTTGGAGGGCCGTGCTCGGACAGGAGCGAGTTGCACAAGCAGGATGCGATGTATGTGATGCCATGGCGCCCAGCACGGCGACGATAAAACGGGCGGTCAATTGCTAAGTCAACGACATTCAGCGACACGACAAAAAACGACAAGAAAACAACACAAGCGACCGAACAAGACAATCAGACAAAACAACACCGAACAACAACAACACAACACAACAACAAACACAACAAACACAACAACAACAACAACAACAACAACAACAACAACAACAACAACAACAACAACAACAACAACAACAACAACAACAACAACAACAACAACAACAACAACAACAACAACAACAACAACAACAACAACAACAACAACAACAACAACAACAACAACAACAACAACAACAACAACAACAACAACAACAACAACAACAACAACGACAACAACAACAACAACAACAACAACAACAACAACAACAACAACAACAACAACAACAACAACAACAACAACAACAACAACAACAACTAATAATAATAATAATTACTTTAATGGTTTATAAATATTAATATGTACAGGTATCGCAATTACTAATAATAAACATTATTCCTTAGTCCGTTAGTATCCTGATCAGGCTACTGTTGCTGGTGGTGATAATGATGATGAGTATGACAATGAACATAATAATAATATTTGTTATATGGTTTATAATTAATAATATGTGCGGGTATTGCAGTTACTAATAATAATAAACATTATTCCTTGGCCCAACTTAGCAATAGTTGTTACAAGACAGTAATAATAACCAAAGCAAGAAAAAGTGCTACGTGTTCTAAATAAAGAAAAGCAAGTTCTAACGTCACGAAGTCTGGCCTAGTGCGCTCTCGAGTAGACGCCCCTATCGGAAATGGATTACGTGTAGCTATTTTTGAGCTTTCAGCCTTAATAACAAAGTGGCCAATGACCGTTGTGAACTTATAACTTAGAGCGGCTTAAAGCTGCACTGTTCATCTATCAGAGCCTACTATCTAAATGTACTGAGTAAGGACATGACAGAGCGACCCGGATCCAGTAGGCCAGTGGTCTGGATCCGTAAAATCAACCAACGCGGTGGGCATGCGCTGGTTCGCCTTCACTGCTTCTATAGTGCCACAAGTGGGACTTGTAGGAAGCGTGATAGGGCGATATTTCCGCGTACCGCTATACCCGCTGGCTGACTAAATTGTGCCTTTATCAATTGCTTGTCTGAGGCGAGTGTCGAGCATTAGGCGTGTACGTGCTTTGCATAAACAAAGCAAGCCACATAGCAAGAATGACAATAGGTTCGACGTACCTGCAGAAGTGCCCACTATTGAGGACAATTCTTGAATTCTTTAGGCCGCTTTCCATCAGCATCACTTGCCCGCCCAATTCTACAGAGTCGCCAGCCACCACTCGTCTGTAACGGGTCAACAAATTACCGTCAGATATTATTATTATTATTATTATTGTTCGACGAGTGTCAGAACGACGAGTTGCCGGAATCTTTGATACTTGCTTTTTATGTATGTATAAATTGCCGAGTTCATACTAGTTTGGTGCATATATACTCAGGAAGGACCGCAGTCTGTACCCCAAAGTCACTATCTCTCTGAACCGGTAATAAAGTGTATTAACTTTAGCATTTGTTAAAGACCTTTTAAGAACTTACAACTTTCTAGAAACGGCAGAGTCTTTCGCAACGTATTATGACCGAAACGTATCTGCTTTTTATGCGAGCGACGATGTCTGACTTAAATAAACGGTCGACGAATAGAACAGCTCGCTATGTTTGCAATTAATGGTCTTTACTCAGGCACCTAATTGACAAAAATCTTCGAAATCTTCGAGATGTACTTGCGAATTGTGTAGACATTCATGCGCCATATACCACGTGGCTTGAATGCTTTTCCATTGGATGTTTTTATGTAGACCTACTGCTACAACAACGGTTAGTAAAGCCAACACAACTACATATATCGTCTACGGCATATATATATATATATATATATATATATATATACGAAGTACACACTTAAAATGTTCGCAGACATCGGGAGTTGAAAACATTGATTTAGGTCGCACAACGTTTTGGTTGGTTAGAAGTGAGATAGATTGCAACAATATTAAATTGAGTGACGACGCAACACTCACCGCAGGCTGTGTACTTCGTCTTGAAGCCGTTTGCTTTCGTAGTCGACATCCGAGGCGTTGAAGGCCAACGCAAAGAACAGCAGCAGGTAGTACATTGCATCAATGGCTGAGTACAGCGAGTTTGAGTCGCGTGTGACCGATCGAATCGACAGTACCACGCCACTAATCATTTCTATAAACCTTATGGAGCAGAGCAGCAAAACAGAAATCATTCGATTGCGTCGAGCCAATCGAATAATATCTGTCGTTAGTCGCTGGGACAGGCAAGAGACAGATGAAAACACACATATAAAATATATAGATAAGACAGAGAGAGGGAGAGAGATAGATATAATATAGAGATAGGGAGATAGATAGATAGGAGATAATGGATATAGATAGAGATATAGATATATAGATAGATATAGATATATAAGATATATAGTATATATATATTATATAGTATTATTATTATTAGTGTATTATATATATAATATCTATAGATATATATATATATTATATATATATTAAATATATATATATATATATAGACCTCCTGTCGGCTCGTAGTACTATTAAAAGGAGAGCCGGGCTGACAGAGAGTGAAGCTTAAGGGGGGAGGTGCGTTTAGTGGGTATGATCTCGGCGGAATAATGTCCAACCGTCGGGGGTGAGTCCCACACTGCATAGGGTCTGAGTTTCTATCTACTTGCCCTATGCGTTAGTGCCTAAAGCATTTAAATCCTCCTCCTCCAAAAAAATATATATATTATATATATATATATATATATATATATATATATATATATATATATATATATATATATATATTTATATATATATATATATATCATATTTTTGCACGGGTGTTGTCTCATTTGTTCGGCGTGCCCACAAGCATACGAATTGCTGTATAGAAGCTATTGCTATATCCTCGTGATGATAAAAAAAACATTGTGATTTATTTTTGTGTAAAGTGCTTATACATAGCATTCCATAGAGTTTATCGAGTGTGATTATGTGCCTTGTTGATTCATGTCACTTAGTCAAGTAAGCAAAGTCCGGCCTACCCAGCAGACAAGGCAATAGTGCATCTGTTTAGATTTAGTCGCTCGGTATACCACGTGCTGTCGAGGCCCCTGGGTGAGAGCTTGGTTCCTGGACAGCACAGCGATCACTTCCCCAGTCAAAAACGCTTTTCATCTGCGCGCGTCAGTGCTGTTGCCGCCTCGAGTTTAAAATCGAACCATAATATTCACGAGACTTGTGGGAAGCGATCGATGATAGTAGTACACTCATTTAAGAGGCATTTAGTACACTAATTCTTTTCTTTTTTAGTTTCATTATTAGACCGCTCATTTGGAAAATAGGTTTATGAGGATATATATATATATATAGTCCGTTGTTGTTTTTAGTGTTGCAAAACAATCAATAGTAATGTAAATAGCTTACACAATTATGTTTTTTTTGGCGATTTAAACATTCCAACCATAGAACTTCAATCCTTAGAAGCAGATCGTGCCTAGAAATGCCTCTAAGAGGTATATTATATAAAAACTACACACGCCTCAATATTTGAACTAGGAAACGACGATGTCGTCCTACATGAGGTAGCATAAAAGGCTCTTGGACAGGAATGAACTATGCCGTTGACAATTATTTTGCGAGGTTGGAATGAACTTAGTGTAAGCACGTATTGACGTAATGCCAGAATATGTAGAAGCCAGGGATCGACAACTCAATCGTTTCTCGTGGGTGAATGCAAAATGATCTAGCAAATGAGTCTCCCTTAGAATTAAAAGCATGTGCAAGGCAACTTATTTCGAGACGATTCTCTATGGTGACGCCCCGACTGAGGTTGTCACTGGTATTACTTTGAAAGTGTGGAGGAAGCCTTTATTTTAAATTAATTAAATATATATTCCTAAATGACTATTCTGAAACTTGAAAGTGAATGACGATAATATGCATATATTTCAACGCTCACCTATGTAAGCTTCCTATAGGTGAGAAAAAACCTCATTCCTCGACTGATGGAGAATTTTACATATATTGTCGACTCGGCTGGGGTAAACGGAGGGCGCACCAAAGGCTCGGTAATCTCCGTTTTCAGCTTCGACAGACTGGTGCTAAGTATTATGTACCTAAACAACAATTTTACATGGTTATTGATTTAGGTTCGAAGGGGTCGTGCCGTCGCCACTGATAAGCTTAAACTTAAAGCAGACGATACTGACATCTATCTATTCGAATGGGAGAACAGGATGGAAGATCTTGTTGTGCCTGTCGTTGCGTCAAACTCCAACCATAACGTGCTGTTTATAGAAATGTATGCTCGTTGATAGGTGTGAAATTGCCTGAGTGTTGCTGCAAGTGCGGTCAGATCGTGTTATGCATCTCGCGAATAGCTTTGCCGCCCGTACGGGAAAGTTATTTCGTTAGATAGACAATGCAGACATTTACGAGCAATGCTCGTATGTTCATGTACCTGAGTCTGTAGAGTAAATTAAATCAGAAGCATTTAATAAATCACTAACTAAGCGCAAAGTGCATGCGGGTACATTTTGCAGCTATGGCATTTCACAGCCTGCGGGTGCATTTCACAGCCACCACAGCATCGTATTCGAGTCAGACAACAAACAGTTCATTCGTCAGAACCATCTGCATAATGTTGGTTGGTATCGGTGCAGTCGCCAACTGTATGCCCTAGTCCATCTTGTCGACAAATTCTCTTTAACAATATACAATGCGATGTACAATATCTAGTACTAGGTTAGCAATTATTTAGAAAATAAACGGTTCCGTAGTTTAGTTGTTAGGGTGGAACGCACGATGAGTAGCCGCGACAGCTCCTAAATAACTAACACATTCACCTCTTAAGCTCGTACAAAGTGGCGCTCCGTCTGTAGTCTGACATACCAGGCGAAGGCAGCCGTCGAGTAAAGGCTGTCGATGAGCTTGAGATACTCCCAGCAGGAGTAAATTTGTAGTTGAAGTTCTTTCAAGTCTCTCTTGAGCACTCGTTTGGAGTTGGCCACACATCGGATCTCGGAAGCCACTGTACAGATACGCCGTCGAAGATTGGTGCAGAGCTCAACGTATCCTGCTCATTTTTCACACAGGGACACGATAACAAAATCAAGCAATTTTGATCTCTTAGATGGCATTTTACTGCTCTACGGTTACCTTCGGTATGCGAAACTGACAAACCAAAATTAGTGAAGTGGACCTAGGGATTTTTGGAATAGCAGCAATGAGAAGCATTGGGTGAGGGCTCGCGGGGTGAAAGATCAACATACACCTACGGCCTTTGACGCCTATTAGGTCAGGTTTTAGCCTATCAAATCAAAAGTAAATTTAATGATAATTTATTTTGTGGCTACAGTCGTCTTGAGACGTTGATCAAACACGGCGCAAAGCAAATATAGCAATTTAAGATACAAGTAAGCTGTACTGCTTCTAGTTAAGGACCGAAGGGTTACCTTCGGTCCTTAATTAGAAGCAGATGTGCTAAGATCGCTGACCGCCACCAGTTCTACTTAATATGTTGTTAAAGTAGCCTGCATGTTTGTAAAATGATGTCCTGTTTCAGTATAACAATCTTTCGGAATTCCGCTTCAATATCTAATTGACATTCAATCCCGCAGTATTTTACTTGTATTTTAAATTGCTATATTTGCTTTGTGCCATGTTTGATCAACGTCTCATGACGACTGTAGCCACAAAATAAATTATCATTAAATTTACTTTTGATTTAATAGGCTAAAACCTGACCTAATAGGCTTCAAGGGCCGTAGGTGTATGTTGATCTTTCACCCCGCGAGCCCTCACCTATTGCTTCTCATTGCTGCTATTCCAAAATTCCCTAGGTCCACCTCACTCATTTTGGTTTGTCAGTTCCGCATGCAAGCGTTAAAGGCGCACGTTTTCTTCCGATTTCATTGTTTTTACAGATCCTCCGTCAGCAGTGAGCCATCTTCCAGCACGTATATATATAACTATGCTGCCGCTCTGAGCGCCCCTGATATAAAAGGGTAACATTTGTATGTCTAAAGCGCAAACGAGCTGGATCAAGATTTCTTATCTAAATCATTAAACGCTCTTTAATTAGCGGCAGTGGACGAAACAACGTTAGCAAGTCGAATTTGTTACACGCTCAATCCGTAGTCTAACAGATTCAAATCGGGACTATTTTGCGGACATTCGTTCTTGCCCTAAAACAAGCTCATATTCTCAAATAGCGATTTCAGTGCTAAATGGCTGCGAGGAGCGGGACCGCCATCATGCTAAAAGACGTATGCAGTCCCTTAGCAAATACCCCCTTTTTTTAGATGAAGTACGGTTATATATATATATATATATGTAATTTTGGTTTTAATTAGAAAGTAATTAAATGTAAGTAGCGCTAACTAAGAGCGTCGACACCTTTGGCGTTTCTAGTCTACATAGCTTTATAAAAATCTCGAACACGGTTCGGTATCTCGGTGTCTATCTCGATCGCGGCCTACGACGAACCACTCATTCAAGATCGCCACGGACCGCGCACTTAAAGTGATTAATGAGATTGCACGGCTCCTTCTAACACCTACGGGGCTCGGGCGGAGAAGAGACGATTGCTCATGAAAGTAGGAGAATCAGTAGCGCTGTTTGGTTCACCCGTGTGGATGCAGCACGCGACCGCAACCCAACGCAACAGAAATCTGCTACGAAGGACACAGAGAGGGTCTGCGCTGAGAATAATTAGCAGCTATAGGACAGTCAGCACACTCGCAGCGCTAGTTCTAGCCGGAACCATACCATAGGATCTCAAGGTTGACAAACGAGCAGCTGTGTGGTCGGATCCCTTGTTTGATCATAACGATGCCCATTCGCAGATGATGGGGGAGTGGCAACGTGAGTGGGACGCCATTCAAGAAGGCGAACCTGGCTTTCCTGTTAAGACGCTTATCCCCGACATCAAGTCTTGGATGGATAGACCCGGTGAAGAACTGACCTACCTACATTACACAGGTCCTTACAGGTCATGGGGAGTTCCAGGCGTATTTAAAGAGGATTGGAAAGACGAATTCGGACATCTGCACTTTCTGCGACATGATAGCCCGAGACACACCGGAACATACGGTGTTCCACTGCCCGGCAGGGAGAGTATCAAGAGGCGGGCTGCTCAGAGATACTCTTGATCTAAAGGATGTTGTCGCACGTATGTTGGAGTCTCGAGAACAGTGGAACAGACTTGCGCGCGCAATAACAGGAATCATGATGGCCAAGGAGGAGGCTGTACGACGACGCGCCTCCGACTCAATTGTAAACGATGCGGTTGGCCAAGTTATTGGCGTGATGGTAGATGTGGTCTCGGCGGCGGTCGATTTAACGGATGTGTGAGGGCCTGATGTGCAAGAAAAATTAATTTACAGAGTTTTAAACAAGAGCCGGTGCGGATAGTTACACGAAAGGTTGTGATGGTATTAGAGACTTCCCCCCCCCCTTAACTGTGAGCAATATTAGTTTTACCTATAGGACCCGGTTACGGGGGATGACAGGAGGTATGAGGGTTTTAGCAGGTAATACAAAGACTTTGGTAGTCATCGAGCTACCAGCCGGCGTGTAGTCCTGCACAGCGTGGACAAGCATTTCCCCCACCTGTATATAAAAAAAAGCCTACATAGCTTTAGAAAATATTGTGATGATTTATTAATCATTTACAATACGTTTGCACACTCGGCAGTGCTCGCCTTAATAAAAATGGTGGTAAAAAGGTGTCACGTGAAGTTAAGAATCAGTTGTCCGTGTCCTTGCTTGATGGTAGCCCCCGCTCTTATGGATCCGGTGCGAGCGATATATCCTCAAGGTTCCTTGCAAAGTTAAAACGGTGAGATCCATAAGATTCCTCTTCGTGACGCCGAGCCCCAAGGGCGTCCTCGCAGATTCGGAGTCCCATACACCACTCATAGAGATAGTGATGGATCCGAATCTGCGAGGTTTTTGCGGGTAGGGGAGTGCCGCTCTTAGGAACTCGACGTCATATTTGGCGATCTTGTCTTGCCGTGCTTTTGCCAGGTCCCGGTTCGGGCCGCAAACCTCGGCATCTAAAACCCAGACCTCGGTTGGTGTTGTTATTACGAGGTCGGGCTTTCGACCCGGTGCGCCCGGTCGACGGAATACTCGCTCACGAACCACCTCATGACCCCTTTCGCGGAGAAGACGCGCCACGCGATCACAGACGTCGTCATGTCTCTTTATGGTGTGTTTGTGTGTTATATCGCACATCTGAGCGACATGAGCCAACGTCTCAGGCGCATGACACCCGTGCCTACAACGTTTGTTGTAGCCCGGGCGTCCCCTGGCCAATCTGGCACGCGTTGGTAGTGCGTTGATCCTGAGCTTTAGTAGGTTTAAATACTCCTTACCAGATAGGTAGGGCATACCCTTAATCCAGTAATGTACAAAGGTCGTTTCGTGTGCTTTTTTAAAATGTGCCCCATCGAACGTGTTGTGTAGTTGTTGAGACCAGTAATCGGTCTCTTGTGTAGCGGTCTCAATGGAGGTTCCCAAGCGCTCGCAAAGAAGTCTTGTTTTCGCAAGATCTTTTTTAAAGTGCTCGGTGGTTAGCATCCATTGGACCCCAAGGTGCGTGGAGTGTTGTAGTGCTCTCAGGCGGGAGAGGCGGATTCTGGGAATGAATGTTTGGAGGCAGGGGATGTCCAGACCGCCGTGTGCTGTGTGCGTGTACAGGTAGGCGTTCGGCACCGAGTTTTCGAGCTTAAGCCATTTCGACTTAACAACCTTTCTGATCTCTTTATCTAGGTCACTAAGGAGTGCGAAGGATACCAGTTTATATAGGAGACGGGGAATGAGAAAGTCTTTCAAAAATATGAGTCTTTGGTGGGGTTTAAGGGGAGCTATCGTGAGTCTGTTGAGTAAGTTAAGGAGTATATCCTTGGTGGAGTCAACTCTGCCATTGCTGTCAAAGTCGACTCCAAGATATCTCCATCGATCGCTCATACCTTTAGCTGGCAATTGCCGATCTCCAACGTTAAATTCTGATACGGTATTGATAAAACCTTTACCTTCCTTCCTATTAAATAGGTGGGAGATAGTAAAGCTTTTATTAGTATTAATTTCAAAGCCTCGGGATTTTAAAAGTGGGTCCGCAATATTAAGGAGCCGTTGGAGAGTGGATTTCGTGGAGGCTAGGAGAATGAGATCATCCGCAAAGGCTAAGCCCATAAGGCGGAAGTCATCAGTAAGTTGGTACCCGATATTAGTTTTGTCTAATTTTGAAAGAATGTCGTCGAGAACTAGATTAAATAAGAGGGGGGACAGAGGATCTCCCTGCCTAACACCCCTAGTTGGCCGAAATGTGCGACATTCTTGTCCAAATTCTATGAGAGTTTTAGATGAGAGGTACAAGCGTTCGATATAGTTAATGAATACCTCCGGGTATCCGCGAGTCCGGAGTGACCACAGGACGGAGTCATGACTCACCATGTCGAACGCCTTACGGAGGTCGATTGAGGCAAGTCTGAGCTCACGTCCTGCAGACTTGGCATCGTTAAGGATACCATCCAGAACCGCAAGATTCTCGAAGGTACCATTATAGGGGAGAAACGCTCGCTGGATTGGGAGAAGCTTAATAGAGTTCTGGAGGCGTCTAGAGAGAATTTGGTTAAGCGTTCGTTGTAAGTATGAACTAATAGATAGGGGTCGCAGATCGCTTGGGGATGTGGCATTGTTAATTTAGGGATGAACGCTAAGCGAGCAGTTTCATGGGCTGAAGCAATATCGCTAATTATTAGTATGTTAAGAATACAACAGACTACTTCTAACGGGAGTTTACGGAGGGACGAAAGACAAATCCCGTCCAAGCCTAGTGCTTTAGAAGGTCCGCGGAGAGCACGTGGGTTTCCTTTAGGGAGATAGGGAGGGAAACCTCAAAGAGATCAGAGTTGGGAGTGTATACGGGGCAAGGGAGTGGTTCAGGGGGTGGTTGTGTCATCGTGTTGGCCCAGTGTTGTACAACTTCGGTGGCCTGCATGTTGTGTATGGTGTGTTTGCCGTCCAGCACCTCATGAGCGCATTTGGATCGGTTTTGGCTAAAAAGTTTTTGAGTGGTTGCGTAGTCTATATATTATATATATAGTCTATATATATAGTCTATATATAGTCTATAGTATATATATTAGCTAGGTGTCGGTACATAGCGTCGTTTTGCTTATTCATGAGACCGTAATCATTACGTATGGCAAACACAACGCCGCTGCTCCGTGATCCGTAAAATGATTTCATTCTAGAACGCACGTCGTCTCCAACCGATTTTCTTATTCGACAGGTAAATATAAACGCGCATCAATGAATTAAATAATAATAGGTTACTGTAAGCTATGGAGGGAGCTGTAATTCGTCGTCACGCCCTTCAAGTACTACAGCAATGACAGCAGTGATCTGCGCCCAGCAGTGGTAGCTCCCGGCTGAGGGACTGCGGTCTCATATTTCCGGGTTGTGTCCAGCAACCTCGGCTAACCTTTTGCATGTGTCGTGTCTGCACACATTCCTTTCCATCTGCAAATGGTCGTAGAGAGAGAGAGACAGTCCAGACCACGCTCTATTCTATGAAAGTTGGACTTCAATGGAGTTCTTAGTAGGCAAATGTACTCAACGAAGTGTAGCCAGTGGTCTACACAGATCACCTCCCTTTGTCGTCACAACCACGACTTGTTAGAGGAAAAACCAACAGATGACTAAAGCAATGTAGCATAATTGTTGAATTGACGCCGGACATTTTTCGCAGAGAAGGAGAGGCATAGGATCACGACAATGCCTATATGAAAACAGTGCGGAGAGGTGAGAACCGAAAAAAAATGGGTTCTAGGTCGTATCTCGACTGGAAGTACGCTATTTTAAAATCCCACATGATATAAACATTCGACGGAGAAGGCTGCCTACGTAGCGACCGAGTCCGTCAATGAAGATGAGACCGTGGCGATTTGCAGAGCTTCTTTATGCCGTATTTGCCTAGAACAAGGCAGTGCAGTCAAAGAGAAATTGAGAAGAATCGCCGAGAAGCATTGCGTGAAACCCGTAACTCAAGGAAAGGTGCAGGAACGTAAAGGCGTTGGGCCTAAGCCAAACCAGGGCAGTGAGAAACCATGCTAGATTGACTGTATGCTTAGTTAAGATGTCAAAGCGTGGTTCTGAAGGAACACAAAAACGTTACAAAGAACGTTACTAGGTTTGCAATTTTTGCGCGGTCTCTTCTTCCTTAGTTAAGCGGGTCTCTGTACATGGCTCTATTCCAAGTCTGTCAAGCGACCACAGTTTCTCGATGTCGCCAACAGACGCGGCTAGAGTTCTTCTGACAGACCACGGATTCTTCGTCTTACACCAGTTAAGAAGGTAGCTCAATTAGATTCACCCTACTGAATGGTATAAGGCAGCGCGAAGACATGGTCTACGTTATGAAGCGTTACTCTTGGGTCGATTGGTGGGTGTCAAGGAAAAACAGTAATGCGAAGACAGATTCGGCTTCCGCAAAGACTCGAGGAAGAAATTGT
This sequence comes from Dermanyssus gallinae, assembly GCA_003439945.1. NCBI lineage: Eukaryota > Metazoa > Arthropoda > Arachnida > Mesostigmata > Dermanyssidae > Dermanyssus > Dermanyssus gallinae. The sequence goes on from QVRM01003087.1 coordinate 30,945, forward strand.
TAGGAGTAAGTAATCAAAAATCCCAGTGAATCGTCGTGATCACACTAGCGCTCTCCTGGATCGGCTACTTTTAAACTAGTCTCCATGGTTTTCAAATCAAACAAGTTCAAGGTCGAATGGACTAAATATGGCTATAATAGGTCAAAGAGACATCAAAATGAGGAGAGAGAACAGATATTTCAATAAAATATATTATGTACTACTATCCCTCCATTATTATTATTAGTTAATTATGGCCATAAGAGGAAGTTGGCAATACACTGAATTTCTATCTCAGAGTTTGTCATTAAAATTAATAGCATTTGTATAATTCGTTTGACACTGAACATAACTCGTGTGCCGCTACATTTAATATACAGAGCAGGTTCATAAATGGGTGCTGTTAATAACGTAGGACAAACATTTTCTGTAACATTTAGACTTCTAAAATGTAGACAACCGTCGTACTAAGCGTCAGGTTACTGTCCATTTTTATCAACAGAAAACAACAGCAAAACAAGTATAGCCGCCTGTTCTGTCCATATAGCTTACCGCATTCACCTTTGACTAGATCAGCTTTTAAGCCTACATAAAGGCCGCCTTTGAAACGACAAGGCGGTCGCTAGCCCGTGTGTTTATTCGCCTCACGTACTTTGCAAAAGCGCTCTGCATCGCATGGAATTTGTTTGTGGCGTTCAAAGTTGGTTATAGAGTAACCGAGTCGGTAACGGCTCCTCTCGGCAACATACACTGCTATGTACTAGTATATATATATATATATATACCTATATCGATCTAGGCTGCTTAACCATCGTACTGTTAGTACTAAATACCTTAAATTAATTATTGCGTAATCGCTATTCACCGTTGCAGCAATGCACGTTACATGCACTCGGCAGACTTGCAGGTGGTACGTATAATTCAGGCCATTGGCGCTAGATTGTAGTCCACGTACAAAGCAGACTTCATTATGCTGACGATAGGCGGTTCTTTGATGCCGACCTTTACTAAGGCTATCTTGTCGTAGCTAGTTAAGGAGTCCGTGGTATACGTGCTTTTCGAGCTGTTACTTGTATTGAGTTTGTGCGCTCGGAGATTTCGCAAGCTTGTCCAAAGCTAAAAAAGTTAGTTTTTTATTTGGTAGCCGTACACTGAACCTAAATATTTTTAACCAGATTTAGGGAAAACCTACGTCGTTTCCATAAATAAGCATACATCAGTGTTGCATTTATATGATGAGAGCCGTATCTGTCGCCGTCGTTGAGTACCTTTGTTTGGAATCCATTCATTTGCGCGGGCAACCAGCGTCAGCGGCATTCAGTTCGTGCGTTCAAAAACCCAACGGACACTACCGTACGATCTAAGTCGTACGACAACCACTCCTCCGTCGTCATCGCAGCAATAAACACTACACAGTCGAGCCGTCAGAGAGACTGTAGCTAACTAGTAAGGCAAAGTGCTTGTGTCTTCTTCTCTTGGTGTAGAATAGTACGGTAATTCGGGGTAACAGTGACATAGACGAGAGCTTACGGTTGACAATATAGTCAACAAATTGGTAGAACCAATTCGATGCTATCAGATGTGTCGCGTGACGTGGGGTGCAGCCCCCGGTGGCTTCCTATTGGCCGCAGTCCTCCGAGAACACTTTCACCGCATGGATCCCAAGAACGAACTTATGCTTTCGAATTTTCTTGTCAGTCGGGCCCTTCCATAAAAACCGGAATAATCTCCTGTCTTCAGGCACAACCTCAATCTGCATATATGCGTTGCAGATATCAGATGAAACAGCAATCGGACGTGCGCGAAACGTTAACGGTAGTTCCATTATCTCGGGGTTCAGATTAGGGCCTACTAAAAGATGGTGGTTAAGAGAACATTCTTCTGGCGCGGCGCTGCTGCAATCAAATACAATTCGAGACTTCTAGTAGGAGCCGACGCAATGGTGAGGCATATAGTACGTTCCGTCACGCTCAGGTGGTCCCTCAGCCTGGAAGTTGTGAATCTCTTCGGCATATCCGTTGCGGGGGAAAGCCATAAGCTCGACATTGTATTTTTGGTACTTATCAGCGTCACGCCTCAGCTTGTTCAGTGTCGTTTCAAGTCGTCGCAACGCGGTTTTCTTGTTATTGGCTAGGTTCACGATGCTATCCTTTTTCGGAATAGTTGCCGTATAGCGGCCATTCTGGTGCTGGATCGTTGCTTCGAACAATTTTTGCGCGGTCTCTTCTTCCTTAGTTAAGCGGGTCTCTGTACATGGCTCTATTCCAAGTCTGTCAAGCGACCACAGTTTCTCGATGTCGCCAACAGACGCGGCTAGAGTGGTAGCACAGCAGTGCACCTGTACGGATTGCTTCTCTATGTCACTGTTACCCCGAAGAGCTCATCGCGGCTCTCCTGATAGCAAAATCGCGTCTGGCCCCTCTGGTAAGGCAGACTCTGCCCAGGCTAGAGTTAATGGCTGCCCTCGTGGCCTCAAGGCTTCGGAAATTTTTTGTCGACAAGCTCACCCTGCAGATTGCCCGCGTCGCACTCTACACCGACTCGATGGTTATCTACCACTGGGTGACAGCAGAAAATGCAAATCGCTGGAAGATGTTTGTGGCTAACAGGGTTAGCGAGATACAGGAACACTCAGCCCCTTCCGAATGGTACTTCGTTCCCGGGGAGCAAAATGTCGCAGATTTTGCGACCCGAGGCGTCACTGCCGATTGTCTCCGAGGCAATAGGGAATGGTGGTCGGGTCCGACTTGGCTCAGCGATAGCGGCGTCACCTCCCCAGCATGCAAGCCCGGGATCAGCGCGTCGTCTTTGGAGTTGGTGTTAGATGAGATTAGGGTTACCGCCGCCATGGTCGGTCAGACCGTAAACACCCCGCTTCTCGATCTCAACAGATTCAGCAGCTTCGACAAAGCTGTTCGCGTCGTAAGCTACGTCATCACGTTCGTTTAGAAGAAATTCGGCCGCTTCCAGCAAAATTCTGCCGCTGTCGATCGCTCTGCAGAGCTCCTACTGCTCCGGTGGTGTCAACAAGAGTACTTCGGGAATGAGATGGCGTGTGTGCTGGCCGGAAACCGCGTGTCAACAAGATCGAAGTTGTCGAACTATCGACTATTTCTTGATGATGATGGTCTTCTTCGCATAAGAACCAGATTAACTCAAGCTCGACACCTGGCATATGATGAAAAACATCCAGTCCTTATACCTGGGGTGTCGCGTCTCGCGCATCTTCTGCGAGTCAAGACTCACCGCGTTAACGCACATTTCGGTGTGGCGACTGTACTGTCTATGCTTAGATGCCGATTCTGGATCATGCGGGGACGCCAGGTCATCAAGGCAATATTGAGCAAGTGCGTTGTGTGTAGACGCCATCATGGACCTGCTGCCGATGAGGAAAGCGCGCCGCTTCCACCGCAGAGAGCCGAGATGATAACGCCGTTTTACACGTGTGGGCTGGACTTCTGTGGCCCCTTTTTTGTCAAATTGAATGGCGTTGACACCAAATGCTACGTTGCGCTGTTCACCTGCGCGAGTACTCGCGCTATACATCTGGAGGTAGTACCGACGATGGCTACTCCGATGTTTCACCTCGCGCTTCGACGATTTCTCGCTGCAGCGCCTGGATGTCGCCGATTGGTATCTGACAACACCAGAACATTTGTCAAGGCATCCACCGAGAGAAAGCGCCTTTTTAATGCCGTAAGGGACACACGAACACAGGCGCTGATACGCGAGCGGCGCCTAACCTGGGACTTCATTTGCCCTAGAGCCCCCTGGCATGGTGGCTTTTATGAACGTCTGGTGCGCTCGGTAAAGGCCGCTCTGCACAAAACGCTTCAGAGAAGCTTGATCAGTTTTGAACTGTTTCGAACTATAATCACTGAGATTGCGGCTGTGATTAATTCGCGGCCAATCACCTACGCCAGCGGTGACCCCGGGGAGCTTCGCGCGATCACGCCTGCTGATTTCCTTCACGCCGCGGCGCCACAGCCGTTGTGTGCCGCACATCCGCTCGACCCACTGGGAGGGACAGTGCCTATCGGTGGCGGTCCAACTCGTCCTGATCTCAACCACGCGACCAGGGCGATGACTCGCTATCTCCGGGATCTGTCCGTTCGATGGAACCACGAATATCTGCTTCAGCTACGTTCGACCAACATCGACAGCTCGGGTCGGCATAAGACTATTAAAGTGGGCGGCGTTGCCCTAGTAAAGGACGATAATGTGTTGCGACTACATTGGCAATTAGTTAGGATCGTATCCCAGAATGTCGGCCGAGACGGACTCATTAGAACCTACCAAGTTCGTTTCAGTAACGGCCGCGTTTCTACCCGCGCAGCGCAATTGCTGCATCCTCTGGAGGTAGTTAATTAGCACCGTTCGATATGGATTACGCGCCTAGAACGACTATGAGGTTATAAAACGGGGACCGTTTTCCCGGGGAGTGTTGCATTTATATGATGAGAGCCGTATCTGTCGCCGTCGTTGAGTACCTTTGTTTGGAATCCATTCATTTGCGCGGGCAACCAGCGTCAGCGGCATTCAGTTCGTGCGTTCAAAAACCCAACGGACACTACCGTACGATCTAAGTCATCGCAGCAATAAACACTACACAGTCGAGCCGTCAGAGAGACGGTAGCTAACTAGTAAGGCAAAGTGCTTGTGTCTTCTTCTCTTGGTACGGTAATTTGGGGCAACAGTGACATAGACGAGAGCTTACGGTTGACAAGATAGTCAACAATCAGTTTCACATATTTTGTAGTACTTGTCCGATATGCACCATATTACACCACCCGCCCGAACTAGGTAGGACGAGAGAACACCGAAGGTCGAACGTTAGCACACAGATGCAATTAAGAGTGCTTAGCGGATTCCAGACTAAGTTGGACGGTTACTGCCATCCTCGGCGTACTCACACAAATCAATCACAGCAAATAGATTTTACAGCACAAACAAATTGTCTTTGTCCAGTTCGAGTACCATTACTCAGTTGCAAAATTAACGTACATCTTTAATTCGTGTTCAAGCGTCTGCAATAAGCAAATCGTTTTCCATAAAAGAGGTTCTTTTAGCGGGCCTTCAGAACGGCTATGTACTTGTCAAGTCGAGACCGAAGTCCTCCGTCATCCGTCCGGATACGCTTCAACAGAAGCCTACCGTCACGTTCGTCTACAGCGTCCGACAGTCACCAAGATACCAACCAAGATGACAACAGCGGAGCCGCAGCAAATCTAGGTGGCACTCTTGCTCGAAGTTCTCTTCTACTGGCTAGTAGAGTGCCTATACTTATATAATTCAACTGCTCGTGTTCGAATGCTAAAGCAGAAGTTTTTGCTTAGCTACGACTAGTACGGACCCTCCACCAGCCAAACACAGTTTCACCTGAAATGAGGTATCCTGGCACGATGGAGATCGTGATAAAGAGTGACCAGTGCAGAAACACCACCGGACGCAACCATCCGCCATCATCTCGCAGCCCGAATAGCAGCTTAGCGCCGTAGTCCGCACACGATGAGCTACTCACGAGCACCTGCAAATCAACGCGTTCACATATGTGATACATTCAATGAGCACATAATGCCAACGTGTGATGTGTACGTAAATATTCTACTGACTTAGACGACAATTAGCCTCAGTCTGCAAACCTTACGATGAATTACGTGTAGGACATGCATTATAAAACTACGTATTCTAGCAAACTCCGGTTCAGTGCAACATCTCATGCAATGGGTATGCATCCTCAGGTTCATCCTTATTTGTCTTTCTCAGTTCCTAATAGAAGGCAGAATTCCTGCCCGGTCCAGAACCACTAGTAAACTGCTGCGATCGTTGTTGTAACTGCATGCGTTTTTGTTCCTAGTTGGCCCTTCCGTGCGCAGAGAAACGTTCGTTAGTTATCATACGCCTTTGCAGAAATTGTCTTCCAGTATACGACATTCTTCTTGCAGAAGTTGGCTTGCAGTATTCGGCACTCCCTATTTGTACTACTAGAATACTATGTATTTGTACTACTAGAATACTATTTATTTGTACTACTGGAATACACTGGAGTATGGAATAGGTTATTTATTCCTAACGTGCGCGGTGATTCCGCATGTAGTGTTTTTGTGTCTTTGCAAGAGCGTCTTGTGCCAAGCACAATGCCAAAAAATATCAGATTTAAGAATTTCTGGCGTCTCCACAAGACTCTAGTATTGGACGTTGTAGCCTAATTTAGATTAAGGAGTTGTACCCTCAGTTCGCCGACATATAAGGAGCAAGCAACATGAGTAACATCGGGCATCCCTGCCGCAGGCCCTCTGGTCTCTTACATTTTTCGGTTATAGAGGTACCCTTTGTGGGCTGGAATTAGTATGCCATCCTCATAGTGTAGCAAGCCCAACGTAAGTCATCCAGTGATGGCCCAAGGTATCCTAGACTATCACCTTCGAGCATTGACGTTGTAAGGCACATAGGCGCCGTCCAGGAAAATGTGTACCCATCCGAATATTATCTTTATTATCAATGTTAGCGGGAGATATTATCGGCCCCATGCCGATTCGATCTGAAACTGTTTTGCATGTCCCGGAGAACTTTTTGTTTTCCTCTGCTGGCACATACTATCTTCAATAATAGTCTTGACACAACCTCGGATATAGTAATAGGCCGGTACGTGAATAGGTACTTTCTGTTGAGTGTGGCCCTTTCTCCAAGAGTGTTATTCTCCCTGTGGTGTTTCCTTTAAGGTTTCTTTGGATGTATATTGAATTATGTTAAACAGTGCTACGATGTAGGTACTTTCGATTTCCTCCAATCGTTTATTGATGCTAGATATGCTCCATGAAAGTCCTTCACACCGGGCATCTTCCTTTCCTGGGATATCTATTATATCTTTAGATACTCTCGACATGGTAACGATACTCACCTTTTGTCTCTTTCTGCGTAGGTTGCCTAGCGCTACCCTTAGCCTTAGGATGATCTTATTTGCAATGTCACATTGCATGTGTGTCGTCTGCTACCGTGATGTTCGAATGTGCAAAGTGTTCGTTCCCGTTTAAAAACGGGAGAACAACTGGTTATTTGTAACCAAGGCTGCTCTACTGTGTTTCACGGGGGGTGCCTAAACCCCGTGCCCCCCGAGGACACACAGTTCGTGACGTGCGGGTCCTGTGAATCAGTGGAACCCAACTTGGTCCTTATGAAGGAACGTTTGTGTGTGCTACAGTGGAACTTAGTGAAGCTGTGGGCATCACACACGGAGCTCCAGCGACAAGTCGCCAGCAATGAAGCGGCTCCCCTGAAGCAACTTGCGCACCCCGAAACCATCGAGGGGTGTTTAAACTCCACGCTAAATGAAAAAGTTAGCGTGAAGAAAACGGACGGAACACGGAAAGCGCGGAAGAACAAGAAGTCACGGTTGACGGAAGGCGGAGATCTGCTTGTACCAACAAAGCCGATCGACGACAGCGCCACCAGAGAGAACGGCAAGGCCGGTCTCTGCGGCGCCAAGCGCAGTGCTACAGCAGCTGGTCTTAACAGCAGCGGTAGCAGTAGCGGCGGCAACAACAACACCGCCACTACCCTCGAAGAAAATGAGCCGATGGATGACAACACGCCAACGGCAAGGGAAGCGGCAGCGGCCGCAACGTCGCCAACGGAGACAACCGCAGAGGCGAGGAAAGACGAGGAAGACAACGATGGTTTTGTCACCGTCCAACGGAGGAGGAGCGGCAAAACAAAGCATCGTATACAGAAAGGCAGTGCAGCTGATGGTGTAGGAGATCTTGAAGTGTATGCTGGGCCAGGCAGGTTCAGCGCGCTGAGAGTAGCACGGCTGGCGGCGAAAACGTCAGCTGTCAACCTACACACATGGCTCGTTAACAGGAGCATTTGTGTAAAGGCAGTATTCAAAATGCGAACGCAGGGAAATGATGCCGTGTTCTGTGTAGTGCTGGGTGACGGCGAGTACGCAAAGTGCAGCAAGAGTGAGTTCTGGCCAAAAGGTATCCTATTTCGTCGTTGGGCTGGTGGTGCTCCCTACGAGAAAATGGTTATGGAAAGCTTTATCGCGCCTGGCGGTCCGGCTCTTCGCAAGTGACTGAACAGATCTAGAGATGCTACCGTGGAGACTACTAGGTCTCTGCGGCTGCTTCTTTGGAACTGTGAGGGACTAAGAGGAGCAATAGACCTAGCGCCAGTTGACATGCTTACGTCGGTGGACATTGCACTCCTTACGGAGACCTACCAGCGGGAGGAACTGCATATCAATAATATGCGAGGGTTCCACCAGCTGGCAGTTCTACCTGCTGGAGGCCGTGGTAGACCAGTGGGTGGATTATCAATCTACCTACATAAACGTTTACCGCCGGCGCAATGTGTGAGGAAGAACGATTTCTATGTGGGTCTCTCGTCTATGAGGGTGAACATAGCCGTCTTCTACCTCCCCCCACATCTTGACTCGGCAGAGGTCGCTGACACGGTGAGTTCCGGTATATCAGGTTTCGACCTGTCTATGCCAACCATCGTCGGTGGCGACTTCAATGCCCGTATTGATGGTGGGGCTACTAACGATAAAGGAGAGGTGCTGCTCCAGTTGATGGAATACTTTGGTCTGAGATGTGCAAATGCACGCGAAGACCACACGTATATAAGTCATAACGGAAGCAGCACCATTGACCTACTGTTTCACAACCTTGTCGATGGCGAAGTTGAAAGCTTCGATGTTCTCGAGGTGGCTGCAAGGAAGCACCTACCGGTGTCAGCAGTCGCAAATATTCCAGATATCTGGTTTAAGCAGCAAGGCGACCCACACCTGGTCCCCACGAGGCGTGTTGACCTTTCACTATTAGAGGTTGATAGCCTCGAGGTGGGCTGTGATGTGGATACTTGTTGTGAACTGCTAGAGAGAACCATGAGAAGTGCAGTCAGGTGGAAGAGACCGGGGCAGAGGAGATCACGACAGTGGTTTTCTCAGGCTTGCTATCTCGCCCACCGTGGGGTGCTCGAGCTTTTGCGCCAAGCGAGGGTAAAGGCACCACCACAGCTGCTAGCCAGACGCAGGCTTGACTACTTCAATAGTAGAAAAGCTTACATAAAGCTATGCCTTGACCACAAGCGTGAATACGCTAGGCGGGAGGAAATCCGACTGCTCGAAAGAGCGGAGCGCAAGCCCTCAGCCTACGTCGTACGGCCTCGTAGGGGGGCGAACCACCTGCTCAGCGACGAACAGGTAACGAGTCACCTGACCGGTCTTCTATATAACCGCGAGACGGTACGCCTGGCTCCAATGATTGAGCACCCGCTCACATTGGATCAGGATACTATGAATCTGCCCTTTGAGGTAGAAGAAGTACGTCAGGTTCTGCACTCTCTTCCGAGAGGAAAGAGTGCGGGGCCAGACCAAGTGTACTATGAGCACTGGGTGCAGTCTGAGCCACTTTTGGCAAACCATCTTTGTGATTTCTTCAACGAGATCATGAAGAGGGGACAAATGCCAGGAGCCTGGCATATCGCCAGGCTTTCTCTTTTATTTAAGGGTAAGCATGGTGATGACAGACGAGACCCAAACTTATACCGCGGTATAGCGTCTGAAAGGACGCTGAAGAAGATCTTCTGCAAATTGGTTATAAAACGGATCGAGTACGTTGTCGACCAGACCCTTCCACCGGAGCAATTCGGCTTTCGAAGAGGTCGAGGAACGCGTGATGCAATCCATGTACTTCAGTCAGAGATAGAGCGAGCTGTGGCAAAGCCCGGAGGCCATTTGTATGCAGTCTTTATAGACTGCGTCAAGGCTTTCGACAAAGCACCTCGAGATCTCCTGGTGAAGTCATTCCGATACGCAGGGGTTGGTGGCTCTCTTCTTGGCGTAATTTCCAGTTTCTTTGATGAGGACACCTTACTGGTACAAGGTGAGCAGGAAGTGTTGCAGGTAAGGCAAAATGTGGGAACCCCGCAAGGCGACCCATTGAGCTGCGTCTCCTTCACTCTTCTGCTTGCCGATTTTGTTGATTATATTCGACAAGAGTTCCAGAAGGCCACAGTTGTGATGTACGCAGATGACATAGTGGTCGCTCATCACGACCTGGGTGCCATCAAGCGCATCACTTCTCTGGCGGAGGTGTTCCTTGTCTCAAGAGGGCTGGAAATAAACGCCATGAAGACCAAGGCTATGAAATTCAGAAGAGGAGGTCGATTGGCTGCTAAAGACGTTATACGTTGCGGCGGCCAATCCTTGGAATTCGTTAACTCTTTCCGGTATCTGGGGCTTCGGCTTCATTATACTGGGACGACCTTCACTGCTCACATCGTCGAGAGAGCGCGCACAGCCCTAATTTCTCTTTATGGAGAAATAGGCGATGTCCGGCGACTGTCCGTCCCGACGGCAGTGGCGCTTTTCTACCTCAAGGTTGTTCCGGCGCTGATGTATGGTCTTGACAGAGTATGGGAACACCTCACTCGGGCAAACTTTGGTTTGCTTGAAAGGTGTTTTACAATGTACATGAAGCGAGTACTTTGCCTGTCAATGCGGGCAAGGAGCCGCTTTGTGTACCTAATGTCAGGCTGTGCACCAGTTGTTGAGATCATTCGATTAAGGTTGAAGACGCCGCGTACAGTACCATTCGAGAGCTTTATCTCGGAATGGGAAAATAAAGTTGAACAAGTCCGACGAGAGGTCGGAGACCTGGATGTTTTCAGGGCCTTTCACCTCTGGTCTGGTCTTGCGTGTGACAATCGCCACGTCTATACCAGATACATAGTTCATGGCTATCATCACCTGGTTTGTTCGAATACGAGCTTCCACGAAGAGTACACCGAGTGCGTCTGTCGACTGTGCTCTCAGGCGTGTACGAAGTTTCATGCATCTGCCTGCCTGGCCCTTGCGAAGAGATCACTGCACTGCCTCTCTCGTATAACATGCCGCGAGGAGCTGAGTGTATAATTGTATAATATGTATAATTGTTCATGTTATATGCATACTCAATATGAGTGAAATAAATACGATACAATATATATATATATATATATATATATATATATATATATATATATATATAGTGTATATTCCTCTATTTGCAATGTCATAGCCATCACTGATGCTTAAGCAACCGTCAACGTGGCGCCCTTCCCTGTATATCGTCTCTGGAGCTTATATGTTGTGTTGAAGATGAACAATTCAAGTTACTGTGCAATTTCCTCAATTACTCTTTTTGCGCAATTGTTACTTCTCGAAAATGTACAGATGCATTTGCGTTCCAGATAGCCCCAGTTACTCCAGTTTACTACTGCTCTGCCACAATTATTAATACCATAATTTTTAAGTTCACTTATAGATGTCATACTTCTATTTACGTTTGAGTATTTCACGCATACAGATATAGACACAGACATTTGCGCCCTTATCAGCCTAGGTATCGCGTCATCTCGTACCACACCTCACCAAACCAAAAACTTTGCGGACAGCAGGATGTTGATTTTTTTTTCGATCTGGCCTACCTGACTAACGTGTTTATTAAAGCTCTGCCAAATACTACCAAAATATATACTGAGTAGTAAAGGAAGTTCACCTTCACCTTCACTCTATCGTTGTCTGTCTTTCTGTCACTAGTCGTGTCTTTTCACTTCTTTTTTTTGGCCTAGTCTCCTTAGTAATGCGTTGATAGACAACTACGTATGACCGGTGTCCAACCCCTTCTGACATACATAAGGCGACGACCTTTCCCAGCTAATTTTGTCTTAGAAAAAATTGTGTCGTGCTATCGTTTGAACAAGAGCTAAGTGTAATTTACTTATGACCTACGCGGTAGTTTCTTATAGGATTTCAACGTTCTGGAAGGCATGATCAAGCATGCCATGAGGGAATACGTATGACAGGTTAGCTGCGCTTCCTGTCGCATGCCTTGTAAATTAAATTTTTCTAGCTGTCGTGCTATTACCAGAAACCGGAGTTAAGCTCCAATCCTTATGTTGTTTCTGTTGCAGCTCTATGACGCGATGTATATTTCGTAATGATTATGTGGCTTTTTGTCCCCACCGGGTATATACATATTTCCGCAGTCTTGGCAGCTACTTTCAAAAGCTTCAAAAGGTGAGGTCTAACAACTCGTCTCTTCTCCGATCTTGAATTGGGTGTCCGCAATATCCTAAGCGAGCTGACGGCTTACTTAGAGTCTACAGAAGTAAGCGATGCTTTCTGCTCTTGTTTTTTTTTCACATGACTTTTTACTTTCTGTTCTCTAAAACAATTTGACTTGATTATCTTTACATCATCTCATCTTGCTGGCATCTCAGCATTGTGAATGCATGCAGATGTTTGCTATTTCTATGATAGAGTATAGATATGGTTAAACCAACTACCTGAACGCAGTATTATCACTTAGATTTTGGCGTAGTATCCATCATTTGCTATGCTCTTCCTAAAACGGTGGACCCATGTATCGAAGCGCCTCACCAAATCGTGTTTTTGGATTTTTGGAGACCAGCAACACAAGACGGCTTAAAGCACCGATTACATGAACCGAATCCTCTTTCTCTTAATTTATTTTCAATTTTCGGTGTAATGAAGAAGTCCCATGGTGCCAAATTAGGTGAATAAGTTGCCTGCCTCATCAACTTAAGATGCGGCGATAGAGGTCTCAGTGTTTTTGCACTGTGGCCCGGCGTGTCATCGCTGTGAAACCTTTAGGACCTCACAGACGTTGATTCTGTAGTTCACTAAATGCTCGTCACCTTCTTCCAAGTTCGACGACCATCGCCAAAATTTCACGCCCGCCAGAGAAAAGCCACCACCTTCTCAGCCGGCCATTGGCGCTGACTCACTTTTGTTTGTGGGTGGAGGCGCTCTAACGTCTTACCACTGCAAAACACTGTGAGCTCTGGGATTGAAAAAACGTTTGATAGGCATTCTGTAGTATGTGGGGTTAACCTCAATGGGTAATACTACAAGAAGGGTCAGTATTATTGGTGATGCATTTTGAACCGTGAGATTCAACAAGGAGTGACCAACAGTGTATCCTGAAGCAGGACACAGTTCGTCGCCCATTGAAAACATTCATCACATCATATGAAGCTACGGTAATTACACGATGAAAGATAATTTCAACATCTGCTAGTTGGAAAGAAACTCTACTATGATCACTTCATTAGACCGGGCTTCGTAAGCCTCCTGGTTGAGGCTTGGAATGCGTTGTAATATGATTTACTTTTTTTCTGCACTACTTAAACTGTAAGGATTTTTCTCCTTTGGGCGAGGCTATCGACTGACTGACGTTTGTCGAAAAAGCGATTTTGCGACAACCAGCTCATGTGCATCGGGCAAGTAGCAATACTGATATGCCTATAGCTTGTAGTAGCTGTAACAGTAACAACAGTCGTGTTCGTTGGTAAATATCGTTTTTTCTCATACAACTCCTTTGACAAGTTAAACAGAACGCCCTCGAACGTTGCGTAGTCGATCGAATTGGTCGTATTCTAAGCCTGCAGGATTTCATTATTTGCAAAAGCACACACAATTAGTAAAGCAATATATATATATATATATATATATATATATATATATATAGAGAGAGAGAGAGAGAAATATAATCCTCTGGCAGGGACAACTTGTCTCGTTCTGCACTACATCCAAGCTCATTCAAGAGTTGCCTAAAGCTTAATCCATACATATTTTGACGGGCTGCCCTGCATAGGCGGAATGCGTTAAATCATTTCGGTTTGCGTGAGCATACAGCCCACTCACAATAGAACAAAAACACATTGTCAACATGGACGGGCAACCTGAATATGACCGAAGAGCAACCGTTATCTAACTGTTTCGTGCCGGACATCGACCGGCCGAAGTTATCAACATCACTGGATTTAAGAGGGCAACGGTCTACGACATTGCCCGACGCCTACAAAGATGCAGAAGAGATAGGGCCAGGTGGTGCAACACCTGGAAGGAATATTCAAAACCGCCGACGAGAAGTGAAGACGCCAAAAGTAATACAAATTGTGCAAAACTGCGTTTTTAAGATCCAGGTCTACCGCTGCGCCGCTTAGCGATCAAATTGAATATGGGTGTCCGTTCGATGCGTCGGATTATCTACGGAGAACTGCGCTGCAAGCCTTACACGTTCAAAGTCAGACAGATGCTGCCTGAGGCCGCGAAAATCAAGAGAATTGTTTGCTGTCCATCTTATCCTCACATCTTTGAGACACGAAACGGCGAAACATCTTCGATTCTTCTCCGAAGAAAAAATCTTCTACCATAAGCCCAAAACATAATCCGAAAAATGACCGGTGGCTCACAAAGGAGCCTGAGTACCAATCATGCATATAACCAAACATCCTACCAATGTGCACGTCCTAAGTGTTGCGTCGAATAAAGGAGACGCGATGCCCCCACACTTTTTTTGGCAAACACGAAACCGTAACAAAGGAAGTGAATTTACGTGTTTTGCGAAGAGTAGTAAAACTATGGATCCATAGAGTGTCCAATATGTCTTTCAAACGCCGTCTTGTTGGGAGATCCACACCAGCAATCTCGTCCTGCATGGGCAATATGACGGCGTTCTGGGACAAGACGATGTAGCCCCCTAGCAGTCCAGACTTGAATCCCCTGGACACGTAAAAATATCTGTTTTAATTTAGATATAAATTGCGATAACGCATTGACATTGACAATCCCCTGGACACGTAAAAATATCTGTTTTCATTTAGACATAAATTGCGATAACGCATTGACGCATTGATAACGTTGAGTACGGATTTACCTGCCATACCTGTATCCTCTATCACTACGTCTGCAGCATAACTTCTTTTTGCTTTACCAACTATGTGTAATACAGCGAGTGACAAGGTCCTTCTGGCACGGTTTAGAATACGATGAATTCGATCAAATATGCAATGTTCGAGGGCGTTCTGTTCAACTTGGGTAGCAATAGCAACAAAACTTTGAGTATCAGGAAACAACAAAACTTTGCGAATTACGCGCTTGGTCCTTGCCTTGCGACTGAGGTCACGACCACTTAATATCCGACATATCGAGTAGCAGAATATCGGGGGCGTAAGAGCATACATAGCGTACACAGCACAGGAATGTACGAGTCCGTTTCCCTTGACGTATTTAGAGACATTCCTCACTGCCTGGCATAGTTGATTGGGAACAGGCAGACACGTGTGGGATCATATCTGGATTATCCGACAGCTATGACGTTAACTATTAAACGTGACGCTGCTGTTGTTTGCTGCCTAATATTCTTGCTGCAAATAGTATCTGGTTATACTGTGACGTTTAAACATTGACGTCGCGCAGCAATATGGCCAACTAAATCCGCTTTTCTTTGGGCATTACTTCATGCCAACAGGGCAACTGGCGTGTCACAAAAATGTCAAGCAATCATGAGCACTACAAAGACGACACTTGCAACAACAACAACAACTGACAACATCATCATCAACAATAACAACGACAAAGACCACGTGTAGGAATAATTACGTTACAATTTCACAGCAACTGAGTCGCTGTACATCGTTTAGAACCTTGTTAATGAGATGACAAATATAAAACGTGGGTCTATCTTAGGACTATATTAACCTCGGATTTTGTTCGTTTTGGCAATTTCGTTATTTAGGTGTGCGACATGATCTCTTACATGTCTCTAAATGGCGGCAGATTGTTTTCAGTCAAATTCGAATTTGCTGCGAACGCAACTTGCGACACCTTTTCTTTTTTTAAGAAAAGGGGCCTCAAAAGTCAAGATTAATCATCAGCAAGACCCGTGTAGGACTAATTATCGGTTCGAAAAAAAATAATTTCATCTTTTAGTGCGCCCATGCTGGATTATAGTTTTTTGCACAAGAAAATGTCTGACGCCGAGGATACTATACTCGACACCGACTGAGAATGACACGGCCTATTCTCAACGCTGTGCATTTCTTAAGTGATATTCGGGTCGGAGATACATTTTTTTGTTATTTTTCTGGAGGAGGGTAAATGCATGTATACACTGGCGCGACGGGCATAGTGTGACAGCCTACCCACCCTATGGAATTGGATCAAGCAGCCGTGGTCACCCCCCAAGTTCTCCACCTCGTCAGACATACTTTGTCCATTAACCTGTGAACCTGGTCATCTGTATGCAGTGTCGTCTTCCTGCAGTCCGGAGAGTCGCCGAAAGCCGTTCCGTTTCAAGATTAGTCTTCTCTCTTAGTATCTACTCCGCCAGTGATCTCTCTTTAGATCAGCCGCGGTTTCGGTCCCTTACTGTAACCGCGAGGTTATCTGCGTACGCATTGAGTTCAGTTTCAGGAGGGTTTTGAAATTCATCCGACCACTCTGTCCTATGTTAGGTTCCAGAGCAGTGGCCCCAGTATGGACTGCTGTAGAACACCCGCAGTCATGGGGTACTCTTTGCCTTCGCAGCGCACTGCACGGCAATCCAGGTAATCTGACGGCAGCCTTATTAGACAAGGTGGGATCTTGCTTTGTCTGAGTGTGTGAATAATGGTTTTCCACAGAGGAATCTTAAAAGCCTGCTTGATGTCCAGCAGGACAGTCAAGAACAGGTCTTCACCGTGGTCGAGCGAATTGCTTTAGGAGAGGAGAGAACCCTCCGAGGGAAGACCGTGTTCTTTGGCAAAGTCCCTTAGCCTTTTTTTAATCACGGTCAAAGGCTTCCCCTATAAATACAGGGGAAACGCTGCTTCTGTCCCTATGACACTGAATATGGTCGCTGCAGGACCAAGGCTGCACAAGCTGTGAGTACGAATGTTTAGACTATGAGATTGTAGTCGTTCATCTCGAGAAGGATTGGCATCCGCGTATCTTATAATTTTAAAGACTGTACGTTGTATACAGTTAAAAAAAAGTAATATTTGTAAATGAAAGGTGCGTTTGCTATTTAAATAGTACAGCATTCGGACATGCCAGCAATCAATCTCCAAATCTATAAATTAAGTCCCATCCCTATTTCTAAACTGCGTATTTGCGGCGCATTAATAATCTTTTTTGAGAAAAATACTTCTATGAAAACTCACGATTTTTTTTTCACTTTTGACTATAAGTTGGTAGTAGTCCCTTCGAACTCTTGTTTTTATGGGAGTTGGAAATTATAAAAACATATGTAGTGGTATTTGTATTTGAGTTCGAACCTAAAGCCTTTCAATTAAATGACAAATGCGTGTATCTTATTTTTCAACGCTAGATGTAAGTTATAATTCTTGTAATTGTGACACGCTATTAGAGTAGGTTTTTCTCATGGTTTCGCCTTTATTTCGCTTAAATCCAATAAATCGAACCAAAATGCGTACTTTGATTTGCTTAAAGTCCTTTTTTTAAGATCCCCAAAAATGCATTGTACAGCATCTCGAGCCTCTTTTAATCATGTGCATAGACTCCTTACCAACTACACACGCTAAATACGTATATATGCTTTAGTGGGGGTCAGCAAAAATATAACTTATAGAAATGTCTGTATTCCAATATAACGAAGGAATTGACCGCAAATGTACAGCAAAGTACCCTTGATGTCGAATACCAATTTGAGCTTTGGACATTGCAGGTTCCGGTACTACATAAAATAATCGAATATAATAAAACAGACAGCTTTTATTTACAAAATAAAGAGTGGCAGGATGCTGGGGTGCAGGAAAACCTGCGATTCTCTCGCTACACGCCAAGCAAACATGCCATTGATTATTTCAGTCCTTGCAAAGCATTTTGGTACAAGCATTGTTTGACTCTTAGGATTATTCGTTCGCACATTAAAGAAACGGTCTATATGATTTGAGTTTACAGGCTGTGGTAGTACCCGTGCGTCATTTTGACAGCGTCAGAAGGTAAAAAGCAGTCGTAACAACAAACCGATAGACTAGCAACTTGCATCTAAGTTTAAAAGTAACAAGCAGATCACTATGAATAAAGCCAGTTTACCGCACAGTTAAAAAATACCTTTTCACCGCATATTGCAGAGAGGAATGGCTAACTCAAATGGGCTTTATAGAGACTCATAAAGAGAAGAAAATAAATATTTAAAACGAAAGCAATTTCTAACTCGGGACACAGAGACCTCCATAAGGCAAATGTAGGAAACAATACATTGTAAATTATAAGTTGTACAGAATGTACAGTATTTTTATGTGTTTTCAAATGCTCGATACGCCTCGGAGAAGTCTATTATGTCTACAAAGCAGATATCTATGTGAACGCAAAAGACTTAGAGTAGTATTTTCAAGTGCTTTGTAAAGTGATCCCCGTCGTTATTTTTGCTATAAGTGTTGCGACAAATTGTACAGCGAAAAAAATCCAGTTACGGGCGGAAATTTTGTATAAGTTCAAAAAATGCCTAACTGCTGAAGTTTAGAACTTTTTGAAGCGTATTCGCCAAAGAGAGTATTTCAAAGCCTATGTGCTACAATTGAATCGCAAAGCTCCGTTTTGGTAAATTTAGGTTTTCTGGAGAAACCCCGTTTGGACGGCCTATAACGCTTGAGGAAGACTGCTTGCGCAAACCTGTGAAGCAGAATCTTCGAGTGGCTACGCGTGAACTAACCGAACATTTCGGGGTGACTTGTCTTTGCGCCCATGGTTTCTTGTCAAACATTGAAATAATGGGTACCTTATCATTTGAGCTCTCGCAGTGGAACGTCTAGCAAAATGTTCTTCCTGGCTTTCTACCGACAATTAATGTTCGTTCTCTGATCGAACTGTAACCTGCGACGAAAAGTGGGTCTTTTACGACAATGAGACGTGGAAGATTTGGTTGCACCTCAGCCCAGCCTCCCCAGAGAGAGAACGCTAAAGAGACTAAACCATTCGCGCAAGATTTTTGGCTCTGTTCATGGTGGGATACGCATGACATCGTATGCCACGAATTTCTTCCTATAGGCCAAACGATGGATACCCACTTCCGCAAGATAGCGAGTTTTGATTGTAACATTTTGCCACATCCACCGTACATGCAGGGCATTGCGTCGCCATACAACCATTATTCAGATGTTTTTGGCAGAACTATCTACACAAGGACAAGAAATTCATTGCACCAGAAGCAGGAAAAACACACGTAAGGACATACCCTTGCAGAATAATGCAGAAACTACAATCCTTTGCTGCGGGAAGCGAAAGTCTATTCCAGTAATGGGGCAAGGTTGTGGCTAACAATGGCGAGTACATTTTGACTCAATCATTTTCTCTTGGGTTAGTTTTGATGTTGAAAATTTTGAAAATTATCACAACATATCCATACCGCTCATTGCATCGAGATGAATGCAATTCATTCATGTTTCACGCACAATCCGATCTTGACTAGATCGGACGGATACTGTGTTACAATTACTAGTAAATTTGTAAGTTGTATGAGTGTCGTTTTTTATTTCGGTTGCAAGATGAAATATACACATTTTCATTATGAGTTTCTATTCGTTATTTTTTCCTTCTTTACAGCTCAGTGTAATATATTATATTTTCAACGATGAGCTTGCCATTTTTTTCGACCGTTTTCGAAATAGTGCACAATGGTTTTTTGGTGGTTGTGCAAATGCACATCAGATCGTAACGAACGTAATCAATCAATCAATCAGGTTTATTGACGTGCCCAACAAGTTGGCAATCTGTCACCTTTCATTCAAAATATACATAATATACGAGTCTTTGTACCGATCAAAAGTGTGTACGCGATAAAGCAATAAAATTGAGTATAAGTAGCACAACAGAAGTTTACGAATGTATGCACAAATCAGAAGCGTAAAACAACAAAATTGAGTGGGTGAACACATGACATGACAGCTAGCTACTATATAACTAACAATTAGAACCTTCCACTAATACTACTATTGTACTGAATCTGTCTGACTATAATAGTACAATGCATGTGCAAAGAGCGATGTGCCTAGATAATAACTGAGTGTGTGTGTGTGTGAGCCGAGGCTCTTTATGCTACCTGAATGAGGTTGGCGAATTCGCTGAGCGTGTATGCCGCAACGGCGAGAACAATAACGGCCTTCACCTTTGGGCTTGGCCCAACGCGAATTTCTTGCTGTAGTCGTCGCATCTCTGTCACAAACGACAGTCCGAGATGCAGGTTCAACGCGCCAAAAAATGTCCTCACGACGCGCAGGCCCACGTCGAGAATACCGGCGTGACTTGACGTCGACATTGCGAATGCGATGAAATTGGAAAAGCAGAGCGCCACATACGCGTATAGAACGACGACAAGTGATACAGCAGTGACCTGCATTGTATGACAGAGCGAAGGTAGTTAGTTGTTGCTGTTCTTGATATTGGTGGTAGCGCCGGTGGTGCTACAGGGGTTGTCCAGTGGCGTTACACGTTGCCCTCATGAACGGCAGCAACGAAGCTCACTTGAACGCCTTGGATGTTTCTCACACTCGACTCCCCAGGGGTTCAAATGAGGGATTGTAGAATGCGAACCGCTCTAGCTGCGGCTCAGGTTATATAGACACAGACCAGACGTGTTAGAATGATTGCACACCAATATTAGAGTTGCGGTCGTATAGGAACATCGGCACCCTTGCGACGATCGGCACCCATTTAGACCGCCGGCTGTCAAAAAGCCCACGTCGGCCATTCTCGTGGAGAGAGTTGAAACCTCACCTGAGAACAGGAGAGGCACTCAAGTCTAGGACTTAACTAAGTTAGTTGAGACTCGGCCGGAGACCAAAAGCAAATACATTGATTAGCTTGTGGCGGCTGTGGGCGGAAACACACCGGAAAGTTAGAGCACCTGGTAAATTAGTCTTGTAATCGAAACAAAACCCGTAACGATGTGACAGTCAATGCCCCATAATCCATTAGAAGGCTACCCCGTGGTAGTGATGTGGCTATCGATTATTATAGTTAAAGCGGATGTGTGGACTTGATCTGAAAGTCGTGTGATTGGCTAACTTTTAATACAAATGGCGATTGTCGCTCGTAGCTCGATCTGGGCAAATCGAAAGAATTACCATGATCATTTGCAAAGCGCGTGAGTGCGTACAATGGCAGTGCTAGAAGCAATAGTTGCATTATCAAAATACATGTATGGTAGCGTTATTGTGCTGTTATAATAAATATTGGCGTCGGCTGCTAATTGCTTATCTTCTTCGATCTGGCAACTCCTCCGAGTCAAGTCAGAGAAGTACGCAGCACTATTAACATAAATAACATTTAATTTAAACTGCCTAAAAATGTAAGTAGCTCTCTGATAAAAAATAAACGTAGGTAACTCTTTAGCGCTCTTCAAATATTGCTATTTTTATAGGGCAAGAGCTATCGCTTTTCAAGTAGGACCTTTTGTAAAAAGCTTTTCGGAAGTACCACCATTCCAACGGGAGAGCTAACAAGTAGGCGATCGCCGACGTGATGACGTGGTTTCAGTAGTGTACGTTGTACCATCCTACCTATTGCACCAACCGTAAATCTTAAGCATCTGAAACAATGGTATTTCTAATTTTAAAATGACGTGTTTCAGATTTTTGATGTGCGCTGTAGTCCATCTCTTAAACATCTAATAAAAGTGACTGAAAATAAAATCTTTTTTATTTGCCATTATTAGTTGTTATATTTTCGCAGAGTTTCAACTGCTTACAAAATGGACTGACTTTATTTCAAGTATAATAGCACAATTAGTAAACAAAGTGCTTCAGTATGTCTTACAGTGACAATAGGATTGTAGGTACGATATAACTCGTAATAGCTGCCTTGCTTGTGACACCGAAAGGGAAGAGATTATAAAAACTAAACTAGTAAATGTATAAACCATGTGTGTAAATTTATGGAAATGTAGGCACTGAGACACTTATTTTAACTATTATTTGTACGAAAACTTAAACACTGCGAAAACGCAATTCCGTTAATAGGCTAAACCTTATGTCGTATGCGGACCCAAGCATGGCCTCCGGATACTTTGGGTGATCATAGCGTACCGGATGGTGAGCACAGCGACGGCGTTTCTACTCACTGGAACGGTTCCCTGGGATCTCAAGCGAAAGGGCGCCGTCGCCGGTGAGAAGACCTTACACTGAAGAAGGAATACCAAAGACAGCATTATTCTATGACAAGAGGAGTGGGATGGCCTGGAGGAGGATACTCCAGGTGCCAGTCTCCGGAAACATATACCAAACATCAAAGAATGGCTAAATCGGCCCGGGGAGAACTAACCTGCCACACCCAGGTCACGGTAACTTCCAGTCCAGCTTGTTCAGCACCGAGAAGGATCTCAGCCCCGCGTGCGTCCACTGCAGTGATGGCCCTGACAACACCCTGAACACATAATTCCGTGTTGCCCAGCATGGGCGGAACAGCGCGCCTCAGCGCCGTGCTGAACAAGATAAAGACCAAATACACAGGGGCGTACCTACCCAGCAACTGCAAGGCAATACAGGAGTCTTCTCTGTCCCAGTGGCACTGTGCGGATTTCTCAGGTCTCCGGTGAAGAAGCTAATCATGAGTAGGCTCTCCCCCACCGCCCAATTGTTTAAAGGTTATATGAAGTTTTCGTATATGTGGGAGACTAGGAAGACGACTGGCTTTTAGTGGTTTGGAACCCCCCACATATACAGCGCACAAGTGCAGACAAGTTTCCTGCAGTGGTGCCCGCGGTGCGAACGTGTTTTTTAAGGCCTGTGGAAAAGAACCTTAGTTGAAAATTGATCTGCAGTGCATCGGTGAACTCCGGAATTATAAACTTTGGAGGTGCAATCGTATTAGGAGTCATTGCTACTGGCACCACCAGTGGGAACGCTGGCAGTCCTATCACGATAAGACATTTACCTTGCTGGCACCAAAAGCGCGGACAGGTCTGAACAAAATTTACGATCGTACGGAACTAGAATCGTACTCAGCGATGTAAAGAGGAGTGCACGTGTGTAAAATAATGCATAAACGGTATAGTGCTAGAGTGCATAGTGCCACATATAGATATACAAAACAGAGCCGTCTCCCACACAATACATATAGCATTGCAGAGAAATCGGGCGCCTGCATGCAAAAATGATAGAACGACAGTAGAAGACAGACCAACTCAAATTGGATGAATTGGAGTAGTAGAACCAAATCTGGGAAGGGGATAGGGAAATCTAGGGACGCAGGAGGAGCGCTCTGTTCTAGGTTTCAAATCACGCAAGAAGACAGACTGGTAGCACACATCGAGTAAGCACTCGAGGAAGCAGTGACACCCGAGAGACAGACAGGGTCTAGAAATTTGAAATTTGGGATGATAGACAAACCCAATCATCCCGAGAGGTGTCTGGGTCATGATTGGTACCAGGTGGCGGGCCTCAGATAAACCCTTGCTCGCGGAGCAGTTTCCCTCAATTTCGGTGGTGGATGGACTAGACGCCGAGAGGACCGTACAGTGACGCCACAGAGCTCATTGGTAGTCCAAGCGAGACGGCGGCAGCTACCTGATTGTGAGTCTGGTGGACCCGGAAAAGCCTATTAAGTTTAAAACCATGTGTGTTTCTGTTGAGAAGACCATGGAACTTGGAGAAACACCATTGGTGCATGCCACTGAGATGAGGTGAAAACCTCTCTTAAGAGCTCTAGAGACCTGCTGCAGGAATTTGGGGAACGGGGGATTAAACGCACGCTAAGAGTAACAGTAGAAGAAGGCACAACCTTCGCAGACACCGTTAGCCTCGTGCTGATCGTCGTCGAGAGCGGACGTGTACTCCCTACGGCGTTCGTTTACTGGACTTTGGTAGTTTTACAGAGTGTTTACTGCTTTCTACTGGCGTCTGCTTGGTTTGCTATGTCGTGCTTAGACTTTCTTGATTTTTTGGAGTTGTGGACCTAGGCCGACCCAGACGGCGCCGGTCTTCCGGCTGGAGCTGAAGATTCGGCAGTAGCCATCATCATCCGTATTGCCGATAACTCCCTGAAACACTCCCCTAGGCTTTCCGAAGAACGCGTTACCGATTCCTTTGACTTCGCCTTTAAGATAATTGAGGAACATATTAAGAATGCCATAGGCTTATGTAAGGCCCAGAACACTAAAGTCGAGCTAAAGATGGTTTTACAGAAGCTTGGGATGGACCTCCTCAAGCTTGAGGCAGCTTCGGACTCGAATTGACTCTCTCCTCGGCACCCCGACTGTACGCGGAAGTCGACATTTTGACTCTTTAAGACTCGATAGAGGCTCGGACGCGCGAAGCGGAGGCACACACGACGTTCTGGCACACCCTAAGCTTCACGGGCACCCCTGCGCTCCGCGAAGGGCTCAGTTAACTCCTATGGGAATTGCCGCCTACAGGGAAGTTAGAACAGTTATCGTAAGCGCAGAAGCGCAATGCGCACCGTGTCACCACTACGGTTCCCGCAAATAGCAGATGAGTTGAGCGTGGCTAGGATGCTCCTACACCACCTCCTCACCATGTATACGCCGCCTACACAAGCGCATATCTACGGAGAGCTCGTTTGTAGATTGCCCGGAGGTGGCGTCGCGGAGACTCAGAGCACTCTCACTTATCGCATCGGAGGAACGAGCGCTCGAGCTCAGGCGCCACTATAGAGAAGCGTGCACTAGGCGACACCATCTTCGAGGTAACCGCGTGTGTGTCGCAGAGTTCTGTACTGGGTTCTGTTATTTGGAACTTCCACAGGGCGGAAGAGGACCCGACGCATTGTTCTAGGGCTGGCACGATCCGGAGCACAGTGCCTACATCTCTTGCAAGGTAGCTAAAGTGTTGCACAGCTTAGCCCGAGTTCTCGCCCGAACAGACTGCGCAGGCGCCTTCTAACCTCAGCGCCGGACTATGTAGCACTACATCCGCGCTCGAACCCAGGCCGAAGACTTGTGTGTATATAGTTATATATCCCTGATCTTTGCATTTGGTTGGACACCGCGGTGCGCCTCGCATATTACGTCACGCAGGTCTTTACGGCGCATAGCCAACTTCATATCTACATGCTCCGTTTTGGCAAATCAACCACCGACATATGCGTGCACTTGGCTTCTGGAGCTCTTCACAATGCCGAACATACAGTCGAGGCCTGCACGGCAACACGCACGTTTACAGGCTCCGCGTCAGTCGACTAGACGACACCAACATTTGTCGCGTACATGCTGCGCAATCCTGCTTTATGAACGCACGGATTGGACTACCTGAGCACCATCAGGACGGGGGCTCAGGTATTTTGTGTGTGAGTGTCTCATACTAGTTGTTTTTGGTTGCCAACGTCGACCGTGCAATATGCGTAGTCTACCCTCCCAAATAAAAAAGATACCCTCCGGTAATCTAGAACTTGCATCAAGCCAAACGAGGTCGAGGCAAGCGGGGTTAACCAAAAGAAGGAGGGGGACCTCATTCTTTGGCTAGGTGAGCACCGAGAGGGCGCATGGGAGGCGCTAGAAGCATTTATACGAGAAAACACAAGGAGGTGCAGAAGCTTAGAAAGGCTTGTTAGGAAGATGTGCCGAGGAAAGTAGGGACCCCCAAAAGGGATCCAAGAAAGCATCAGAGGGAGAAAAAGCACAAAGCGGAAGGCAAGACGGTTACTTATGATCCCTAAGGTGACTGGACAGTTGTAAGAAAAGTTCTAAATTCGCCTAAGATCTTAACAACCCTCTAGGATATTTTATTTGCTTGGTGGTATTGGAATTGCAGTATGCACTAGCTGTACCTGCGACACAGCACCTATTGTGGATCCTTTACGCATTAAAACCGTTATCCTCCCCACCCCCACAGGTTCGGAATTGTATGAGTTACCCCGGAACCTGCAGGGAAAAGTCTCGCTTTCTAGTGCTGTATGTACCCTGCCGATACGGCTCCGACTTGGGGAGATGTGTGCAGATTTTATCAAGGACCTGCTGCATTGTTCTTCCCCTCCTTCGCTGCTCCTTATTTCGACTGCTTATGTGACTCCCCTGCTGTTTTCGAACTGCTTCCTCAGCTCCATGATGGAGGTAAGGTAGGCGGTCCCGTATCTCTTTCCCTGCTGGAAGGCAAGCACGTACTCATGTATGGTTTTACCCCAAACCTGACAAAAAGAGGAAAGGAATACCCCCCCTACTGGAACGGCATCCCTTGCCCTCGGCACTGCCGTCTATCGCGCGTGTGTGGCCTACATCGTCGGTCTCCTCATTTTGACAGAAAAACCATATATGCTTTATCTTGCGTACCTTCACCATATATGTCTGCAACTGTTCGTATGGGCAGTGCCATTCCGAGGCTATGAGAGAAGGCAAGCCTTGCACTCTACTCCAAACAAAGAAATATAATAGGTTTCTCGGTCTACGGACTCCTAGGCTCTCTCGACAACCTAGAAAATATTCTTGCAATCCGAATTGAGGAAATCGAAATAAAAAAACGTTATCAGAGATCCAGTAAGGTTTCCGAAAATGCAGGTGTACCCTTGACAGGGTTCAACAGCCCGTGATTCTCAAAACGAGGAAGCTCAGTCTTTCGATCTTCTTGGATGTTAATAACGACTCACTACAATGAATTGGAGAGTGGCCACGGATTTTGGCCTAGTATATAAGTAATTTTCGGGGGGGGGGGGATCATTCGCTCTGTACGCAGTGTTTGTTTAAACGGATATGGTACTGCGGACGAGGAGCATTAAAACTGACCCAACGGATACTACCAGGGGTAGCTGGCCGGTCTCAACCAAAGCCCCCTCTCTCTCTCCTTAAGGTCTTGACGCACCGCATCAGGGCGGTGTCGACGTGTAAATATGCAGAGAAATAACTGACGATAGATCTGAATAAAAATTAGACGTCGCTTTTACGGCTTCGAAGAAATGTCAGGTTTGTCAGAATGTGTGTGAGTCATACATTCCCGAAACCTTCCAGGAAAAACAAAGTCTTCCCGCAGAGTGAATGATCAAATGACTGAAATCATTAACACATTTTGTGCGTTTTGTATATACTTTGTATGCAGTTGAGTGTCGTAAACGCTGCGAATGTGCATGTACTCTTGTTGGCGGCAATATGACATTCACCCCGATGCTTCACAAGCTGTGGGGACAGATCTACCATAATGGTACTATAAATAGCTTTATTGTTATGAGTTATTCATCTATAGATAACACTATGTACATTTGTAAAAGTTGTTGATGACACCACTTGATGGTGAATAACAACAATATTATTTTTTTAGATTATGTAAACACAAGACTCAAATCAATTAGGTCTCCGATTATAACGTAACTGATGTAGCTGCGTTGCACCTTTCTAGGGCAACATGTTTTTTAGTTATTTGGACCATGCAACTTTTTTAGAACGCACATCAACTCCGCTTCTGAGTCCACTGTCTAAAATTGAACAAGTAGGAATCTAGCCAATTTTTAGGGGTAAGTAAGTAGCGGTAAGTGAGAGTCCTTAACGTTTTTACCTTACATCCTCTAGCTATTAATAAATTAGCCAAAGGTATTTTAAATATTTTTAAGTGCCTTGATATTCTTCTCCAAGTGAGGCCGCCAAACAGAGCCGTAGTAAATGAGCTCAGAACTTACGTATGTCAAAAATAGTGTATAAGTCTTTAGACGTTTAATAGCGGAGCAGCGACATATTATATTACAAATTTGCCGGTATGACTTTATTAGATATCAAAATAGTTTATTTAAAGCGCATCTAAAATTCTAGTCGTCTCAGACTACGACGGCACATTTCGACACACGCCAATTTTGACGCACCATTCAAAACCTTTTTTGATAGCAACCTTGAAATAGCAGGATTAATTCCATCGATGCAAACAGTTTGTATTGCACGTAGCTAGGGATCATAGAGGGTACATCCAAAACTAAAACTTAGAACACAATTAGATCCTAAAAGGAGCCTTGAGAAACCCATCGTCCATGAATTACATAGTGCTAAATCCACACCATCAAAGGCCTCTCAAAAATCGCAATAAACTTAATGAAGGTTGCGCTTATGATCTAAAAAAATACCAAAGGCGTGAACTACCGTAATGAGCGAGGCGTAATGTTGACCGCCTTTCCTCGCAAGTACCTAGCGACAACTTGACGAAATATATCCAGACGCAAAGTGGAGGCCATAGTGCTTTTCGAAACCATACTGTTACTGTGGCATCATCTGGTAGGCTACTACTATTGGTTGTTATTTACAACGAGCTGGCGGTTCAGTTGTTTCGGATTGAAATACGCCAGTTCTGCATTGAGTTGTGAGTATTTCGCGCAGCGCTGTGGGACAGCGGCAGACTGTGTAATCTGAGCAGCCTCACTACTCTCCGGTCGCTTACACCGCTTGACTAAGGGTCTTAATTCCGCCGTAGGAACTATCTGGCAGTATCTCAGACAATCCATGTTGGTTGCAGTATGAGGACGGCCCGCACTGCACGACCCAAGCCGAGCCGAGTTCAGCCTAGTCTGTAATCAGGCCGGGTGCATTTCAAGATGAGCTACCTACGTCAACTGGACGCCCGCGGCTCTCGTCTAGTCTCTGGGGATAACGGAGACTGTACAACGAGATTGTCAGCGGCCCGTCAACTAGCGGTGTTTGCGTGGACAACTTCAATCTCGTCTCGCCTTATCGCCCCCCCCCCCCTCCTGCCCGTATTTTTAGCCCCAAGACGACGATGCGTGGTTGAGAATCGTGAGGTAGGAAATTCTCGAGCCGCCACCCCAGGTCCGCCAAGTGCTTCTGCAGCGAACTCACTACCAACGTACGACGCTGTACGATACGCAACGGCTTTTTAGTAAGAGTAACATGCATAGTAACAACAAGTAAGGCTGATACCTGAATGTAAAAAAGTGTTTTTAATTATTATTATTGATCGATTGATTTATTCGCTTGATAATTGTGTGTACACATATCACCCTTTTATATCAGGGGCGCATAACGCTGCAGCTATTAATTATCTATGTTGTAGTCCGCCGTTTTTTGCCTTTTATTATTATTATTATTATTATTATTATTATTATTATTATTTTTTTAAGTGGAAGCACTGAGTCTTTATTGAGAAAGTCAACAAATTATTATTATTATTATACCCACTAATTAACGACGATGAGTGGCTAGAATACTTTACGGGAATTTACACCCGCGACTGTGACCTGCCGGAAAAGAAGAACATGAAAGCGACGGACCGTGGAGTGACTTCACAGAGGAAGAGGTCCTTCAGGGTATCATGACAAGAAAAGATGGAAAGTCTGCCGGACCTGACCAGATTGTCTACGAACATCTTAAAGCTGCGATTTCAGTGACCGTCCCTGCCCTCACAGTAATGTACAACATATTACTGTGAGGGCAGGGACACGTATATAAGACTCTGCTATGATCATAAAAGGGAACACGCAAGGCGGGAGGAACGACGGCTGCTCGAAAGGGCAGAACGAGAGCCTTCAGCTTACATCGTGCGACCTCGTAGGGCGGTGAACCCGCTTAGCGACGGGCAGGTAAAGAGCCACCTAACTAATATTTTATTCAATCGTGACGTTGCGTCCGTATCTCCAATCGTACAGCATCCGCTTACACTGGAGCAGCACAACATGAATCTGCCTTTCGAGGTGGAGGAGGTGTGTCAGGTCCTACGGTCACTCCCGAAGAGAAAGAGCTCAGGGCCCGATCAGGTCTGCTATGAGCATTGGATCCAGTCACTTCCTCTCTTGGCAGAAACTCTTTGTGATTTCTTTAACGAAATTATAAAGAGGGGGCGGATGCCTAAAGTCTGGCATGTCGCCAGGCTTTCTCTTCTGTTCAAGGGTAGGCATGGTGATGACAAGCAGGATCCAAATCTCTATCGTGGAGTGGCGTCAGAACGCACATTGAAGAAGATTTTCTGTAAGTTGGTTATTCGACGGATTGAGCGGGTGGCTGAAGAGGCACTTCCACCGGAGCAATTCGGTTTTAGGAGAGGCCGAGGCACCCGTGATGCAATCCATGTTCTCCAGTCGGAAATCGAGCGAGCTGTGGCACAACCCAAAGGTCATCTGTATGCAGTCTTTATTGACTGCGTCAAGGCCTTTGACAAAGCCCCTCGCCAACTGCTGGTTGAAGCATTCCAACGAGCAGGAGTGGGTGGCTCTCTCCTGAGTGTAATAGCAAGTTTCTTTGAGGAGGACACCTTGTTGGTAGACGGTGAGCAGGGTGTATTAGAGATTAAGCAAAATGTGGGAACTCCGCAAGGAGACCCGCTAAGCTGCGTCTCGTTTACACTTCTCCTTGCTGACCTCGTCGGTTACGTCCGACAGGAGTACCAAAAAGCCGTAGTGGTAATGTATGCAGATGATATCGTGGTCGCTCATCGCGATTTAGGTGCCATCAAGCGCATTACCTCTATGATAGAGACGTTCCTTGTCTCGAAGGGACTTGAGATAAACACCAGGAAGACCAAAGCCATGAAATTCAGGCGTGGAGGTCGATTGGCTGCCAGAGACGTTATACGTTGCTGCGGCCAACCATTGGAGTTTGTTAACTCTTTCCAGTATCTTGGCCTTCGGGTTCATTATACGGGAACGACGTTCACAGCGCATGTAAACGAAACAGTACGAAAGGCACTTGTCTTTCTTTACGGGGAAGTAGGCAATGTCCGAAGACTGTCCGTTCTCTCAGCAGTGAGGCTCTTCATGCTTAAGATTGTTCCGGGGCTGATGTACGGTCTTGACAGGGTGTGGAACCACCTCACGCTGGCGAATTTTAACCAGCTTGAAAGGTGTTTTTCATTATATATGAAGCGCGTGCTCTGCTTGCCTATCCGAGCGAGGAGCCGCTTTGTGTATCTCATGTCAGGCTGCCCACCGGCTGCTGAAACAATCCGACTAAGGCTGAAGATGCCGCGTACAGTACCTTACGAATGTTTTATTTCGGAGTGGGAAGCTAAAGTCGAACAGGCCAGACGGGAGGTCGGTGGTTTGGACGTTTTCAATGCCTTGCACCTTTGGTCTGGTCCTGCATGTGACAATCGCCACGTATACACCAGGTACATAGTGCATGGTTATCACTACCTGGTATGTTCAAACGCAACCTTTCACGAGGAGTACGAGTTGTGCACCTGCCGGTTCTGCCTGCAGAGGTGTGCCAAGTACCATGCAGTGGAATGCACAGCGCTGGACCGAAAATCGCTGCACTACTTCTCTCGTCGGAAGCGTGAAGAAGATAGAGCTTCATGAGGAAACATTTTTGAAATGTATATTATACTCAATTTGAGTGAAATAAACATAATTGTAAATTGTAGTAATGTACAACAGCTGTCTTAGACAAGGTGCAATCCCAAACCAGTGGAGAAAAAGTCTTCTGCAACCAATTTTAAAGGGAAAGGGAGATAATACAAAGCCAGAAAACTACCGCCGCATAGCATTAACCAGCGTAGTGTACAAGGTTCTTACATCGCTCCTTGCCAAAAGGCTCTTTCTAGAATGTTTCAAAGATTTACCGGCAGAGCAAAATGGATTTCTTCCAGGGCGTTCGGCTGAAGGAGCACTTACGGATGTAATAGAACACCTAGAGACTCGAAAACAAGATGTGACTTACGCGGCTTTTATTGATTTTAAAACAGCTTTTGACGCAGTACCGAGAGATCGACTCACTCTGTGTGAAGGTTTTAATATTAAAGGCCGAATGTATAACCTTATCCGAGATATTTTAGCCGGCCAGCGTATCACAATTTTAAACGGAGCTCACGCAATTGCCAAGGAGGTCTCTCAAACAATTGGCGTGCCACATGGTGATACAGCTAGCCCATTTTTATTCATACTGTACGCAGCTGGCCTTGAAAAGTGCCTCCGAGAAGTAAAAGCTCACCACGTGTTTTATGCAGACGACTTAGTTATTATGGGAAAATCAAGACAGCACCTCCAATTTTACTTGAATGAGACTGCACGATGGTGTTGCGAAAATAAGCTGAACATCAACGTGTCGAAAACAAAAGTGATGCGTTTTAGCAGAGGAGGAGCATATGCTCAAGATGACTATAACATAAAGATAAGTGGGTATGCACTAGAGTTGATCAACAACTTCAGATATTTGGGAATAACACTGACGTCCAAACTGTGTTTTACTAGACATATTGAAGAAATTAGAGTAAAGTCGGTGTCCTTAACCATGATGTTGAAGGATCTCCGGCAAGTTGACCTTAAGACTGTACTCACTATATTTAAGCTCAAGATCTTTTCCACAGTATCATATTGCCTCAGACCTATATCCTCCAAGTTAACATTAGACAACCTCAAGAATATCGACAAGATTTAAACTATGTTTCTTAAAAGAGCGCTTGGCTTATCAAAAACTGCCTCGTCTACGCTGGTGCTGCAAATGTGCAATGAGGTCACATTAAAAGAAGACCTAGAGCACCGTAATTGCCAATTTAATCCCGAAGCGCTTGAGGCATACAAGGAACACAGAGAACGGCAAAACTAGAACTTTGTAATCAACAATTTTACAGATGGACCCGCTTTTCTTAGCAACAGATGGAAAAAAGATCTGCAACAGAACAGAGCAATAATTTGCAAAATAACTTGGCACGGATACCATCAATACCTCTGCCTAAAGGAAAAATGTTTCCAAATTAACGAATGTGTTTGTAAATATTGTGGTGAAATTGAAATCGACCGATATCACGTTATGAAATGTATAGAACTGAACACCAGCTCAATAACAGCTGCTGTAATTGACGTACTTAAGCGGAATAGCCCGTAAATATTGTGAGAATCTACCAATAATGGTGAATAAACAAACATCAATATTATTATTATTATTATTATTATTATTATTATTATTATTATTATTATTATATTCGGCATTTCCTTACAATTGTGGGTCCCAAATGTGTACTCGCCTAGGCTCACCCCCACTCCTCAATCCATAGAGCCGATGCGGCGTCTCCCCTACACATTGCGAACGAGAGTTGTTGACCCAGAACTGGCCCTCGCGCTGGTCAGCTCTTGCTGATCGTGCTCATCGTTTCCATGGCGACGGGTACGAAGTGGTATCCTCTCTCCAAATCAGAGTATTTGCGTTTTCTTGCGATCCCGGCATGTTAAGCAGCCCACCCCGACCTGGTGGCGCTGTGCATTAAGTATGACGGAGCCACTGTGCATGATACCGCGTCATCCCATACCAGGCATTTGCCCTTGGACCATCGCGAAATGGTGACGCCGTCGGGGCTATTGTCGTCTTCGAAGCCCAACATGGGCTCTAGGGAGCTTGGTATGCCGACTCTACGAAGGGCCTTCATTAGGATTGCGTTGATTTCCGCGTGTCTGAGTGTTCTACCAGGGTTCTTAGTGCAACTCAAAGGATACAGTCCGTCCGTATCCACTTTTTTACAGACGCCCTACACTCGTATGGCTCATATGTAGAAGCGCCTATCCATATGGCGGCCACCACAATATTATTATTATTATTATTATTATTATTATTATTATTATTATTATTATTATTATTATTATTATTATTATTATTATTATTGTTATTGTTATTGTTATTATTATTATTATTATTATTATTAGTATTATTATTATTAGTATTATTATTATTATATGCATATAATGAACCATTTAGTCAATGTAATCATTCATTAACGATGGAAACATAACAATTGGGTCTCTAACAAACGTGTGCACCTTTACGGGGCGGTCCAGTGTAGGGACCAGCCATCTATAGAGGGTTCCCCGAACCGAGGCGCGTTGCCCCGTTGCACATCCAGCGACAAGCGCTGTCTGAGGAAAGCGCATGCTCGCCTATCTCCGCTGACTAGAATTAGTCGCTTTCCGACCTTCTGTAGCAAGTGGGTAAAACCCGTACAAGTACCTAATGCTCTAGTACTTTCTCATTTTGCCTGCTTCGGTGAGAGCTAAAGCACAATCTTTCTCGAACGGAATTAAGGCGAAACCGTCAGATCTCTTCCCGCATTTCTGCTGACGGGAGGCCTGCTGAACGACGTCTGCACAGACGTAGGTGTGAGCGTGCACATGGATTGTTCCCAAACGAAGTCCGACCGCGATCTTTGCCGACTTGTCATCTAACAGCGTCCCAATCCGAGCACAGGGTATGGCGTAGAGCCATGCGCTCGCCCCTTTGGAGGAGACGGCGCGGCCTGGCTCTATCAGCGCCCGTGGTGCACCCCAAGATGAGGTTTTCAAGCCTTTGCTTATATAAAGTTCCCAGCCAAACTTTTCAAAGTCTAGTTTCGGAGGGCCCGTGGCCGCACATAGTAACTGCTTTTTGGCGGCTTGTTTCCAATCGAGCTTTTAGGTATGTAAGAGCAACAGAGTCGAGAGCGGATTTAGCTTGTTGCATAGACCCGTGGAGGGAAGCTACCAGGGCTATTTCCCATAAGACAATAGCGTCAGGTAACCCTAGCCCCCCCACTTCCTCTCCCCGAAGCACGGGGAGTAGAGCTTGTCGGCGTGCATCTGCCAAATATGCTATCTGGCTAAGGTTCAGGAACGCCTTCACTGTACCTAGGACGCTGTAGTTAAGTCGCTCAAGGAGCCCCAAAGCGAGCGAGCAGTTTGCACCTCGGAATAAGATATTAGGACGTAGGGCTGAGAATGCGGGAAATTCTCAGAAGGAAAAAGCCTAGGTACGATCCTACCAACTGAATGCGTGTCATCGCATGTTTTTGTTCTCCCAGCCACCACTCGATGGCACCCAGAGCTCTCTGAGGGAATAGGGGAATGCCTAGCAACTCTAGATTTGACAGTCTTGTACCCTGAGAGAGCCTCCAGCACCTAAAGGTTAGTCCACCGTCCAACCCTAAATGGTGATAATGCTTTCATGAGGTGGCAAAGCCTCACAAGATGTCTGGTGAATATAGTTTTTTGGTTTCTTCGACCTAAGGATAGAGCCAACAGCCTCATATGGATTACAAATGGTCAAACCTTATCTAACTAAGGAGAATCTCAGAGCCCTTGACATCACTAAAGCCTGCATCTTAAAAAACGAATTTGTGATGCGTCGTAGCGCCCGTAATCAGGTAATGTATTTGTGAGCTTTTTCATCTCTCGTTGCAGAGGACCTGGATTGCTCTAAAGAAGCTCTCTGAGCCTTAAAATGCCAGCAAAAATTGTGATAGATGACTAGTCAACCGTAATTTAACGGCAAGGACACAACGGTTGAAGGTTCTAGAATACAGTCTTAAACAGGCTACACACTGGCCATGCATTCAGAACTGCACACGAACTGCGAGCCCACTCGACGCGGCGGCTGCACTCTCCTGCCATTAATTTGGTGTCACCTCTGGGCTGCAACTTAACGCGTCAAAGTGTAAGCTGCTCATTTTATCATCCGACAACGCTTTTTGTGACGAGTGCTTGCGCCGGGCGCAGGACCTGCTTCCTGACATCAAGGTATGCACCGATGAAGACATCGAGCTTCTTGGAGCTCCCTTCACAATGGCCTCAGCAAAACTCGCCCTGAACAGGAAGTGCGAGCTTATGGATCTCTGGTGTTCTAGGTTGGGATCCCTGAGTGCGCATCCCGCACTATACTTAATACAAACTAGATTTCAACACCAAGACTTATTTATATTCTCCGTTGCATGGACGCGTCTGCCCAGAGAGACATTATACAACAATTTGACGACAAGTTACGACAATGCGTGAAACGGGTGTAAAATCTAAGTTTGGATGGAGTAAGTTGGGACCAGGCTTCCCTTCCTACCTCAGCCGGAGGTCTGGAAGTCCGTCGTGCGACGGATTTGGCTTGAACCGCATGCTTGGGTTCAATCACTACTTTTCACGAGCTGATTTTATCTATATTTCCTCTGAATGCCAAGCCATTCCTAAACGGCTCAGGAAGTCCATAAAACAGGAATTGGCTGCCCGCCACCGCGTGGTGCTTGATGACGCACGCCAGTCTGCCCTGGACGCTGTCGTAGTCAAAGCCATTCAAACGAAAATCCTGGACAACACGGTCGATACACTTGGCAAAGCACGTCTTCTAACAGCGTTCAATGAATCAAGCGCCGAATGGCTTCAAGCCATTCCCTCGCCGCAGCTGGGGACGATGCTGGACAACACAACACTCCGCATCGTTGCTGGCTTGCGGTTAGGGGTGGCCCTGGTTCCCTGTTCCTCCGGAAAGGCCCTTGGGGACGCAACCGTGTGGAACACGCTAGCGCCGTCTTACAGTATTCGAGCCTCGAGATCAGCAGGCGCTGTTGCCAATTTAGCGGAGCAGCGAAAAAGTCTGAAGTATCGGGAGCTGGAGGCAACTTTTATAGTACAGCCAGTTGCAATAGAAACATCAGGGGTCATAGGCGAATCTACAGTAAGCTTTCTGAGAGAAATTGGGAAAAGAGCGGCAAGTGAGATGGATGAGAAAAGGACGGGAAAATTTCTGCTGCAGAGAATATTCATTGAAGTGCAACGTGGAACTGCGGCCGCGGTGCTAGGCTCGCTGCCCGCAGGCAGTGGTTTACTGGGGTTGACCTAATTTTGTTATACAAGTGTACTGCGTATGATATAAATAAATCATATATTAAGAGAAACAAAATGTCTATGTCTTAGCTAAATTCAACATAAAATTGGACGAGACCTCATGGACAAATCTAATGACTCTGACAAATGAATGCTCTACTTACCAAGGCAAACGGTAAAACTCACTATACAAACATACTTATAATAGCAATATCGCGGAACTGAAATAGAAAAGTCGACTGGAGCTCCATATTGCAAGATGGCTTCTTCCCGCCCGTGGTTGTCGTAGTTAAGCTGTAGATCGGCACGAGCACTGTTGTCCTGTGGTGCTTTAGCCCTTTTTAGACACAGATACGGACGTAGCCGTTAAAAACAAACACCCGACTTCCCCAATGTCCTGTTAGGTGCGCCCAAGTCCATTAAAAAATCACGGAGCTCACAGGGTCGGCTGCAATTGGTGGTGATACCTTGCTTAGAAATGCAATGTAATATTTCAAGTGCAGCTAAATTAGACGGCACTCGGCCGCGACATTTGCGTGATTTGCTCGATCAGACAGATTACCATCGCCGGTATCTCTCCGAAACGAAATGGAGAATTGGTTCTTCAATTGGTTCTAATCGAGTTTTTAACGGCATTTTGTCTACGAAGTGGGTGGCTATGGCAAGCGTCACCGTTCTGAGCCTCTGAGCCGAAATGGTTACACCATAATTGCCTGCCAAATTCCTGCGGCCTCACTCTGCACAGAGTTATCGCAAATATAGCCATGACCACGATTAGAAACAAAACTAGAAGCGGCTAGACCGTATCCAGTTAGTGTAGCGGTGCAGAAGAAGATTAACCGCACATTCAGGTCGCTCGTTTGTAAGCGTTTGTAAACATTAAAAGGGCTCCGAGAGTTCTCGCAATACGTTCAAGACCGTACGCAGAGACGTTATCTTAGACGAGGTAAAAAAATAATGTTCTTGAATTCTTGCCAATAGTTTGGTACAGGTACAGATATCCTTTCCCTTTGTTTTGCGGGGAAGCACAACAATAAGCTCTGACAAAGAAGGTCACAGAATTGGAAAGTTCCTTTAATATCTGCTACCTCAATAATGTCATACTAATCGGGTCGGCAAATGAAGCTGCAGATGATCTACAATCACTAATGCAATTTGTGAAATGCAGCGGGCAAACGCTCAATGCAGCAAAATGCGGAGCCATGATCATTGGGGACATCCATAAGAATCGCGAACAAGCATGATATGCTATAAATGAAGCCCTTCCAAGAATAACAAAGGTCGACACAGACTATCTATTTTTTTAAGTTTTTTGTGGGCTTTCATAAAATTCCACAAATACTCTCAGCCAGAAAAAGAAGCTTTAAAAACGGTGCATTCTCGTTTGACTGCAATGCATTCGCAGGTGGCCCTTATCTAGACTGAAATAATACCACAAATATCCCAGTCATGTTGGTTAGGGGATCACCAGGTTTTTAGTGGGTTTGAGAATACTACACTGCTCAGACCGAAAAGTGTGCATTATGCATTTTTGTTCCTGACCCTCTGTAAAAAAATAGTGGTCCTTAGTATCTGGAGAGACAGTCTCAGCTCCCCAATATTTCACTACATCCTACGAGCATCCATGCAATCCCCTAATGAACTAAGCTCAACGACAAGACCAGTCAAAGTATTTTCCAAAAAGTCCTGAACGTTAGTCTAGAAGAACGTTTATGGAGAAGAGCGTCCCTTCCTGCCGTTGCAGATGGTCACGGATTTAGGAGCGTTGTGTGATAAAGCAGTAAGGTTATTGGGCCAGGGTAACTTTCAACCACGGTCCATTAGACGAACACCTCAGATAACACATGATAGGCCGACACATGTCCACAAAAACAGCAACATAGATTTCGGAGCTGCCTGTTACCTTAGACCCAGTAGGCCAAGACCAGGAGGATAAAAGGCCTTATGATGTTACAAAACTTCTCTGGTTTCAGAGTAAATTATTATCCTAGGACGCCACAGTGTCTTGCATTGCAGTATCCTCATATCTACGCAAGAACTCAATTGCCGCTAGATGGGTCGCAGTGAAAAAAAACAGCAAATACTACTAGAGAAAGCGTATTATTTTGTGTCAATATCTATATAACAATAGGAAACAATAGTGAAAGTTGTAACAGGTGACCAGCGCGAGAAAGAATATTTAAGGCAAATAATATGACTTGCCGTCTGTTACGGCAAAACACAATAGTTGCCTACGATACAATAAAATCTACAAAAAATAAAAATATGTTTATTAATATTACTATTCTGTTCATTTATATTTTTGTAATTTTTTATTATTCTCATTGCAATTATAAGATACACGTGTCGTCTCGCATATTTTAGTTTACGTCAATCTCTTGTATTTAATTCATTGAGCTTTCGATCATCATCAACTTTCATCATCATCTATTGCGGTGCGGGTATTCGAGAACTTAACGCTAATTGAGGCTAAACGTAATGCCACGGAAAATAGATGGGTTCACAAAAAACAGCGTAAGCAGGTACCTAAGTCACAGCGATTTATCAATTTAAGAAGACTGCCATTGGGCTAACTATGTGCAATACTATGGCTAGACAAAAGGAAA
This sequence comes from Dermanyssus gallinae, assembly GCA_003439945.1. Lineage (NCBI taxonomy): Eukaryota > Metazoa > Arthropoda > Arachnida > Mesostigmata > Dermanyssidae > Dermanyssus > Dermanyssus gallinae. The sequence continues at coordinate 69,804 of QVRM01003087.1, forward strand.
TAAGTTAGGCTAGATACAAATAAATAAAGCATAGCGTTTGTTCGTGTTCGACCGTATTCCATCGTGTTTGACTTTTAAACGACGCTTGTGAAAACTGTGTATGCTAGTATACCAAAAGAGAGCCACACACTATCTAACGCGCGAACCTATTCGGTTATTTTGCACAGCGGCGGAGCGTGGGTTTACTTTCGTAAAGCAACACTTTCCTAGCGCCGGGACTTTGCTCACACTTCTTCTCGGGGGGTACTATACTAATCGGAGCAATTTTCAATCTTCAAGTCGTCTTGACATGCAAGTAGGGATGCAGTTAATATTATTCATACGCCTTTAAATCGTAGTATAATCAATCAGTGTCGCCCTAAGCCTTAGAAAAGAAACAGAAACTGTACTCATCAACCAAAATGATTTTTACTCTGAATTGAGCAATCTTAAGGTTATGTCTTTAGCTTGCTCACTGTCTCACGGTTTCGGGAATGCATGATGCACATGCGCCACTGAGACTTGCAAATTCACTAAACCCGGATTCCTCCCCAACCCTTCAGGTTCAGTATTACTTTGGCATTACTTCGAAGCCGTGGGAGAGGCGTCTCTGCCGTTCTCCTTCAATCAGCTCTCTCATCCCGCATGTCTACCTGCGGTTGGATAGGGGGATGCCAATTTGTAATCCGTCCTGTGAGGGTGCGTCGAGACCATGAGGCACTGGCTGCTCCCCTAACTTTACGCCGTGGTAAGTAACTAATCCAAACGCTCCGTAGCCACGCTCTGCCATGACCAGGGGAACATGGTGAGCACGGGCGACACCTTGTAGAGCAAATCACAATCACCGCCATGCACAAAACGAAGTGCTGAGTCCGCCGTGAGGTGGCACGTTTCCTGTCGGACTGGAGTCAGGCTCTTCTTTCAATGACACCTGAAGAGCAAGGAGACCCCAGACTTCTGCCCGTATTACTAGAAATAAGTTGTTGCAGTTGTTGTTAAACAGCGTGGTTAACGTCAATCCTGGAATCACGTGGGGTTATTCTAAATGAGCAATATGGATTTTTAGCAGGGTGCTCTGCTGCTGCTACTGGCAGCTTTCAACTTGATGATGTCCACCGAGTTTTTCTACGTGACGCATCCATATACTTTTTTTATACCACAGTACGCAGTATTGTGGAAGTCCGAGTCGCTAATGAACAACATAATTACAACACTGGTTAAAGCAGATGTACTTACAGAACATCGTACAGTTGCTGGGCGCTATTCTCCAGGAAAATCCTATTTGTTTGGAGCTCAGTGCGCTCGAACACCTAATCCGTTAAGCAGTAAGCCTTAACAGCCCTCGAATAGGCCACGACAATATGCATTTGTAATCATATTTATCGTTTCTCCCATTATTTCATCGAAACGGACACGTGACAGCCACAATACACGCCCGCCAAGTACATTGGCTTAGCTAATCCTTTGTGATATGTGTAACATATACATAATGTATTATACGGAAAATAACTTATGTCATATATATTTGTTTTAAACAAATCTATACCGTATGCCTTGACTCCCAAGGGAATGCTACTATTGGAAGTTTACACGTCTGCCCAATTTTCTATTTACGAGGAAGGTGCCCGCAGCACGCATAATTCGCGCGCATTACAGGGAATCACGCTGGAAAGAAAGTCATAGTTACTTACGCTTACTTGTATCTTAACCAACAAGTTCGCGTTCCTTTCTTAGACCACTGGAGTCACCTAAGGGAATAGCCCGAGCCCGCTAGTCTTTTCATTGCTACTACCCTATCTGCCAAAAAGGGCTTTGATGTATGTAAGACGTCATTATATGCAGTACGTCAATGCTTTTAGCGGGTTTGCTTCATAGACGGACCCCCACAAATACAAATGTGCAACGATGTGGCACGAACCCGCGCACCTATGTGTCCCCTCCGGCCGCGAGGCGCAGACGAGTGCACCACGCCACCCGGCTCGACAATATTTCAGGTACAGCAGTCCCCGGCAGTCGGCTTATGTCTGCGAGCTTAGGCTAGACTCTATTCTGGACAATACTGTTGTCCGGCTTGTTTGACTGACTATAACGATTTGCAGGGACGGACGTGTTACAGCTAGCAGACGTTCTTCGGTTCTGCTCTTTAAGATATTTTAAATAGTCAACAGATTCAACTATCGTGAAATTGTAATTACAGTGAACGGCCGCTCCTTCACGGCCCGCACTACCGATGGGGCGAGGAACAAAGCTCTTATGTCGTCTGTTGACGTACAATAGCCATAGCTACTCTCTATGAAGACGCTTGATCCCAAGTTGGCACCAATAGCATCATACGGCATGCATTTTATCTGGCCGCTCTTTGATTGCACTCGTCGTGCAAGAATCCTCCAATATGCTTGCTGGCGGATACATCGCTCTTCATCGAGGACATACGAGGTAGGGAGATTCGGCTTGCCACCAACACAGCCACAGTACACAACAAATGAATTTGCATTCGGAAAAAAAGCAAAATGGCCAGTATTAATCCAGAATTCTTCAACACCAGTGCAACGATTTGCATATATATGCGCATACACATACATTCGCATACAAATAACGACGAGGCTAATATGTGTGTACAAATGCGTACATTCGATTTTGGAATGAGTCTACTAAAGGAACTAAATTATCAACTAAACGCCAAACCCGCCGTTCGATGTAGAGTGGTATCTGCAATAGTATTGGGAGTAGTAATTGTAGTTGACTGTCTATATGAGAAAATTGTCGGTAGTGGCCTCAAAGAGCCGACGCTAGTGGTGGGTTATCTTAATATCTGTCGCACCCTAATCATGGCCGGATTGCCTGATCGCCCCTGTCGACCTTGAACCAGCACCGAAACAGCGCTTCAACAGCCGACAACCACTACCACACTATTGATGGTGATGCATGCCTTGCGGATCTGGGTTAGTAGAAGAATAGTAGATGATAAAAACAGCAACAACGACGACAACAACAACAGCTACAACAAAGACAATAGCAACAACAGCAACTATGGCATCCGCCGAGAAGTTTTCAGAAAATGCCCTGAATATATATATATATATATATATATATACCATATGACGTCTATCACTAAACAGAAATACGACAGATAAATACATAAACGGATAGACAGATAAATAAAGATCGGTAGATAGGTACACAATGTGCGGTGATTGTGTGATAGGTGATTTTGCCACATGCAGAACACAGAACAACACACGCACGCGTTCGAGTTATGTTGACCTCAACATTGGCGGTCACCTGCTTGATTGCATCTACACAAATTATTTCGGTACCTGATTGCCTGAATTGCAATTTTTTTAAATTGATTGAACTACCACTATTGGAATTAGCAGACGTGATGTTTTTTTTATATTAATGATAGTAATTTATTTTGTTACGAAAACGTTGCCCGCCGGCAAATTGTACTGTAAATACTTTTTGTATATACATCGCTTCCTTCTGGCCTCTCCCCTCGGGTGCGTATCAAGAATCATTCTCGGGTTGCCGCGCTGAACCTCTGAGGCAATGCGCTGACTCAGGAACGCTGTGAATCATTTCACGGTGACCTGACCCATTGACCGCATTACGGCCATGACCTCGTGTCCTTACACGCCTGATGACTCAATGATGAACGGACAGATGGTGTGCTCGTTTCACAAGGCTTCGTAGTAACGAGTCTTGTCCCTTTCCGCTTTAAGTGTACCACCGCCTTCCGTGCGGGAGATTTCCGTATGGCTTACCGCCTAAGTGTTCCAAATCGACACGTCCGAGATCGGCAGTTTCCTTATGGCCCGGGGGGTAAGGGTTAGGTCGAATGTTTTCATCTTTACAAATATGTGTCGGCTCGACGCGTAAAGCAATGCCCCCCGCCTATCTGAAGACGAACGCGCTGGACTGTCATCCGCTCGAACACTCAACCAAAGACCGCTCCCCGACCTTGATGTGTCGGTGATACAGGCCGAGTCCCTCAGGTTGGCCGTTAGCGAGCCTTTGAGCTTTATCCTAGAAATAACAACAATCATATAGTAGAACCACAAAGTCACCGTAATGACTAGCATTCACCTGCCTGCAACCAGAGGGAGACAAGTGCATTTTTGTTTTAACAACAAGCAAGAGTGCGTTGCGCATAGGTCGAATGAGCGAAGAAGAGCAAGGTGACCCCTTAAGGCCCCTCCTGTTTCTGGTTCTGCTGAAGGACCTCCCTGGCAGAATAGGTGGAGACACAAACCGATCGAAGTAAAACTGTACGGGAATGATCTGCGTCTACAGCTCTGCAGATCTCCGAGACTTCAGTTCACAGCCACCGAATAGGGTCTGATTCTACACACGTGGCCAGGACGGTGAAGTTTCGGAGAGGCGACAGCAAGACGCTTAGGCTCTCTCTCTCTCTATATTCAGCGAGTTCCCTATCACATTGGTCAGTCGGTTTCCATATCTAGGGTTGTTTATTTTACTCAACGGTCACAGCTACTGCGCTCACCACCCTTCAGCAAGATGCTGAACGGCGAAACTGGCGGCGACGTGGGCCATCACAAACCCCAGTCGCCTTCTCCCTCACCACAGCCGAGGTAGCGCCGGTAGCAACATATGACGTCAATAGTAGCTATAACAAGGGGATACGGTGAAAAGCATGTTGCAATTCATCGTCATCACATTTAGTTTTCATATATATATTGAGTATACTTCACTACAGTAGTCAGCTGCTCTCGGCATGTCATTCGAGAGAGGATAGCATGTAACAACTGAATAGGAGGGTCAAGGCTTCCTGCTGAAAGCGCGCCCAAGGTCTGGTATGAAGTCTCCGTGCTACTAGACCCCACATCCCCTTAATCGAAGATATCAGGCAGTAGTTTGGGCTCGCAGCAACCGGCGCCTTTCTCGTAAGATTATTAAACAGTTGGATCAGAAGTACACTAAACTCGACGAGGATTCTTCTGGTCTGAGGCCGGGCCGACACGATGCCTACGGGACGGTGGGTGGCGTCGTAGGCCTTAAACGCCGGCTGAGGAGGCGCCACGGGTCTTGGCTGCTGAGAGGCGGGAACGGTTCTTTATCCGATACCTTGTCGACTGCTACTTCGTCACCTATTACATACTGCACGACTTCCATCACAAGCCGTACACAAAGCCGGGCCGAACCGAATGCAGGACGCCGATTTGCGACAGGTATCACGCTATCCATTGACTCAAGTCCTATTGCCAGGTTGCTCAGCAAATTAAATGATACCTGGTAGACAAATATCATGGTCTAGTTTTGTGATCTTTTGACAATTGACACGTGTATAATACCTCAATGGAAAGACGCAACAAGAGAAAAACCGATCGTCTAGTTCTGTGATCGTTAAATTCTGTGTTGTTATATGCTTATGTATGATATCATACGTGCAGGAAGAAGTAATTGTACCTGCTACCAACAACGCTAAATAATTGAGAATTGGTGTATATAACGTGTGTAGTGCTTGGTGCACAGAAGTCGAGTTTATACGCTGTTATTTGCGGCGGTAGCCGACAGCTAACTGACAACAATTTCTGGCTAATTTAATGGCAAGACATATCAGTTCTTCATGCAACGTATAGGATGCCTGTGCGTTCTGATCCGAATATAGAGAAATACGTGTCTGTCGATGACATTCGAAGCTTCACTACCACCGTTCGACTCTAGTCGACACAGCAACAGCTTCGACACTTTAGGATGCCGAACAAGCCCAGAAATCCCCAAAAGATCAGGTCGATATAGACGCGCGATCTGCCGAACACCGGAACTCCCGGGTGGCGATATCTTGCAGGAAGAACGCCGGCCAGTTAGTTGAGCACTGAACCGTGCATTGTGCGCGCACGGCTTAAAATGTAAAGTGCCCAAAATGTTCTAGGTCTCGGGCCGATCTGGTAAGCCTACCTAATATGTACTCAATTGAGATTCGGCCAGGTATATTGTTTGATGTAGCGTTCACTGTCACTTCGCCGAGGAAGCATACCGCCGAGCCTACTACTGCCTTCGGCGTTATTCGTCCTCACTTCAGCGGGGATTTTGGTGTTGTTTCTGCAATTCATTGAAACAGAAACCACTTCACCGCGACAGCAATAGTCTATCAGCATATATGTACAGGTTTAAATGTGTAGTCATTTAAGCGTCGGTTTAAGGGGTATATCTTCTTAATACCCGGGTCGAAGACGCTGTTCTGGTGGCAAGAAGATTGCTTTTGTCGTCAGAAATACCACTATCACGCCACAATGATCATAACGATAGACGCATCATTTGCGTTCGATTTTTTGTTAGTTAAATCTGGTGGAGTTACTTGTGACGAACTCAATGATATGCCAGTCAGGAGTAGAGCGTGCAGTGTGTGACCGCGCGAGATTCACGCTCAGATAGCAGACTCATGAATGCATCATCGTGCCGTTCTCCGCCGAAACGATTAAACCTTGCACTTGTGCGTCATCGCCGTTACTCTAGGCATTATTGGCCTCTACGACTAACTGTTGTTTATACTTTGTTTTTGTCTTTCTTGTTCATTTTGTGCACAATTACACTTTACAAATTCATATACATCTTACCTTACTTTAAGCTGGGGCGTACATGCAAATGATGACTTCCGCGAATGGGCAACGCAGTGAGTGGATTGGGCAAGACTGCAACCCAACTGGAAGCGGCTGCCGCAGTAGGCCGCACTCTCTGGCGAAAAATCATTCGAAACTCGAATAGACCGTATATATATCCTATCGTATCCAAAGTTCTCGAAAGCAAGCTGTCTTTGTCGGTGGCTTGGTCGCCTAAGACAACGCGTAACTGATTGTTGTGCGGGTGTCTGTTGTTCGTTTGTGCAAAACCCTAGCGGCGACGAAGCGTGATCGATGCTAACTCCAGATGTAACGTACCCGACTCTGAAATACTCGTCGCCGTTAAACAGCTTCCCTTGTTGACAAATGTTCATCAGCTTAATACTGACCAATAAGTATGCAGTTGCTTATAGATAACCTCTTTTTTGTGGAGGAGGTATTAAATGCAGTTATGCACTATCGCCACAAGTCTCTATCTCTAGCAGTGTGGGACTCGACCCCGACGGTTGGATGTTACTCCGTTGAGACCCATACCCACACCCACTAAACGCACCTCCCCCTTCAAACTTCACTCTCTGATAGCCCAGATCTTCATAGAACAGTACTATGGCTATCAGAAGAAGTGGCGAGCGCCCAAAATTGTACCCATATTACGGCTAAGCATAAACATATAGACTCTCTAATAAAAAGTCCAGGGCCGTTTATATTTAGTCAATTATTGAATGTCTTTATGAAGCGCTCAAAACTGACCCCACACAGTAGTTAAAATAAGTAATTCACTATCTATTCATAAAATAGCAAGCGTTTTTCAGAAATTTAGAGCCCAATTTAACCTGTATTAGTTTGCTACGGTAAATTATGAGCCGCGCAGATAGCCACGAGCAATTATGACAGCCAATAAAAAAACTAAAACCATCTAAAACTGCCGAGGAATGAAGAGCTATAAAAACCTAAATGGGGCAGAAGTTTAGATGACACTTGGTCAAAATTATGCAGGGCTCATTTCGATCGCAATTATTAGCTCCTTCTCCGGAGGCCTAACCCATCAACCTTTCCCCGGATGGTGCGCTGCTGCATTTACCCTCACCTCTATAAATAGCTAGAAAAAAGTCTAAATGCTCTATGGCAGATTGTTCGCAACTGGTCTGTCGATAAACAGAACAAGTTACAAACATCTTAGATTGAAGACTTTAAACTACTAGTCTAATACCTTGGATTCTTTTCGTCGAGCTCTCAAAGCAATAATCGGCTCCGGATTGACCTGTGGAATCAATACTAAAGACAATAATGAAACAGTAATCCTGCAATTGAGTGTCGGCAGCTGGCGATAACACCAGCTTACTAACCAGATCTTTCGCTTTTACTTTTTTTAAATATATTGACAAGGCCAAACCAATGTAGAATACATTCTTAACTCAATACCCTCGAACGGCTCTATGTAATGCGAAGGTTTCTCAGCAAAGCGAAGTAGCTGGTGTTGTTTGGATGGTATGCATATCTTAGGGGCTAGTGTCATTATGAATTTGGCACACCTTCAAAATCTTCGGCAAATTTTGCTTTAATTCTCAATGTCCGCCAGATTGGACATTGAATAGATCAATGAAACTAAATACGTGCTTATCTGAAACTAGACAGAGAGAAACAATCTAGGCTTTCTATGCGGTACCCTTTAATAAGAAAATGACTTGAAAAAAATTCGATTTACTATTTCAGCAGGCTCAAACATGACAGAGAGGGCCTGGAAACGATTCGCGCCGGGGCGATACTTTTTGGACGCCATTAGCGCCTCCATGAGCGTAGGCGTAAATCTTGTGCGGGAGTAATTATAATCGCATTTACTAGACCCTACCTTTTGAAGCCTGACTTATGATGGAGTGGAGCACTCCATAACAACTTTTGATGGAGTGCCCACTAAAGCAAAGGATATGGGTAATATATCAAAGTATATACGAATCCTATCCGTTGGCAGAAGGCTATGACGAGACCTGATCATCCCATTTAGCAGGTTCTAGACTATCTTTTAGAGGCAGCAGGTGAGATACTCTGCGTCATACTTCAGCAGAAGATGGCCCGTATGAACCTGGGACAAAAATAGCTACAAAGATAGCAACATGTCGCAGTACAAGGTTGACGTCGACCAGAAGTAAGTCGAAAAAAGCAATAGAAATAACAACGGCAACTGACCTTTTATGTCATTCATGCTGCACCGTTCTGGAGAGAATGCGATTGCGAAGGAATAGACGCATGTCTACTCCTAGGATCTGCAAGGCACACTAAACAGTGTCAACGCTAACGGTCCTGGTTCTAGCCGAGTTAATACCGTGAGACCTAGAAGTCTACTGAAAGGTGGCAAAAATACAACGTGTAAGCCTAAACAGATTCTGGACATCACCCTCAGAAGCGGTACAATATGGTGGCAGATGCATCAGACGGCTGGTAATAGAATAGTCAGGCCGTTCTGTGCGAAGGCTCACGGGAAGTCTACGTAATACCTTACGCAGGTACCGACAACCCGCAATATATATATATATATAAGGTTAGAAAGGCTTCTAGCTTGCGTGCTATATGAACTTGGCAATAATGATGACGCCATGCGCATAATTCAGCGTTATCTACGGCATGACAAGATGAGTGGCAAGCTTGTGAGGGAAGCGCTTGTTACGGAGCTCAACTTCACATGCAAGCTTGACGGCAAGCCGATATGATACACTATCAGTGCGTTTAGAAAGATGGTTACGCGAAACACAGAAGTCAGCGGATAGACTAGGCCAAAAGTGCCACAGGCTATGTACACACGCGGCGAGACAGGTAACCAGCCCGCCTCTTAGGCCACTGATTGAGCGTTGCCAATGTAGCGTTGGCATGTTCAGACTAAGCAGACAGGATTTTGGTGGGTGAGGCACCGGCGGCACTAGTGAACGTTCTACATCGTTCTGGTCTATATATGGCATCTACTTACACGCACTGTCTAGGGTTCCTCTAATCATGGAGGCACGATGCATAGACATTTGTGATAGAATAGAATATAGATCTTCTATTGGTGTTTAGCAAATAACTAGCGGGTGTGCTTACATAGTTAGTTAGAGCGTAAGCGTCAATGACGTCACAAACACTTAGCTATCAATATAATATATGTGGAGTTATTTTTCAAACTGGTATTTGCTGCTTGCACAGCCCAAACCAAGCATATTGTACAACCACTTCATATGATCACGCGATCTCAAAACTGCGCAAGAGTTATTGCTTTAAGCCACCAGAATAGCGCGCATCGCAGAAATAAAAGTCGGGTACGAGTACTAAAAACGTTCGTAAAATCTGACAGCTGGCCTCAGCGCACCGGGCAGGGTTAGACGATATTGGTAAATTTAATGCTATTAGCTAGTATGTACACACCTAACTTATATATATATATATATATATATATATATATATATATATATATATATATATATATGTAACCCGTCAGTAAACGCGTTCAGAAGCCGCAAGGAGGATGCCTAAAACGGCAATATTAAATGCCATCCATATGCCTAAGGCGACCTCCTAATCTGTCGGCAGACAGGGACGAAATTGTACGCGGATGCGACAAAATCGTACGCGGATGTAACCAAGCGAGGTGCAGTTAATGAGAGATGGGAAAGGTAAGATACGTTCATTTCTTACGGGGCAATACTTCCGACTAACGCAGAAAATAAATGAACCAGTTCTACGATAAGTAGCACTTAGCCCAAGCAGGGCTCAAAGTCGACGCCGCTTAAGTGGCGCAAGTAGCTAAAAGACATGATGGCATGTGGCAATTTATTAATCAATTTTTGGTTTTGTGAAAAGAATACCAGCCCCCCCCCCTTAGCTAATGCTGCTTTCGAAGTTTAGCTAGAAACTACACTTGTAATCTCCATCATCGAAGGAAGAGCTGCACAAAGCCTGGATTGATGGTCTCAATAAAAATAACTCGTTCCCATGATATAACCCCAATAACTCGTTGACATGGGAGGCTTTGAAAATGCGCCGGTTTCCGACTGTTCTCAATGACATGTCCGGCCAGATGGAACAGCGTACAATACCGTGGATTCTGCTACTATCATCGCCAGTAGCTACCTTTTCGTCATACACGCTTCCCCATGGGGATTCTTACCAGGCTACGGTAGACGTATTGCGTCACTTTTTAGCGACTTATTAAAACGTGATGATTCTATTAGTCTCGCGACGTGCAGGTCCCTGGCATGAGGGTGCCCCGCAAGGGGCTATGGCAACCCAGCCTTCCGTGGAACGGCTCGACGCATCCCCTCGGGTTTGTGAGATAAGGACGCAACAAGATCATTAAGAGCCGGTGGAGCACAAGGCTTCCCTCCCACTGTCTCGAAGTAGTGCCTACGCAATTCCGAACACTGGGGGGGGGGGGGGGAGGATTAAGGTTTTTAGTGGGTGAAAGTCCCACACTATGTGCTGTTGGTTGCCAGTACCGATAGTGCATTCACGTTTCCAAACCTCTCATACCCAAAAAAAAGGTCCCTGGTATTTTGCTTGTGATCTCGTCCTGTTCCTGCATGTGCGAATACTATGAGTACCAGGCCATCGTAGGCTAGATTGCATCGTTAGCCATGACCCAGGGCACAAGGCTCACGATTGAGCTATGTGGTACACTGGCAGTAATCCCAAGTACCCGGCCTACCTTCCGATGTCTACTTCTCAAGATAGGATAAGATAATTTGCCTAAGATAAGCTTTTTACGCCGTTATTCACGCGCGGGAAAATGAGCGGAGCAAAGGCCCACATTTAAGGATTTTTGCGGTCTCTCTCCCCGCGTGCATATATTGTTGATATATTCTTTTTTCAATCCAACTGAGCTTGTTTAGTCTTAGGACTATAACATTTTCCAGCATTTTTCCGTAATTTCTAGTACACACTTAAAATAGTATGCTAGCCTCCATCATTCGTTTGGACTTAGGGCTGAGAACTATGCCTTACTTCTTTCATTTCTTTAAAAATCTATTTTTGCAAATAGTTTTGCCACCTCAGTGATGATTTCCTTTGTCTTAGCCGACGCTAGGCATTCTGGTGCGCACTACGCCTCTTCGAGGATTATTTCCGGTATGACCCGAGAGCGGCCTCTAACTATTCATCTTTGCTGCTTTACGAAAAGACCAGCTAGGGCTGTCAAGTCTCCCTACCTGTCATAGCCTTCTTGGCGGTAAGGTGGTGGATTTTCAGGGGAATAGGGTCGAGCCAGGGTCACATACACGCAATTATGATCGCTCAACGTTTTTTGACCCCCGCCACCCTCCGAGTCACGCCCAGTAGGAGGGCAAGTATGCTGAAATCGATGAAGGTCTATTTGGATTATCCTAACGAAAGTAGGGGCTTTCCTGTCGTCGATACCGGTAACATTTATAGCCGTTATCTATTCATATCTCTCTATAGCCTTAGTTTGCTTGTCCCCTGGCTTTACCCTATTTGGTAGCGCCCTTTCTTGCGTCTTTACAGCGTCCATTTGTGCTACGGACATAAAACTTTGAACTGGCACCATTCAGGTTCAAACTACGTGATCGAGGGCTACAGGATTCGACAGCTGGCGGTTTCCTTCTAACCGTAACATATAGTCGCCATTTTTGCTCCTGGTGATCCTTCGTACCGTTACTTTGCTTCCCTATTTGGGTAACCTGTCTCCAAACCAAATCTGACTTTCTTAAGGGTTTCTGCAAACGTGTTGTTCTCCTCAATCTTAACTCTGACCGTAGTCTGCCCATTAAGCCCCGTCCCCGCGGCTCCAGGTGCACTCTTTATTTACCCGCAGATTTGAAAAACCGTAGCAAAGGAACGCCGTATTACGGCACGGGATTGAGGCGTGAGCGCTTCACACATGGATGACATGCATCAGAGGGTTCTCCCTGCGGCTCGCCGATTCTAACGCTTTTCCCATTTACGTTCTCAACGTTTAGAGAACCTCGAGGTTCGCCTTCCCGACAGCCGCCGATTCTGTTTTTATGACGGAAACTGCCTTAATTGTAAGAAACTGTGCCCCGCGCCTGACCGGATACCGCTGTATATGCGCTACGGGCATTTACACAACAGCCGACATTTATCTAGAGACAATTATCGTATTAGATTTCGATGACGCTCTTAACACTATAAATTGGGATGCAAAGTTAGCACGGGCTAAACGAAAAACGGCAGTTCTTATGGTGGAAGTTATGACGACTAATCTAAAACACCTCAGCGCACCAATCAGGCCTAAAACAATAGTCAACACCCTTGTCGACAAACGCAACGTGTCAGTATGGGCATGATCCCGCCCTGATGTTCACAACGGCATTACTTAGGTTCATCAAAGCTTCGCTGTTGAAATTCGATGAAGCTTTCTAAGGTACTGGCTGATGTATGCGTATCTCCGTGTACGCAATCAGAAGATATCTCACCATCACGTTTTTTTTCAATTCATATTGAGTACTTTATAAGTTGTATTTATTCTCATCATCGGTACATATCTAATCAAAAGTGCCACTATTATGACTGCAATGACGTCGTCAACCGCTAAGATTTTACGCGAAATATGACCGGCCTCTCTCTGTCTCACTAGGGGGGAAGGCAATTTTCTCTGCAATCAAATATCCCCTTCTTGAGTATGCATATAACATTGACACTTATACAGTTGTCAGCTGCTCTGGGTATGTTCTTCGTAAGAGGCAGTGCAGTAATTTATTCGCCAGGGCCAGACAGACAGACGCATGATACTTCGTCGGCGCCTGAGAGCACAGCCGACATACGCACTTCGTGTACTCCTCGTAAAAGTTCGTATTCGAACAGACCAGGTAATGATAGCTATGAACCAAGTATCTGGCATAGACGTGGCGATTGTCATATGCAAGATCAGACCAGAGGTGAGAGGCACTGAGCATATTCAGGTCTCCAACTTTATGTCGGACTTCTTTAACTTTATTTTCTTATCACGAGGTGAAGCTTTCGAATGATACTGTACGCAGCGTCTTCAAGTCCGATCGAATTATCTCGAACGACGAAATCGAAAATATATACTGTCAAGGAAAAGACAGGGTTGGGTGTCACAGCGCAGATAAGTTCCGACTGTAGCAAACGCATGTTCCCGCATACGCCAAAAACGCCGCCATATGTCCCACATAGCTGCTGACCACAAACCGCCAGTCCCATCAGTCCGCGGTGGATATAGTGATTTGTGTCGCTGATGAAGTTGATGACCAAAATTCTGTCATTTAGAAATTCACCATCTAGTGCTGAATATTATCTCAGTTTTAAAAGATACGTAGTTCCTGGGGGTTCGAAGGCGTGACAATCGCATACCAAAAGAGTCTAGTAATCGACCTTATAGAGAGAGCCGACTACACGGCACCCTACAACATGTTTAAGGAGGTTGGTTTTAATTCTAGATCATCCTCCGTCCCCTACTGGCTTGGAACTTAGCACGTGGTATATCACCGATGCACCAAGGGCTGGACATGTTGAGATATCTAGGGTTTTCCCAACAGTCCTTGTAGAAACCCTAGATATCTCAACATGTCCGGCTCTCGGTGCGCTGAAGATACACGGCACCTTGCTGGCTAACATCTTCGCTGCAAGTCGTTCAGCCACGCTAAAAAAAGTTGCGAGGCTCCATAGCTAAAGTTCAAATCTCCAAACCACCACTGGAGCGGCACGTAGCTATTGGCATTACAACAAACAGCGTAACGACGGATCTTTATCTTCGCAGAGAACACAGAATCAATCGCTCCAATAGGACAAGTAATCGAATCAGGCAAGCGTGACAGTAGTGTTTGCTTAGCAAAGACGACAGTCTTAGCAGACACGTCGTGTCGTTATGTACTATCACTAAAGCACAATGAAGATGTGGTGTTAACGGTTGTGCCGAAGCTAATAAAGGCAAACATTACGAGCGGATAAAGAAATATAAGATAGTGAAAAAGCCTACTCGGTTACTGCCTCGGTTTCCACAGAGACGGAGGTAGACCAGTTCAGACCACATCTTCCTTCTTCACAAGATTGGTTCCTCAGGAAACGAATTACTCGGCGTTTAAACTCGCTGTAAACTTAATTCTTTCTGGGGCAATACGATGTACTAGAGAAAGTTGAGTGCGTTGAATATCGGTCGTTGACCTAATAGGCTCGAAAATCTACGGTCGTCGAACATATAGTTTAGTTAGTGAATAAATAAAGACCTGAAAACGTTTAGGAATACCTCCTTCAAGCATCGTACTATCTGTCAGCTTTGCCACAAAAAGGCAGCCTTCTGTTAGTGAACAAATCGTCAAGGAAGTGGTCGAACTCGGATTTAGAGCGCGGATGCAAAAGGTGTGAAAAAATTCTCACATCTCTTTTGTGTATACTGTTTTGTAAGGAATAATTGGGATTTAGTCACACTTTTCGAGTGTAAATACATTTGCTAGTCTAAGCACAAACGACAAAATTCCAATACACAATACGGTAACACCCCTGCGAAACCGGGCGTTTCATATACAGTTTCAGAGATCCAAATGTCATGTTTCCACTGTTAATGATTGATTACAGTGAATGAATTATTTAAAGGTATTAAAAACACGAATAATATAGACCGTAAATTGATATGGTATAAGATGCTCATGAAGGCCTTGGTTTCTATTAGACCATTGACGTGCATCATGTAAACAAACGTCCTTGTGGAAAGAAGAGACCGACAAGAATAGGGCGTTTGCAGATACAATTGCTTTTCATTTTTTTTGGCACCCTGATCAACCTATAGACACTATACAGCGGAACCGTCAACTGAAAACTATATATTAGGTTGGCCAGGAAGTAACTGGAATTTTTCTGTATGTGTTTGAAATGCCCGCCTCTCTACATAAGCGGTCGCTGCCACGCTAGAATACGCTTTCTCTTTTTGGTCTTTCTTCGAGTCGATCCACCTGTTCGGCGGCGTCCGGAACGGCACACCGCGCTGCGCGGTAGACCCAGGGGGTGAGCCAGAGCAGAGCATTTATAGATATGCATCGCCATAGATCGGTGTGAGCAAGAAGGCTAGATGTGGAAGTTAGGTATATTCAGCCCTATGTCCTTACTCTAATTGTTACGTGTTTGATTACATATACATATTTTGATGTAATTAGGTTCAGTTATCTGTATCAAGGGAACAAATGTGAGCTCTACCCAGGCGAGAAAGACCAGTATTGAGAATAATTACGAAAGCTGTACGCTATGTTATGTTTCATACACATTTGTTCTCGTTCCGCAGTAGTCTATAACGGCAAGAATAGCATTTCAAAGGCATCCTGCAACAGTTGATTTGCCAAGTTTCGTTCCGACCACTTAAACCTTCTGGATGGATCCCAGTCTGAAAGGTCTACTACACTCGAAGAAGTTCGCTCGCGCGAAACTGTGGAACAGAATCCCCGAATGACTATGCGCGGATGAGCCATGGACTTTGCGTGTGCTACACAACCATCGTCACTTGCCTTCGCGCCCCCATGGTTTCGTATTAACGTTGAAGCAATAGGCACCCCATGCTTTGAGCGAGCGCAGCAAAATTGATCGTATAGCACAATGCTCTTCTTGGCTTACCAGACGCAAGGAGTGTCCGTTCTTAAATCGAGCTGTTACCTGTGACGAAAAATTGGCTTTTTATAGTAAAGGGAAACGTGGAAGATCTTCGTGTGCCAACCTCTCCAGAAGACGCCAAGAGACTACCCCGCTCGCCTAAGATCTTGCCCTGTGTTTACTGCGATTGGTATGACATAATTTACCACGAGTTTCCACCTAGTGGCCAAATGATAGACACGGGTGTCTACTGTAATCAGTTTAACGGAGTCTTTGCCGCTCTCTAAAGGAAAATAAACCTCCCGCGAATAGAAAGGGCGTTATGTTCCGTTAATACAACGTGGGACCGCACGTCAGCTTACCCAGCCTCTGCAAAATAGCAAGCTTCAATAGGGAAATTTTGCCGCATCTACCCTACTCATTGTAACATTGTACCGTCGAAACGGCACCTATTCAAGTGTCAATAGAACTATTTACAGGGTAAAAAGTTCTTTTTAAGAAAGCAGTGAAAAACACATTTAGATACATTTCTTGAGATGCAGAAACTAGAACCTTTAGCCATAGAAATCAATCGCCTGGTTCAAAGATGGGGGAGGGTTGTGGCTAACAATGGAGGGTACCTTTTGAATGCACAAAATCGGTTGCCACGTTTAATTTTTAGATTGGTTTCATAGTTGAAAAAATCCTGTTACGTTCTGTTCTACCCAATATTTTTTCAAGGAGGCTAGCAAAAATTTCCTTTTTCGTACGGTTTATTGATTATACTATGCGTGTGATGAGTCGAAGTCGATAAACACGTCCACCAGTGACCTAAATGTGCCTAGAGATACAACTGTTTTTGTTCAATTGGGCCCTATAAATGCTGTACTATCTGCATAGCACCTACCTCCTACCTAACTCTAGAAGTTATCAGTGATAACAGTTAGCACTGGGTAGGAAAATACCAAGGGCAATGCACCTTGTGTAACCCTGTAATTGACTCAAATCAATAAGTAATAGTTTGTTTTCAAATAATTGGTCGATAATAATAATAACAATCAAATGCGGGAACTCCTACAGCAGAGCGTAGTCCGTTTAGGCGGTACATATCTGCTTCTTGCTTTGCATTGAATAGCACTGACATTACTGTTGTGTTCGTGGCCAAATGATGGCAATATAATGATAGGTGTATATATGATTAAATATTTATTAATAGTACCGATAGCTGAGCTTCCCCGTGGGATACATGGGATTTGAGCTAGACCTTGTTATGTTGAGAATAGCCGCCGGCGCTTCTAGTGCACACAAATCCTTGGACACCCAGTTTGATTAAGTTGCCCTAGCATTCGCTTCACCAACGTTCTTCAACTTGGAGGTATTTCAACTTGAATTCGGCTCATCGGTGTAGACTCTGATTGCAGCAGTGTGGTAAGCGTTAAGGACTAGATTGCGTTCAGCCACACTCCAGCCTCTAAAATTGCCCTAAAGCGTACCTTATAGATGTCGACGATGATTATTTACATCGTCAGAGTCGAGGTGTATACGTAGGTCTATAGTGCATCGGTTTAGTTAGTCATTGGGCGTTGTCAACGTGACTTTGTCTAGGACTCATCGGAACGTGTAAAAGCAAGCAATCCTTCTCGTTTCGTCGACGGAATTGGTACTGCATCGACGATTCATATTCAAATAGTACACACCTGTTCGGTGAGTAGGCGATTACGTGTAATAAAAAGAGTAATTTTATGTTCAAGATAATCTTACATCATAGGGAAGTAAAATCTCTTAGGTGATAGAATTGGGGAGAATTTAGGGCGAGACGCCCCTCACTAGGTTGTCATTGTCAGTTGTCGACGCCTATTGTGCATTAGCATTTTTCGGATCTCCAAAATCCGTGCATGGCAGAACGTGATATCTGTAAGGACTGAAACGCAATGGTATCTTAAGCCAAGCATGTAATGAAGACTTTACTGGACCCCGCCTTTTTCAGTAAACACTCACTGATCAGCGTGGGCTGGATTAGCGTTAAAAGTTTAATAGAGTACTTAACAAGCTATCAACGCTAGAAACGGCGATTCATTGGCACATGAGTAGCCTACTCAATTTTCAGCGAGGCTCCTTAACAATGTCAGTCTAACTGAGTTAGGCATTTCTCATGGCTGTCCAGGCCCCGTGAACCATGGCCATATGCAGCGAGCACATGCCAAGTGCCTACGTTTGGATAGTCAAGTTAACATAAGAGTGTATGGGTCTGGTTTGGTAAGCTACAGGAAGTTTGTTTTAGGCGGAAACCATTCCGACCGAAACAAACCGACTAGTTAGATGATGATATTACAACGAACAGCAGTTAGACTGAGATTGTTAAGGAGCCTCTGTTGCTTCCAGTATGGGATATATATATATATATATATATATATATATATATATAAATTAAGTCAATTGCCTAGAGCTACCGACACTCGACAACACATCAAGCTCTAAATGATGAGACGGGTTTCACACGTTTTCATTTAGAATATTATTATTTATTTATTCGTTCAACATATTTCGTTGAGACTTGTCATTAAGGGTATTTTTATTTGTTTTTATTTTATTTGTGTTACATACATGTTGATCAGCTGTTGTGGTGTTTTGCGCTTCGAGATAGAATAGAGTTTCTTTTGGCTTTTGTGGAGGAGCGTCGCCACGATCGCCAAACAATTGCCATATATATATATATATATATATATATATATATATATATATATATATATATATATATATATATATAGTTATGATAATACAATTATAATAGCCAGCATCGTCATGATCATGATTGTTTACCAGTATAACGACGATGACAATAATTAAAAATTTAATTATAATAATAAAAACAATTATTCTAATGATAGTAGAAGTATTAGCGATACTCTCACTCAGAGCAATAATAATAATAATAATAATATGTCGTGTTACGAATAGCGTTTACAATCGTCGTAGTAACAACCATACGATCAATACTGCTGCTGCTGCTACTGTTGCTATGAGGACTCTCGTATTACTGCGATGTCTCTACGAGTACGATTAAGACATTGGCGGCTACGGGAGTCGGGAGTAGCCTAGCATAACACGTGAGCAAAATTATAGCTTCGCTGCCCGCTCGTCCTCCCTCCTCTCTCTCCCCTCTCTCTCTCTTCTTTTCGCCTGCTCGCTTGGGCCTTCCTTTTAAGCTTTTAGCTCTGCTGCCGCAGATGCTGCGCCATGGCTGCAAATCTGTTGTTGTTGTTGTTGTTGCTGCTATTGTTGTCGTTGTGGTTGTTGTTGTTGTTGTTGTTGTTGTTATTGTTGCTATTATTGTTGCTGTTGTCGCTGCTGTGAATTATTCCTAATATGATTTCTACTCCTGCAACGATTAGGGTTGCTGCTGATGCGCTAATCCGTTGCCGATTCATCTCACCGTTTTCTTCCGCCTCTCTCTGCACATACTCGTATACCCATCTGTCTGTATGCATGTATATATATATATATATATATATATATATATATATATATATATATATATCAGTGTTATTATGTCGTATCGTCTCACTGTGGGCGCAAGGGTGGGGCTGCATGAACACTTTACTGTTTCCTCATCATCGGTGTCGGCTCGTTTATGAATCTCATAACATATAGTTCACATCATACACAATCGTCACAAATATCATCATCAGCAGCAGCATTGTCATCGGACGTTAATCACCACTAAATCGATCTCACTCAATCTGCTGTCGCTGAAATAGACGCCGTACAGCAAGGTCTGAGAGTGCATTCCTTCACTTCCTCTTTGTTCCCCTCGAGGAAACTCGACTTGTGGCCACTGATTCTCCCACTAATAGACCAAGAGACGAAAACAAGCAAGATGTGCAGAGAACGATGCAACGAACACGAAAAGTTGGACGAGCAGGCACGTAACGTCGTAATAATAATAGTAGTAATAATAAGTTCATCATTACCAAGCCGCTAACCACCAGCCCAGTTGTGGGGTGGTGAACCGTCGACTACGAACTACACCGGTTCATTATTATCGTCGTTCGCCATTAGTGCCGCCAATGTTGTTGTTGTTGTTGTTGCTATTTGTATTGGTCGTGTTGTTGGTGTCGTCGGCGGCTATTAAGCAATAAAATAGTTAGCAAATTCAGTAATTTGGCGCAAGCCGCGGCAGAATTGCAACAGCAGCAACAACAATAACAACACCAATTACAACAACTACAAGAATAACAAACAAGGAGCAGCAACAGCAGTGAGAGCAGCAAGGGTGACGGCGGGAGCCGGGGGGATTGGTCTTGTAGGAGATGATGATGATGATGTCGGTAGGGGGGGATGTCGAGATGATGATGATGATAGTGAAGATAGTGATGACGATGATGGTGGTGAGGATGATGATGATGATGGTGATGCTAATGATAAGGACCAACATCAGTAGTCATCAGAAGAAGAAGCCAATCAGGCTAACCTATCTGTTGGTTGTTTGCGATCATCTGTCACCGACTGCCTGTTGTCGCCGATCGCCGTCGTTAACGGCTCCGTCACTGCAGCGATTCGGATTGGTCACTGCAGTTGGACGATGGATGATTCAGCGTTGGAGCACTAAGTCAGAAGCACTAGGCACTAAGCTCCGTGCGATCGTCGTTGAATTGTCGTGAATCGATCCCCAATTCAATAACCCCTTTGTCAATTCGATAATCGATTGTCAGTCCGTCGAGCTAGCATTGTTTTTCCACCAACGAGATCGTTTGACGCACTGCTGTTACGTGGTGGGGGGGGGGGGGTGGCGTTCCGTGACGTAAATTCTAGACGAAAAGGCGCTTGCGCCTGAAAGTGAAAACTAGAACCTGTCATCTACGTGCTCTGCGTGTTGCTTTGCTCTTCTCGGTGATTAACTTGTTATTAACGAAATTCGGGTTGGTAGCAACCGGTAGACAGCGACAAAATCCAGCAAAGCACCAGCGTTCCAGGTGGCATAGCTAGCTTGATCGATATTTTTTGGCCGAACACACATATTTTGCAACAGAAACAACAACAACAACAACAGCATCATTATCCTCATCAATAGTATCACTCTCACCATCACCACCATCTCCTTCCCACCCAATAATCGTCGTCGTTGTCGTCATCAGCATCGTGTTAGCCTTTAGTTTTGTCGATATCGCTCGCTAGCGTCGAAGTCAGCAGCAGCAGCAGCAACAGCGGCATTGTAGAGATGATTGGCGCTTTGATAGGCCTTCATCATTATGAATATTAATATAATTGTTAATGTAATTAGTGATTGTATTATTATCATTATTATCACTATTATTAGTATCATGATCGGCATAATGATCATCGGCGTCGTCGTGGTCGTGGTCGTTGCCGCCGCCACCGCCGCCCTGTTCCCGGCAAACTTCTACTATCATACTAAGGCGAACCTATAGTAATAACAACAACAATAACAACAACCAAATCAGTTAACAAAATCATTATTACTGTTGTCATCGTCATCACCATTAGCATCATCATCATCATCGTCGTCATCCTCATCGTCATCATTATCATGATCAAATTCAGCATCATTATCAACACCATCAACAACGTGGACAACCACAACAACAACATAGTTATTGTGTTGTCATATATCTTATCTGCAGTAGCACCTAAATATTTGGGCGGCCTACGGCCGAAAAATCACACTGTTGTATCCGTCGTCTCTCCTATTGTCTCTCTCTATCCCTCTCTCTCTATCTCTATCACCT
The DNA here is from genome assembly GCA_003439945.1 of Dermanyssus gallinae. NCBI lineage: Eukaryota > Metazoa > Arthropoda > Arachnida > Mesostigmata > Dermanyssidae > Dermanyssus > Dermanyssus gallinae. The sequence continues at coordinate 91,627 of QVRM01003087.1, forward strand.
CTATCTCTCTCATTATCTCTCTCTCTCTCTGTCTCTATCGTCGTGTCGTTCTCAATCGTTTCTCTCTGTATTCGAGCATCCTTAGGCATGTACGCCGATGATCTATCGGCCAACCAACAGGTGCTAGACTGTTGGTTGTTCTATGCTGCTTATTGTCGATTAGTCGTCGATCTGTGTTTCTGTATGTTCCTGTCTTTCTGTCCTTCTCTGTCTGTCTGTCTGTCTGTGTCTCTTGTGTGCTCGTATGCCTGCCGCCTGCACCATCCATGTCGCGCGCAGATATTGTATACTACGCATCGATGTGCACGCGTCGTGTGTAGTAGTAGTATCTAGTAGTGCATGGCGTGCAGTTTTTCGTCATTCACTTGTGGACTACTACTTGATCAGTCACCGACTTTCGACTCAACCTTTTTCCCTTCTCCCAGCCCGGCCGTCCGTCCGTCCGTCTGTCCAAAGTTCGCCCCCCCCCCCGGAGGAAGGAGAAGACTTCCCCCGTGCGGGTCAGGCATAGCGGCGCATTACCGTTACATCGTCGTCGTTGGCTAGACGTGTGCTGCTAGATTCGGCTGTATGATGTGTTTCCTTTCCGTCCGGCTGCCCTGTTTCTGTTGCCTTGCCTTCTGACTTTGTCGTTTATTTTCTCTTGCCCTTCAGTGCAATCGCTCCTCCCTTTTCCCTTGTTTCCCCCCCTCTCTCTTGAAATACCTCTCTTCCTCTCTCTCTCTCTCTCCACCGATTTATTTCTTTTTATGTTCGCGTCTGCTGGTCTTTCTCTGTGTGGCTGACGTCTTTTTGAAGACTATCATCTTATCCTATGACACTTGCATGATTAATCTATCATCATCATCGAACACTACTACATCCTCCACCCCATCTTAACCTATCTCCGTTCCCGTCCCAGCCCAATCGTCACCACAACCGCCAATCCCAGCGGGCTGGTCAGGCAAGCGGTGTGCCGGTCCCCAGTTTTCAGCCGGCCCGATCAATCAGTCGAATTTGCCCGATCAGTCATCGCACCCATCGCACCCAGCCTCCCCCATGGCAGAGCCTCCCTCTGTCCTTCATCTCCATCATCTTCATGTCGATGTCACGAAGTGTCCGGACGACCATGAAGATTACGAAGACGACGGCGGCGGCGACGACGACAACGACAACGACGACGACAGGGGGTGTCGGTAGTCATAGCAATAACAACAACAACAGCGATGACTTTAAATCGAGAACAACGACAACGTCGCGAAGTCTACTACCTCACGCTCACAACAACAGGACACCCCCGGCGGCGGCGGCAGCAGCAGCAGCAGCAGCGGTGCTGATGGTGGTGATGAAAGGGCCCCCAGGGCTACCAACTTCTTGAGTAGTCTTCACATCCTATACGTACGTATCTTCACATCCTATCCCGTAGCTTCTCTGTCCATGGGTCAGTCAGCCGTCTTCACCGGTCCTGTGTCCGGATTCGTACACATATGTCACTCACTGGCTATACACATTGGCGACAGCTTATCATTATCATTATCAGCATGATTATTACCACCATTCATGATACTATTTGTGTGTTACTCTTGTTGTGGATGCACGGTTGGATGTAGTGGTGTTGTGATATTGCACAAAAACGCCGCTATTGTTGCCGCTGCCGCCGACAACGACAACGATCGGTTCGTTTAGGGCTGGCAGTGCATTTACTAACCCACGTTATACCGATATGGCTGAGTGGACTTTCACTTCACTTCACCGAACATTAATTACTTCACAAAGTGTGCTACTGAGAGGGAGAGGAGAGAGAGAGAAAGAGTGAGAGATCTAAAGTTCGCATGGAAAACAATCCAGATCCTGTGCTGTCTGCGGTGTTTCCGCGCCGCTTTTGCGTTCGCTACGTAAAAGAGTTTGACGCTTATGAATGCTTATGAAACAAACATTTTCATGGATGATACACGATACGCAAAGTACAATACGCATGCCGAGGCGATTATTGTGGTAGGCTTTACGTAGGTCGTTTTGCGTTTTCCTTGAGAGAAAACTAAGGCTAAGGGTAATGTCACCGATGAACCGAACCATCATCGATTTGTTGTCGACCAAAATGGCTTTCCATAAGATGCGGCTTTGAGCGTAACATTTTAAGGTATTGATCAGCAAACTGACAGACAGATATATTATGAATAAAGCATCATAATATCTCGTTTTTTGCAAACTCTCCTTGATACAACGATTTCGACTCTATTATGAGTTGTTGAATGTCTTTCATGAGAAGCAAATCAAACTTCGGCTTCTATTTATCGCTCTTTCGAGCACATAATTTTCTCGCACTCGCACAATTTGTAATCTATGTCTGGTCGGCTAATAAAACGCACTTAAAAACCACATCGATCTAACGAATGTTAGTAAGATCACTGCCAATCCTGAACAAAACAATGCCACTCCGCCCGCCTTCTCCCCGCCGCCGCCGCCGCTACTTCATTGAACAAATGCTTTTTTAACGAGTTCCCATTAAACGACATCCCTCCAAACTAGTTGATACCGTTCACCCTGTTTATCTATATATAATATATATATATATATATATATATATATATATATATATATGCGTGCGTGTTTACATAGTGATTCGTCACCGTGGTTATGAAAATGGCTTCAAGGTGGTCGCTCTCCGAGCAGCATCCTTAATGTTGTCATGAAAATCGCTCCGTTACATCGAATACCACCGACTATTTCGTTCGTAACATCAACAACAACAACAACGAAACATTCGGAACTACCTCCCGCCCCCCCCCCCCCCCCTTATTGATGTTCTCATTGTCATAGTTAGCATCATGACCATCATAACCACCATTCATTGGCATTCGTAGTACTATTATCACCATAATCAAATATCGTCAACAACAACAACAACGACGACAACAACATCGTTGTCTCTTGTGGCTATGCCAGCCAGGTCATCACAGCCTTGATGCGAGTGTGTGCGAGAATATGCCTTGTTCAGTATTAATATCTCAGATGAACTTGTATGCATAAACGCCCGCACATCCTTGCGTTAATTTATCTATTCCTATGTACGTTTATATGTGTGTATGTATGTTTGTATGTATATTGTGTACTGTTTGCTTGCTTGCTGGCCCGCTATTCTGCGTCTGCTCCGTGTATGCTAGAATAGGCAGAGACATAGGTGTCTATCCATGCACGCGCATGAACTTCTGTATGCACAATAACGTTGCTATTGCTGCTGCTGCCGCTCCTGTTGTTGTTGTTGTCGTTGTTGTTGTTTCGTATTGTGTTTGTTTATGTTATGCGCTTTGTTTGACTGTGTTTGTAATATATATATATATATATATATATATATATATATATTAAGTTAGTCATTTATATAATTGTTTATTTATTGATTGTTTTTGTTTCATTTTTTTCGCGTTTGTTTGGTTGTTTGTTTATTTCTTTTCATGATACCTACCGATGAAGAAAGCGAGCAGCCAAAAACAAGAAAGCCGAAAGCCAAACGGAGACAAAGAATGGAACAGCTGGTGATCGTAGTAGCTAGAGGGGGGGGGGGGGACGGACAAGGAGGAGAAGGAAGGGAAGCAAGCACAGTTGGCCGGCCTACCGATCCAGTCAAACAGTAGAACCAAGAAGATCGATTGGCGGGCTTTTTCACTGACGTTCGCTGCTGCTGCTGCTACTACTACTATCGCCAGCACCATTACGCGCACAACTTCAAGTACTTCGAGTGAGTGCTCTTGCCGCCGCCATGAATATGAGTACTACTTCTACTATCACTACTGCTACAACTGCTTCTGCCGCAATGGATCGTTTCAAATGCTGCCGCCGGCGGTGCCATGACTTTACTTCGACGACCCGACGCCCACCTACCTACAACAACAAGAGCACACTAGCGTCAGGGGTTCGAAGATCTGCGAGCGCGGCGTCCAGAGCTTGAAGCGGGATAGCGGATAGTCCGAGACGCTCGTCCCGTAGCTAGCGCGAAGGTCGAGTGAAGGTCATTGTCGATAGCTGATTGCAACCCCCCCCCCCCCCCCCCACCCCCCGCGCCTTTCCAGCACCACCCGCACTGTTGACTCGGATTCTCCGGCCCGCTCCGCCTCCTCCTCATCCTCCTTTTCCTTCTCCTTGTCTTCCTGATGACAACCCCCCCCCCCTGTATAGATGCTTCCCGTCAAACACGTACTCTAATAAACCTGCTGCTCCCTTGCCTCTCACTCTCTATCTGTCCATCTGTCTGTCTGTCTGTCCGTCAGCCTGCCCTCCAGCCATCTACTGGCCGACTATCATCAATAGCGCTTCGGACACCGGGATCTACTGTTCCGATAAGCCTATACCATGTGTGTTATGGAATGTGCGCGCGAGGTACGTAATGTCCCTTGCCCGAGTCCAAACTCGCGCAACAACACGCATCGGGCCGGAGGAGGTCAAACGGAAAACGGCATTATACGAATAGTTCACGTACAAAGCACAATCTCTCTCTCTATCTCTTGCCTCGTTTTTACGTCTCCATCACGTTGAGCTGTCATCTTGTGCTCTCATGCAATATCGGAGGCTGCTGCTGCTTGCAGCTGTTTGCTTGCCATTATAGGTATTGTTTCGAGGGCCATCATCATCATCATTGTTGTTGTTGTTGTTGTTGCTGTGCTCTCATAGTGCTATTGCTGCTGCTCCTGCTGTTGTTGTCACGGTCATTCTTATCGTGAGATGACTGTTACTGTTAATGTTACTCGTATTGGCGGTCATGCCAACATATCTGATGCTGTTGTCGACGTGTTTTGTGGTTGTTGGTCTACGAGGTGATAAAAGGGGGTGACGTTGTGGGCCTGGCTGTACGCCTCATTGAAGCACTGAGGACCTGCTCTGCTTCACATGTTTCAGTCCGTTCTAGCAAATATGACGAACTTTCGTATAGACGCATTCTTTACAGACATTGGTATTATTACTTCCCCAAGCCCTCGACGTGGCTATCGTTGCAAGCAAAACAGAAACAAGAATAACGGTATATTTTTCACAAACAAAGGGACGACCTAAAGAAGTAGGCGAAAAAAAAATACTAACCACTCATCGAACACTGTTCTTGGCGGAGAGCAAAAATGAAGGTAAACACAATAAACAACAAATGCCTTAACCTGTCGCAATTAGAAGATTCTGCCTGTCACTCCACGAGCACGCAGCATGATGGCCCTGATAGAAAATGACCTAAAACCTCCTGCTTGGCGTCTGCTGCTTACGACAGCTGGGGGCATGACAAAAGGCTGACGAAACCTTGTTTTTAATCTGGAGGACTTTTTTCACACATTTTCTCGGTTAAACCTGCTCACTGCTGAGTGGCATATATGGATAAAAGCCCTTCACACAAAACGACATATTGCCTAAATGAACGACCATACATCATCACGAAGCGAGCCTACTCAGCCAAGGCGTGGGTTCGATATCGGGGCCGGTTTAACCATTACACATTAGGGGCACGGGCGGGGGGAGCCTTCTTGCCAGCAGGCCTCCTTGCTAGCCTTGACAGTAACAATGTCAATGCTGCGACGCGACGCATTTGTGCAATCCGTGTTGTGCATTCTCGAAAATGTGTTCTAGTGTGGGCACTATTTTTGCCACACCGACGGCTGAACATGTATACAGGGTGTTTCTAAATTTAGACGCCACATTGTAACGGGTGGCATTTATGCATCTCATTGGGAAAAGTGATTTTAAAGAAGTTTGACTACCCCCTTAAATGCGCCTACATAATCTAGAAACACCCTGTTATATATGTATTGTTTTTTTGCATGTTTTGGCCGTTATTCCTAGATTTGTCACAAGCCTCTAAAGTCGCCAATTGCTTGCATAGAGCGCACACAGGTCAACCGATGTACACCGTCTTACTACGACAGACACTCGTCGTCGCTTAGGGCAGTTTTGTGTCCAGCATAGGCTATTCGATTCATACAGGTTTGTTTGTTTTTAGTTGTTTTTGCATTTCTATGACTGTTAATATTATTATTATTATTATTATTGTCACGATCATTTTGTCTTGTGTAGTTGGTTTGCTCGTGTCCGTGCTGTGTATAGATGGTGTAATTTTGCGTATTGTAGATATATACGTGTGTGTGTGTGTATAAGTATGGGTGTGCTAAATACACATTTTGCAGAGCTCTCACCCTGGTGCTACATATATCGTTAGTACGAGCAGCACTTAGCCCTCTCTGTTTGCGAAATCCGTTGTTGTTGTTGTTGTTGTCGTCCTCGTCGTCGTCGTCGTTGTTGTTGTTGTTGTTGTTGCTATTGTTGTTGTTAACGACTAATTTCTTCGTGCATTGCAATGATGATGACGATGATTACGACGAAGCGGGGCCGGCCGCATGACGTACGAATACTCCCAGCATATTGTTGTTGTTGCTGTTGCTGTCTGATACGATTTGATATTGCATACACGAGAAGCAAGGCGATTCATGATCTATCTTTTCAGTCGTATCACTCGCCGTAACAAGGTGATATTTGACCGTGGTTGTTGTTATTGTTGTTGCTGTAGCTGCTGCTGCTGCTACTGCCGCTGTTGTTGGCGTCATGGTCGCAGTTGTTGTTTCGACAAGAAAAATTCACGTTCTGACTGTGGCGTGTCTCTCAGTACGAATGTAGACGCGTGCGTGTGTTTGTATGTATGGCATAACAGAAGCATCAATTTGAAAAACAAACAATCTCGCGGGCAGGTGGTGTAAGGTGGCTTAGCTTTCAAGCATGTCTCTTAATATCGTTTATGAGTGTTGTTTTTCCGTCAACATTGCTGTAGTTGTAGAAGTAATTGTTTTTATTATTGTTGTTGTTGTTGTTGTTGTTGTTGCTGTTGTTGTTGTTGCTGATGTTGTTGTTGTTGCTGACGTTGTTAGTTATTACTGTTGGTGTTGTTGCTGTTGCTGCTGCTGCTGCTTTTGCAGTCGTTATTGTTGCCTTCGTTGGTTTGTCTTTCGGTTTGCGTTTTGCTTGTTGCTGATGTTGTTGTTGTTGAGTTATTGTTGTTGTTGTTGTTGTCATCGTCATCGTCGTTGGCACAGCACCGCCAAGACGGCGCACGCCGCATGACGGGCGGGCATGTGTAGAGATCACAGAGTCCCCCGTGGGGCTTACGAGGTCCAGCTTGTCGCCGAGCCTTCTGATGTTGGCGTTGACGCTCCGGATGAGCTAGGTCGACTGCTTGCCGTCGAGTTGCAGACGCAGCTCGTCGGAAACTGCGACAGGTGCGCGAGCGACTGCACGTACGGAGTGTAGAAGTAGCCGTTGCTGAACTGCACGAACGTGCCAGGGCCCAGCTCAAGCGGCAGCTGTTGTTGTTGTTGTTGCTGCTGCTGGTGGTGGTGGTGGTGGGCGACTCCTGGCCCGGGTCCGTGGCCATGGGTTAATGAGGATGATGATGGTGATGATCCCGACGCTGCTGCTGCTGCGGCAGCAGCAGCTGCGGCACAGTTCACGCTTTGCTGATGCTTGCTCGACGCGAGCAGCACGTCCTCGTAGTAGGTCTGCGAGGCTAGCTCGTCGATGAGGTTCAACGTCTGCCGCCGTTCGTGGCCCATCAGGCAGACGGTCGACTCGTCCACGACCCGCTGAAGTATCATGAGGTAGGCGTAGCGGTTGGCGCGCTCCTCGTCGCCGATGAAGTGGTTGGTGAGGTAGGACTCGAGCTTGCGCCGCTGGTTCGCCAGGTCGGGAAAGTCGATGAAGAACCGCGAGCACATGTAGCGTTCGAGCTGCTTCAGCTGCTCCTCGCGGGCCGGCTTGTAGTCGCGCACGAGCAGGTGGCAGTACTTGAACAGGCCGCCGCCGCGGATCTCTTCGGGTGCGCGCGTCGCGATGAGCTTCTTGCGCAGGTGGTACAGCGCCTCCTGGTAGTCGCCGTACACTGATTCCGCCACGACGGTTGGGTAGAAGTTATCCGACATAGTCATGTTAGAGCAGTCGTAGAAGAGCAGCAGCGAGTCGAGAATGATCTGGAAGCTGTCGACGCTGAACTCGAACTGGCGGCGCATCTTGTCGACGAACTTCAGCTCGACGTTGCGGCCGGCCGCGTTCGACAGCGAGATCAGCGACCACCGATCGCCCTCGGTCACCTTGACCATCTTGTGCACGTAGGCCTCCTTCAGGCTGGCCAGTGAGACGCGGTGCCGACGGGCGCCGGTGCCCGCCCCGTCGGGCAGGAACTCGAGCAGCGACTCGAGTACGGCGCTCTTCACTTTCTCGAATGACTTCCCGTTGGCGAGATCAACGTTGAAGATGAGGTCGAGGTCGTTGTACGGCGAGTTCTCCGGCGTGAGCACGTGCGACGCCACGCCGCCGTTCACCCGAATGTCGCGCACGTGGATGCCGTTCTCGTGCTCGAGCTTGCGCCGCACGACCCGCACGAGGTCCGACAGCTTGACGTCGAGCGTCGGAAAATGGCCGCGTCCGTTGATCGGCACGGACTCGTTCATCACCTGGTCGAGTCGGCTGACCTGCTCGTAGCTGAGCACCGCGAACCGCTGACCGTCCTGGCCATCTTCGGCTAACATCTCCGGGCCGTCCGCCTGCAACGTATACAATCGCACCGTATTGATATAGACAATCGTTTGGCTCTCAGTCTCTCTTTCTCTCTCTCTAACACATGCACACACTCGAAGAGGTTCTAACCTAGTCGATGCTAACGCCACTGTTAGTTTAAGTTAATGTTTTAATAGTTTAAGAAAGTCACATCATGCAGCTATGCCTATGCTCTTCCTGCCTATGTAACATAAGGGCCGTTTCACAAAGAATTTCATAACTGTTTCAATACCCGTTGAATCGCACGTTATCCACTTCTCTAAATGATAACAATTTCTTATACGGACGACTGTTGGAGTTTGTCGAAGGCGGTTTGCCCTCTGCTCTTCAGTGGAAGTTCTATGCATTTACTAGTATATATATATATATATATATATATATATATATATATTTGTGGTTGACCCTATTCTATTGTTTCCTCCCGGTCCTACATCTGCTTGTACTGCTCCAGCGGCCGCTGTTACCAGTGAAACACGTCGATGCCCCATCTATGGTGGTGGAACAACAGTAGATTCAGTGGACCGGAGCAGCAGCAGCAGGCACAGCAGCAGCAGCAGAAACACCACCAATCGAAACGGCGGTAACGGCAGCATCAGCAGCAGCAGCAGACTCCATAGCCCCGCCGGAAACAACAACCGCCGGTGACAACGCTGGCTCTCGACAAACAGCTGAAGTGTTTCCCCCAGCGGATAGGAAGGGATGCTGGGTCAAGCAAGCTAACAAGCGGTCGATAAAGTGAGCATCGAGAGTGCTCACGTCTGAGCGTCATGCGTACTACATCACCACAACCACCACCACCTCCAGCATCGTCATCATCATAACAGCTGGGCAGGCCACCAGCATCATCAACAGTCGGCAGAGCGGCCAGAATACACCCGTATTTCTTGTGGTTGCGGAGTGTATAGTGCACAGATAACAAATCCATAATGGTAAACGGTGGCGCAACAACAACAACAACAGCAGCAACAGCTACAATAACATCAACAGCTCCAACAACATATGTTGTAGTAACAACAACAGCAGCAGCAAGAACAACAACAGAGGATTCAAGAACAATAACAACAGCAAGAACAACAACAACAACAACGATGGCGAAAATAAAAATAATCATCAGTCTTAACCTGTAAGCTGTGGTCAGCAGTCAACGTGTGGGTATTTGTGTTTATGGCGTGATGGAAGACAAACGTTTTTGTTACTACTACTACTACTACTACTATTACTACTTGTAATCACGGTAACAATACGTCATGTGTTTGAAAATCCAAACCACAACCTCGAAGAGCTCACGAAATGCTAATTCCGTGTAAGCGTTCCGGTGGTTGACCGACGTCAAACGACGCAAGCATGTTGTTGCTTGCGTCAGTGGGGTCACCACACCGGTGGTGCATGGTGGTGCATGATACCACCTTGCCGCCTCCTGTCGCGCCAACTGTCCCCCGGCAGGCAAGACTGTGTCAAGGCAGATAGATGTTATTGACGTAGCCTTGCGCTTGACCCTAAAACGAACTCGATAGCTGCATAGCAGAGAGACTGACTTGCCTTGCCTTTGAAGAAGGCAACTTAGAAAAGAAACGGATTACTGAACACGAAAGACAATGACAACGGCCAGCGAGGGAAACGTTTGGCGCCGCTCAAGGAAGCAATAGTCATTGTACGCACGTGCGTTGCTGTCACAGCAAGTAGAGACAAAAAAAACAGTATGAGAACAACAACGACGGCGACGGCAGCAGCAACAACAACACTAACAGCAACAACAAGAACAATAACAGCAACAACAATAACAACAACAACACTAACAGCAACAACAACAACACTAACAACAACAATAATAACAGCGACAACAACCACAGCCGGAACCTATGATCCTTTACAAGAATAGTAAAGCCACGGCATGCAGAGGATGAGATGATATCGACCGCGAACGTCTATTCTAATGTTGCTCACACGAACGACACGCTTGCATCACAGAAGTGCTGAGCGGGGAGCCAAAAACAGTTCACTTAATCAGTTTACGTACGCCAAGTGACACTTAGCAGTTGCGCACTATACGGCTTTCGTATGACCGGGCAGATCGACAAATAGGCAGTGCTGGCGAAAGACGTATAAACGCCCACGCATCATATATTATATATATATATATATATATATATATTTTTTTTTTTTTTGAGATTTTCCGTAAAGCAATTGCCTTGTGTACGGTTTTTCGTGTAATGGCCCATTTTGATCCACTCCGGCATTTACCTTGTCTAAATTGGAAACCATGCAAACCAATTTAAGAGTGGCCGGTCTGGGTCTCGAACCCAGTCCTCCCGAATACAAGGCAAAGGCTTTGCCACTAAGCCATCTTGCTCGGTATATATATATATATATATAATGTAATGAAAGCCAGATAACCGAGGTTCATTCAATGAATTCCCCGAGTCCGCCCTACCGACCCTGTGGGGGGGGGGGGGGCAAAGCTCAGTAGCAACCATGACGTATGGCTAGTGAATGCTTCGTAGCATTGCTATGCGCCAACAATTCCACCGATGCAATGATGCCGTCACGGCTGACCGCAAGCTCAACGCATTCCTGAAGCGCTAGTTCCGAAGTAAGTCCGAAGTCAGCCTTAGTTCTCGGACTAGATCGCACACACACACGGATGCAGGCTCACAAGCTGTCTCGCTACTATCGGCGAAGTCCCGTCGGAAGATGAGTGCTCGCTCTAGGCAAAGGAATGGTGCGAATAAGTCTACAGTTACGGGACGTACTCAGATGATACATAAAACCACATACTCACACATAAATATATAGATAGATAGCTTTTTATTACGCATATCGCTCCAGAAGAGGCTTCTAGAGTCAATCTATCGCTACAGAATAGGCAAATAAGATCAATCACATTGCTACAGAATAGACAAATAAGATCAATCCCATCGCTTCAGAAGAGACATAAAGGATCGATCCTATCGTCTTAGAAGAGGCACATAGGATCAATCTTACTGCCCCAGAGGATGCATATACGAGCAATCATATCGCTCCAGAAGAGACATATAGCATCATTCGTTTCGCTCCAGAAGAAACATTTAGAATCGATCCTATCGTTTTAGAAGCGACGCATAGAATCAATCATATCGCTCCAGAAGAGGCATATAAGATCAATGCTATCGCTTCAGAAGAGGCAAATAAGATCAATCCTATCTCACACGCGTTTACTGGATCGGACACATCTATTGTTCCTTACTCTCTCTCTTACCCAACCACCATCTTCTTTACACGTACACTTTTGTTCCATATTTCAACTGACCCTCGATTGAGTTCTTTACTGATCACTCATCTTTCTACGTGTCGACGTTCGGTAGATATATGCGCAGCATCCCCGACCGTCAATACCATTGTTACCTGCCACAACGGTGTCTTTACAGACACCGGGTATCCATACATGCTTGGCTTTTCGATCTCTGAGTACTGCCAGTGCTGTACTCAGAGACCAAGCTCTGTTGTTGCTGCAGATTTTGCTGGTACATGCTGATATTCACCTCGTTTGCTGCTACGCAAACGTTCTCTTCGTTCGTACAAATGCACACGTATATACATATACAGGTATGTGTATGCCACAAACTGCTGCTCATAGCGTGCGCGTAACTATATCCTTAACGTAACTATATATATATATATATATATATATATATATATATACATCGTTTTACTATACAGGTGCATAGGGTATGTGCTACCTGCGTAGGTGACGATACTATCGAGAATGTGCAACGCGCATACGAAGATTGCGCACTGTTAGCTTATTTTATGGCTGCACTATGGTGTTCCAGATAAACCTCTGCTATGATACGGCTGGGGGAGCGTGCTCGGGCAGCAATGCGCTGAGTGTGCTTGAACGAATGACGCTATGTTAGATGATAGTTTCCGACTAGGTCGTTTCCGGGGGGGGGGGGGGAGAGGACGCATACGAGAAGAAGACACAGATTACTCGATAGCCACAATTTTAAACATGAAACAGGCCACCCGGAAGATAGGAGGGTTGTGCAAGCTGATTAGATTGAATCATCACGTCATTACACGGCGCGAATACTAACTAGCGCGAGCCAAGGATAGGGCCGGCCGATGGCGCCTGCTCTCTACATCTCGTCTCAAGAAAGCGATGTAACACGTCGTAAACATATTGTACGAAAAGGGTACACTGTACAAACACGCCACCATTAGGCCATCAGGTCGGAGCTCAAAATCTTTCAACCTCGAAAGAGCTGCACTCACTGAGGAATGGTTGGGACATGCATGAGCAATGAAAATTCGGTGGCCAGTTCAGAGCCCTGCGAAAGGTAAACCCAATGGCCGTCTGAGAAAGACCAGTTTTTCGAGCATCGACAATTTACCGGCTAATTTCAACTAGAACGCGCGGATGTTAACAAAAACCATCTACTTTTTTTTGGCACATTTAGCGAAAATTCAAAGGAGGATATAATATATATATATTATATCTCTATAATCTAGAGATGAACGATTGTATATCCTCTAGCGAAATTTCTCTATGTATATATGTATATATGCATAGGAAAAATAATTATATATATATATATATATATATATATATATATATATATATATATATATATATATATATATATATATATATATATATAGGCGAGCACTGCCGAGTGTGCAAACGTATTGCCGAACCAAACGAAACGGCCCGTTGTCTCAGCATCATGTCTCTCACGATCATGACCGCCATCATCATCACCATCGGCGGCGTTATTGTTGTTCTTCGTCTTGCTGTTGTTGTTGTTATTGTTGTTATTGTTGTTTTTGTTCTTCGTCTTGTTGTTGTTGTTCTTCGTCTTGTTGTTGTTGTTCTTCGTCTTGTTGTTGTTGTTGTTGTGCTTAGCATCGCAGTTGTCGTCGTCGCCGTTGTCGTCACCGCCACCACCACTAGGTATCCATCTAGATCCGTTGCCGATCTGGTGGAAAGGTAAGCAGAAAAAAGAAACGGCGTGTTCGAGTGTGGCGCTCGGCCGACGGCCAACGGGCGGCGTATGATCATCGGTGCTGATCATCGGTGAGCTGCCCTGTTGCCGCTATAGCTGCTAGATCGTTGCGTAGGAGCCAACAACTTTTGCCTTCCGTCCCTCGCCCTTCGTACCCTCGAAGAACAAGAAGATAAAAGAAGCGCAGCTACAGCAGCAAAAAACCAAGAACAAAAAAGAAGAAGAAAAAGGGGACCAGAAGAAGAAAAAGAAAAAGATGAATGCGAATGAGAAAGAGAGAAGGATTGAATAGAGAGAGAAAAGTGCCCGCATTTGCCCACGAACAACAAGCGAGAGATGGCACCCAGCTGCTGCTGCTGACGGTAATCGTGTGGAAGATTATTCTGCTGTTTTTTTATAATCATCGTTATCATCATCATCATCATCATCATCATTGTAAGCATGAGAGCGGCCAGTAAGAGCGGCAAGATGCTGATGTTGGTTATGGATCACTATTAATATTATCATCCTCATCATTGGAAGCGTTGTGGTTGTTGTTGTTGCTGTTGTTGTTGTTGTTGTTGTGGTTGTGGTTGTTGTTGCTGTTGTTGTTGTTGTTGTTGTAAGTGCGCCAAATCGCGCCGTTTGTTGTCATCGGCACACACTGAACGGACTGGAGCAGCAATAGCAACAACAACCACAACAACAACAACAGCAACAGCAGAAACAGCGCAGACAGAGAATTGCAGCCGTCCTGCGCCCCCTCCGGACGCGTTCTGTTAGCGGAATCGACGCCTCACCCGCCCCCGTCCCCCGGTCCCCTCTTGTCACCCCCCGGCGCCGCTCTCTTCCCCCCGGCCATCCCCCAGTGGCAGAGCGCTGCTGCCGCCACCGCTGCCGCGGCAACGTGAAGAACTGCCAGAGCAAGCAGCCGAAGGTGACACAATAGGTACAGCAGTTGGCGAGAAGTTGGTAGCCAGCCATGGCATTCGCGGCCGGCGCCAGCGGCCTGACGCCTGATGCTTATTGGCACCGGACGACCTTGACCAGAAGATCAAGTAGCGGTGATGGTAGTGGTGGTGGCGCTGGTGCTGGTACTGGTAGTGACGATGGCGATGATGAAGATGATGATGATAATGAAGATGATGATGATAATGATAATTATGATGATAGGCCAATGATAATGGGTTGAGGTTCACGCGGACGTGGAGACCTTGTTGCTATTGCTGCTGCTGCTGCAGCTGCGAGAAACGAGGGAAGAACCAGCGACATCACTAACATTAGCAATAACAACAACAATAATAACAACAACAACAAATGACGACGACGACAAATGACGGCGACGCTTGAAACCGCAGAAAACTGTAACGTTGCTTGCGGCTGTCACCGAAAACGTGGCAGAAAAAACCGGACTGAAAGACTGTTCCGTTTCTCCCGTTGTCGTCGTCATGGTCAGACCCTGGTGGATGATGCCATGGTGATGGTAGTGAGTGGTTGTCAAACTTCCGCCGCTCCAAACAAGCGACGGCTTCAGCGGCACACGTCCAGTACTTGGACACCAGCTAAACACACCCATCATAAATCGAGTCGCTCGAGGACTTTCCTCTCTTTCCTCTTTTCGTTGGTGCTGTTGTCGTTGTTGTTGTTGTTGTTGTTTTGTTGTTGTTGTCATTGCTGTTGTCGTTGTGTTGTTGTTGTTGGGTGGCGTTTGTTGCGATGCCACTTGACTAACTCGAGCGATCGATAATCTCGGCACGTTTGCAGGCAGCCGCACACACACAGACATCCAGACACATGAAAGAATGCCGTCGACAGGACTGGGGAGGGCATTATCCAACGTCTGTGGAAGTGGCAGGTGCTGCGCATGTCTAGTTAGTACTTTTCGCTCGCTGTGCCGTTTGGCGTACCGGTTTTTCTTATACATATGCATGTATATATATATATATATATATATATATATATATATATATATGCATATGTATATATATATATATATATATATATATATATATATACATATGCATATATATATATATATATACATGCATATGTATATATATATGCATATATATATATATATATATATATATATATATATATATATTTGCATCATAGACCCGTGATGTATGCTCTTATGGACGTGACACGCTAAACCAAACGCCATAGGTACACAAAAAAAGCTTTTACACAACACTTAATTACCGCCTTTACATTCTTTAAAATTCTTTGAAATGTTACTTTTTTTTTAATTGTTTCTCACGTGTACATCCCCACGTGTTGCTATGTGCCGATTGTTATCATTCCCTTAATGTTAGCTATTTATGACGACTTTATAAACGAACACACAGCTTCCGCGTCGCCGAGTAGAGCGCATCATTAATCAAATCAAATTTCGATGGCTATTATACCCACCACGCCATGTGAACAAATATTTCCTTATTGGGAAAAGTAACGTTAAACTGTGTTTATGCTTAGCTGGAGCGTTTACGAGGGTACATTGCTTGCGCGTGAATCGGTAGATATGGCTGGTCTAGCTGGGCACCGTTGGTCTAAAACTGTTATGCATGTCGAAATTAGTTGCTAACCGTAACAATATTTATCCTTCTCAACGTGCTAGGCTAGCTTAAAGCAGGCTCATGTCGGGACGCTTGTGCCAGGAGTGTGCTTGGAAGAAATTGCATATCAAAATATGATAAGCTTTGTAAAGCGAACACACTACACGATTTTACGCAGGTTATATATATATATATATATATATATATATATATATATGTTAGACCAATAAAATGCAAAATATTGTAGCTAGTTGCCTCAAGGGGAGGCATGTGTCAAATGATCAGAGAATATCCGACAAACGTATACGTACAAAAATATATTTAGTATAAAAGGTTACTCGAAGTCGGTACTGATTACCAAATGCGTTGTTTTTCAGCTTAGTAACCTTAGCCCAGCTTGCAAATACCTATAAACAGAGCCTCTGAAAAGCCGGTCATGTTAAGATATCCAGAGTTTCCCCAACAATCATTTGTGGTAGCACAGCTGCTGATTCTCGCAGCTTTAGTTTGCTTTACTCGACCAACTCGGTACGGTCTATCATCTATCTACAGTGAGCATCGCTCAAAGAGAAGTCGGTCAACAACAAGGATCGAACCGGCGACCCCACAATCAGTCACCGAAGCTCTCTATCGTAGAGCAGTTGCACATAACTAAACTAATTGCGGTCTTAGCTCGGCTTTATTTGCGTATTTATTAGCATCGTTTCTATGCTAACAATGTAGTCTATTTTGGCAGTCACGTAATTAAAGCTGAAAAACAATTTAAGGGCCGCGCCTGTTATAAACTTGCTGCCGAGTATGGCCTCCCGAGCGCAGAGCAACGGCGGAGCAATCCACTAGGACGGAACGGTCCGGTACGCCGCCGAGACCTTGAATCGACCCTTTTCTGCAGTGGATTCCGTTTCCAGTTGCCTGAGCCATCAGAAGGACCTTTGGACTCGTTTCGAAAGACACAAATGTCCTGGGCCCTCACGGAACGGCCGCAGTTGGCTTCTCGCTAACATTCAGAACTATTGCACACCATTAGGGGAGCAATACCCACCATCAAACTTAGAACAAAAGCATTGAAACGACTCGACTGGTAGTGATGGCGTTTCCAGCCGTCGATAAGCATCTTGAACACACCGTGGTGGTGGGCCGTTTGTGTAGCGTTTCAAACTACTGGCAAAACTGCGCGTTTCCATTGCGTGCGTAAACAAAGGCAGTCGACAGATATTGCCAACTGTAGAGACTCAGATCTAAATCTGCAGTCGGTCCGGTCATCATTGATAACAAGCTCGGATTATCTGCGCGCACCATTGTCGTTAAATGTGGTGCTAGCAGATATATATATATATATATATATATATATATATATATATATATATATATATATACATATCACAGCTAACGGATTTTAAATATGAATATTATTTTTTACTTCTTATAGAACAATTTGGCTGCGATAGCAGGGCAGGTGTTGCTAGCAGAAAATGACTCCACGCATCAAGTACAATTTCAATATTGAATGAATTTGTTTAAATGTTTTTTTCTTGTTGAATTAATTGTTTAGGATTCGTCTGGATCAAAATTTCGTACTTGCGTACGTTTACCCGTTTTCTATTCTCTACTAAGTTCGTATCGGTATTCGGTGGTCGAATTCTTACATAACTAATAAAGCTGAGAAAAAGAAATAAACGTTTTACTGTAGGAGAACAGTCGAGCGATGATGTCGACAACTACTAGTCGGAACAAAGCAGTGAGAGCACTGTCGACGTTTGCTACGTACCACCTAAACACTTTCTTGCTGACCTTTAGTCAACATTTAACAATGTCCAGGGGACCGCTCTTGCATTGCTTCGTGAGACGGACCTCATATAAATACAAATGTGCAACGGGGGGACGCTCGAACCCCTGCACCTATGTGTCTTCTCCGGTCGCGAGGCGGCGCACAGAGCGAATGCACCCACGACGCCACCAGGCCACTCGAATGGGGGCCTGGTGGAATGGGCCACCACCTGAGGGCCCCATCAGTTGTGCACGAGCAGGTTGTGCACACCCCGACATTGACATAACGCAGGACCACGTTTCGTACAGAAGATGCTGGTGGGCCATGCTTTTTGGTGTCGTGCGTCAGTATACGATTAAAAAGACCCTGCACAGACCCCACTCAGCCAGACGTGCCCCACTCAGCTAGAGCTAAGCGAGCGAGAGCACAAGTGTATTAGTATTATTAGGGAGGGGTCGAAGTAGTATTAAAGAATGGTTCCAGCTCCTCGCCTCTTCCTGAGGCCATTTAGGTGAGAGGTTTTTAGTGGGTATTATGCCA
>QVRM01003087.1:112500-135094 GCA_003439945.1 Dermanyssus gallinae
ACAACAGCAACAATATCATGAGTAGCGGGGCGACAATCACTCATAGTAACAAAAACAACAACATTAACAACAACAACAACGTTACCGACTACGCCAACTACCTATAACGTCAACAATATTAGCAACATTAGCCGACTAGCTTAATCTGAGATGCGTAAGACTATGCGTGTCTCTCTAGTCTTTAGCTTGCTAGGTGGCGCAAGCAACGTGTGTCTGTACGTGTGTATGAATTACCATCCTGCCTGCCTGGAAACCCCCAGGAAGAGGCGGCCGCACGCTAAACATATGGCGTGAGGCCACCTCTTCCTGGGGCTTTTCAGACAATGCGTTGGCTTTTTTTTTACTGCACACAAACACGCATTCTCGAACAGACACTGCCTATATATGTAGGCAGTCTCCGTTCGAGAAATATAATATATATATATATATATATATATATATATATATATTCTATCGGTGTAGAGAGCCATAGCAACAGCTCCAGAAGCAAGAGCCGGCGTAATCATATGTCAAACCAATATAGGGAAGGAAACCATGCGGAGAGAGAGAGAGAGAGAGCTTATTCATGTCAGTGTCACGAACTTTGATGAGATATTGTCGCATTTCGACGAAACTCAGCATCATAGACGATGCATCGTTGTCTGCCATATGAAATATACATACTATACTCAACGCGATATGGACAAAATTTGTCGGAATTTACCAGAACTTGACAGTGACACACAAGTTCAATGTTTCATGTCAGTCCAATCTGGCTTGAACATTTGATACAATTAATGCTTGTGTCTTGACAAACCTATAGATGAAAAATACAACAACAAACAATAATGTCATATATCCAAATGTATATATATATATATGACACTTATTGTGTCTGACTGTAGACGAGCCTCGTACTTCAGCTTTACATGTCTCCTCTCTCTTTCATAGTCAGCCAACTCGACGCAGAAAGAAAAGTGTTCTGTTGTCGGCCCGTATACACCCCACCATTGCATTGCCAATATCTAACGACCTTAACGTCTTAACGCTGTGTAGGTAGGTAGGTAGCCAAACAAAGTGGCTCATTAACTGAGCTTTGTTTATTTAGACGACGGCACGTTTCGCGTCAGCATTTGCAGTAGTGCGTGCGCCGCGCACGTCTAACTTGCACCTACCGGTCTCAGCTACCGTAAGCCTACCGTCACTTGCCACTGTGTAGAACCGCGACTACTAGTTATGTTGTCGTTAAGGATGGCAATAATAATAATAATAATAATAATAATAATAGTAATAAACGTACACACGCACGTGAATATCTGGTCGGACAGACGGGGCAACGGCTTCAGCGTTCTAGCGTCTAGCGGCGACTACTACATACCTCTTCAGCATGACGACACTTCCGACACATGTTGACAATAGCTGTGCGTTTTTTTGCTAATTCCTTCTCTGTTGGGCTAGCAGCTTTTTGATTCCACTGAAGACAACACAGCGCAACTGGGTATGGCAGCAAAACCTTCCGTTTGTTTGGTTGACAATTGCACCACACTAAGTTCATCTGCGACCACCAAAAACAGCCGAATCAATCAGCTTCTTGCTTCTATTTGGATATGCCTTCGAGGCTCTACGAATCAACAACAACAACAACAGCAATATCACCAGCAGCAATTTCGATCATTACGCACGTACGAATCCACACGCAAACCACAAGATGCTTTACGACAGCAACAACAATACTATATTGGTTGCGCAAACAAAACAACACTTGGCAATAACGGTAGTTTTTCTCTTCGCGTTTCTTCTTTTCTGCTTCTCTCTCTTCTACGCCACTTGTCCACTCTCTAGCTTTTCTTTCGTTTCGTTGACTCTCTTGTCTTGTGTTTTAGTATTGCCGCTTATGTTCCAGATGATGTTAAATCCGTAACTTGTCAGAAAAACTGAAAACATAGAAATGGACCAGATGTGTCGACAGCAAGACGTACTTGAGCACTCAAAGTCGAGTCGGGCTGTGGAGCCTTGAAGGTTCACGCTTCTGTAGACTTGACTCACTTCTGCTTGCACTAACTAGAACTTTACGGCGATGACGAACATTTCTACTGTACAATAAACAAAGTGCACCCAGTGCATCAAACACCGATATCTCCACGGTTAGCGTTTGTTTCTGCGGTCGCCGTTATTGTTGCTGCTGCTACTGTTGTTGTTGCTGTTGTTGTTGTTGTTTCCGTTGTTTTTGTTGTTGTTGTTGTGTTGTTGCAGCTGTTGTTGTTACTATTGTGGACGACAACACATCCGAACGTAGAATTTGAAGATTCACCGAACGTAGGATTCACAATTCGACGACAACAACAACTGCAGCTGCCACAACAGCAACAACGCGCCGTACCACTTCGGGTTTTCCACCGCTATCTTCGCTACCGTTCGACTTGCCCTTCTTCGACTACACTACTATTTGCCACCAACGATCGAAGACGACGACGACGACCTACTCGTACTGAACACTTACTTACTTATACTAAATAACAACAGCAACACTAACAGCAGCCATGTCAGGGCACTCGACGCTCCTACTGATGTTACCTACCACCACCACACTGCTTGTTCGGACTGTACTGGCCGGCCGACCGACCTACCCCGACCGAATAAGCAAGGGAGAAAACGCGCCTGTCCGGTGGCCGCCGCCGCCACCGCCCGGTAGACCACTGAGATCACGGCTGAGAGAGAGAAGGACAGACAGAGTAGTTAAGGTCCTACTTGTTGTTGTTGTTGTTGTCCCTTTTGCTGTTGTTGGTGTTGTCCCTGTTGCTGTTGTTGGTGTTGTTGCTGTTGCTACTGTTGTTGTTGGTGTTGCTATTGTTGTTGTTGGTGTTGTCGTCGTCGTTGCTGCTGCTGCTGGTGCTGCTGCTGTTGTTGTCGCTGCAGCTGTTGTTGTTGTTGTGGCTGTTGTCCTGTTGGCGGGCTGGACCAGCGAACTAAGCGACGCATGTGGGGACAGGCGAGCAGACACACTGACGGACAGATAGACAGGTAGACAGACAGAGACACAGGCAAGCCGTAGGTAGGCCAAAAGATACCGAGCTACACGCACACCTGCCTGCTTGCGGCCGGTCGCGAACTGTGGTGGTGGTGGCTACTGCGGGTGTTCGTTCGTTTGTTCATTCGATTTGTGTTCGATGGATGCAGAGAGAGAGAGAGAGAGAGAAAGATAGAGAGAGAGAGATACTGAATGGATGGAAATTAATAGATGGACGCAGGCTGGAATAGGGGGCAAGGGGGGAGGGAGGGGGAGAGGGAGAATAGGTAGATGGATGAGAAACGACACACGAGCCCGTCTGTGTGTCAGTGTCTCTCTGCCTATGGTTGTGTGTGTGTGTGTAGGCAGGTAGGCTGTTTCTCTTTCTTACCTGTCTTTCTCACCGCCTCTTACTAGCATCATCCTAGTTGGTGTAGTGGTTGCTCGTGGTGCGTGTACGCTTGTGGCCCTATCTATTGCTATCTCTCTCCTCCTATATATATATATATATATATATATATATATTTATATATATATATACATGTGCGTGTTTGTCGTGTATGAATGTTCTCTCTCTATTTGGTATGTAGAACACTTTTCCAGATGCGCAATATGACGACGACAACAACAACAACAACTGGCTTAGAAAATGGAGAAAAGCAGTAAGAGCCACAATCATAACCATACCAGTGGTAATAGTAATATGGCTACTGGTAGTTAGTGGCTGTCGCTGTAATAGGGAACAACAACAACCACAACGGTAACAATAGCAACAAGACTAATGACAACAACAGCAACAACAAGACTAGCAACAACAGCAACAACAAGACTAGCAACAACAACAACAAGACTAGCAACAACAACAACATTAACAACAACAATAACAACAATAATACTGCGACTGCGACCGGCGACAGCAGCACCCCTTCTCCCCCCCCCCCCCCTGTTGTCGTGTGTTGTGTGTGTTGCGCGGCTGGCGTCGGCGTCAAGGCGGACGAAACTCTAGAAAACTCGACAACCGCCGACGGTGCTTTTCTGCCTGTCCCCTCTGTCACCGTGTTGGCCAGAACCCTTGCCGTCTTTCACGTCGCTGTTGTTGTTGTTGTTGTTGTTGTTGTTGTGATTGTTGTTGTTGAAGTTGTCGTTGTTATTGTTGTTGTTGATGTTGTCGTTGTTATTGTTGTCAGTGTGTTGTTGATGATGTTGTTGTCGTTGTATAGTTGTCAGTGTTATTGTGCGGACTAAATTGCCTATTCCACTTCCAGAGGAGGAGGAGGAGGCTAGTAGCCCGTCCCGCCCCGTACTGAACTTCGCGCGTCGTCAAACTTTCCTCTGCGAGAGGAGAACGAGACACGCCAGTCGACGCAGCACCAGCAGCGGCAGCAGCAGTAGCACATCCAACAGCAGCGATACCAAGGCAACAAGCAGAATCGAGCGCGGGCTAACAGGAGACAGACTGACTGTCAGATAGAGCCAGAGGCAGCGGCAATGCCGACTGATCACAAATCAGGCCGGTCGGGATTGCTACGGCTGATTCTACTACTACAGTAACTACTACTACATCTACTTTACAGCTTCTACTGTTAGTGACGATTATTACGACCGACTTACTGCAACCACTACTACGCTATTATCAAACTATTATGAGGGATGACGTCAAAGACAACAACAGCAACAGCAGCAGCAGTAATAACAACAACAACCACGACAACAGCAGCTTCAGTAACAACCGCAACAATAGCTGCAGTAACAACAACCGCAACAACAACAGCAACGATAGTGGTTGTGGTGGAGGCTTATAACGACCGCGACGTCGCTAGCCTACAGAAGGCGTCAAGGCCAGTCAGGACTGGAGAAACGCTTCGCTATCGTCCGCCTCCACACAGAGGCGAGCGGCTCCATCTAAGGCAACGTATATTTTTTTCGATACAGTATGGTCGTCTGCCGATGTCGCCACAGTCATAATTGTTAATTGTTGTTGTTGTTGCTGCTGTTGTTGTTGCTGCGGTTGTTGTTGTTGCTGGTGTTGTGTTATTGTTGTTGCTATTGTTGTTGTTGTTGTTGTTGCTTCCAGTCACCTGGATGGAAGGAGACTACCGCGTTGGGGTTTTCTTCAAGAATCAAGTTCGCTACAATAGCCCCTCCCTCTTAATTTTTTAGCATCCGCTGATTGGCCTTGAATAAGTCGATGACCTTAATGTCCTGCGTTTTTTCCGGAGACGAGAGGAGACGGGGGGGCGGGGGGGGGGGGGGTGGAAGGGGAGGAGGGCACCAAGCAAACGAATTTTTCTCGCAAACAGCTTCTTCTCGACACTGTTTTCGATGAGTAGACGGACACGCTCGCTATGCTTATGTGTGCAGGCTCCAGTTGCTTGGCCTCAGTTGGTGAGGCCGAGCCAACAATGACAGTAAAGCCGACTGACTGTATGCAGTACTCTCGACAGGTATGCGGACTCGATTGTCCGTATGCAGCACTCTCGACGGGCCGACATGGCGGCTGATATGAGACCACAAATGGTGGCACAAAAAATGGCGACACCAACGCCAGCCAACTGTAACGAACGAACGAACGAACTTCATCGGGGATCGGCGGATAGCAGTAGATTGCATGCGTTGCTATGTCACGCCGCCGCCTCGGTTCCTCGTCGCGGTCTGCGGTTGGAGTTCGTCCCGGCCGTCGGCGAGTCGACAAACAGCATGCGACAGCTGATGATTATGATTACAGGACAGCATTTGTGATCGAGTGTGCCGTTTGTTGGCTGCCTGCGTGCATGACGTTGTTAACGGAACAACGGAACTAGTTTGTGGCCGAAGCACACTCGGTGCCGAAGCACACTCGGTGCCGATGCACACCGGTTCGGATTGATTGTGCGCCTGCAGAAGGCAGATGAAGCACATTTCATCACCGTCATCATCATCATCATCATCATTATTATCATCATCATCATTATCATCAGCGGTATCATCATCATTCCACATGAGCCATTATTATCTTATTATCGACTTGGGACGGTGGCGCACAGCTACAAACGCCATGGATTCAGTGCCGCCAACCAGTTTAGCCGCTAATACTAGAATACGTCTGGCCATTAATAATCAGAGCAGCAAGCGATGACGTCAGCAGCAGCACAACAACAACAACAACAACAACAAAACAACAACAACAACAACAACTACTACTACTACTATTACACAGGCCCGCAGAGCAGCAGAATAGCTTCGTATATAATGCGGGCGCCATTCCTCTTTACTGATTCTGCCATTAACGAGAACAGCAACGACAAAATCATCATCATTGACGGCAACAACAACAACATCATCATCATCATCATTGGCAACAACAATAACAATAATAACAACAAAATCAATGACGTACAGTACGTGACTGCACCAGTGTTACCTCCGGTGTCGGCTATCGATGTTCTTCTACTACGAACGGCAACCGCAAAAACAATGAGAGCAACAACTGCCACCTTGTCGTAATATTCCAGCAAAGGCAAACGACGTCCGTATTACCGTAATGACGCACGGCAGACGGCAGAAAAAGGACGCCATCATAAAAATCACGCCACGATAACAACTGGCACGCTCACCACGTATCACCACGGCCACTATATCACGGTCGTTCTTGTCTAGACTAATAAACCACTACCTATAAAGACTGTTAGAGGTGCGCTACAACCTCTCCTCCTCTCTCCTACTCGTATGATACGATCATGCCCCCCCCCTCTCCCTCGGAGGTGCTGCCGAGAACGTCAATTCAATTCAACGGCTGTGAAGCGAGTACGCGAAGTGTAGAGGACTTCGACGCACCATGACAAGCCTAGCCTCACCATACATGCTAGGCGACATTACCCGAGGGTTCGTTGACCCTCGTACTTGGTTCGTGCCGACCAGGCTATGCTGTGTACGAGAAGCCACCATGGGCCGCTCCCATGTTCGAGCTGCAAAGAGAGCCACTGGCCACCACCTGATCTGCATGTAGGGACCAGCCGTCTCTCGGAGGGGTCGCCCCAAACGGAGACCGCATTGCCACGCGGCACATCGAGCATCAGACGGCTGTCTGGGGGGATCGGCCGCTCGTTTCTCCCCACTGGCTAGAATCAGCCGTTTCCCTGATCTTCTGTGCCAAACCGCGAGTGAACGGGCCCGGTTCGCAAAGGGTCTCGAAGGCTAGTAGGGTAAAACCCGTACGGGTACCCGATGTTCTGGTACTGGTAGAGTGAGGTATAATATCAGTATACAAAACACAGCCATAGGCATGATGCTTCCTCCTTCTCCTGGCTTGGCACGCAATGAGGCTGCAAATCGAGCCTCCAAGCTGCGCTGAGACAACTAGGGAAAGATTGACGTGAATTGGAGGAATGGCCAGACGAGAAGCATAGGCGGACGATAAATTGTTGATAAAATAAATGTCCATTAGACGTCTTTCTTTCACCAGGCAAAGTATCGACTCGAAACACTTCCATACGCAATGTAGAGGACTAGACTTCTGGAAAATTTACAGACAACGTACGGTAGTACAGTACGGAACACATACGGTAGTAAAGTAACACGACAGTGAAATAACCATATGTGTGTACGATATTTACCGCGTATATATATATATATATATATATATATATATATATATATGTATATATATATATATATATATATATATATATATATATATATATATATATATGTATATATATATGTATATATATATATATATATATATATATATATATATATATATATACAGGTAGCAGGCCGAGCTAAAGGACAGAATGGCCGGCCGAGCCCGCCTCAACCCAACAGGATACGGCTAGCCGGGGCACTGTATCAGCACTGTATCGCTAGCGGCTTTCTCGTCCATTCCACAGAGAACCAATGAACGAACGTCTGCTGTCTACCCGGATTAGCGGCCCGGATAGTAATACGACTGCTACTACTACTACTACTACTACCCGCTAAACCACTAACCAAACGATCAGCAACGCATCCAACTGTTACTAACTCGTGCATAACTATGGCCGGCCCCGTGCCACCGACTATCGCTTCTCGCTTCATCTAGAAGTGCGCCGCGCAGCGCAGCAAGCATCCTGTCGCAAAGTCGACGGCGTTCGTCGATGAATAAAGATCGACAGACTCGGACACGGATACGGTCAGCTTACGACAATGATTATTATTGCTGTTATTATTATTATTAGGCGCAATAAGACACATCTTTTTTGTGGTTTTCCGTATAGCGCCTCACGATTGGAATCGCGTGCCGTGTCGGAAGAGGCAAGCGTCGCCCACATTTGTCATCACCTTGTATACGCATGCATATACTTATGCATGCAAGTTTGTATGTGGTACATCTCTCCATTGTCTCCATCTTGCTCATCTTTGTCGGTCTCGCTTTGACCTGGCAATCTGCAATATATGTAGCTGGTTTGCGTGAGCCGTCAAGCAAGCCCATCAAGCAAAATCGATCCCGAGGTGGAGGCGCTGTAAAAACAGCGCCTCCTGGCAGCGGCGGCGGCAACAACAACAACAACAGCAACAACAACAACAACGACAACAACTGTTTCTCCAAGTGTGGTGGTAGAGGCGCTTATGGCCGCAGCGTCTATGGCGGCGTCTGACGGCGATGACGACAAGTAGACGATGACGAGCGTTTCGTCATCAACTTCATCATTAAGTTCGCGCGCCGTGACGTCAAGAAGTACCGCATCCAACGCCGCCCGAACGCCCGTCCGTCCGTCTGTCTGCTATAGAGAGCAAGGTGTTTGTTCAATTCAGTGGAGGAATGGACCCATCATCCTAACTAACATCACCGCTACCACTACCATGACCGTGATCATCATCATCATCATAATCATTATCACCATCATCATTATCATCAGCAGCAGCAGCATAAGCATCATTCTCATTAGCTGCGGCGGCGGCGGCGGCAGCACCAGCATTATCATCAGCTTCCTATTGTGCCCACACGTGACGTCACACCCTTTACTGTGCCATTGTAATTGGTGTGTTTCAACGTCGGTATGATGATGATGATGATGATTAGTCGGCAGACAGACAGACAGACCTAACTACAACAACACCAGCAGCAACAACAACAACAACAACGACAACACTAGCAACAACAACAACAACAAAACTAGCAACAACAACAACAACAACACCAGCAACAACAGGAATGGACAACGATGGTGCGCACGACAAAGCCGGAGGCCGAGGCTACACACACAGGAGCGGAACGAGCTCATCAGTCAAGACATTCTTGCGGCGAGCAGCAACAGCAGCAGCAGAGGTAACAGCTGCAAACAAAACCAACAACCACAGCAACAACCACAACCACAACAACAACAACAGCAGCAACAACTACAACAACCACAATAGTAGCACAGGTGTGCGGCCTGTTCGCCTGTCTCGCTGCCTTTGTTGTTCCTACGGAAGGCATTCGACTCGTGCCGTCGAACATGGCTGGCGCGTGTATGAGACTCGTGCGTCACGACTGGAGGCACGTTGTTGTTGCTCTTGTTGTTGACGTTCTTGTTGTTGTCGTCGTTGTTGTTATTGTTGCCCTCTAGACGACTAACGTCTCTCTATCTTGATGTCTCTGAATGCTATTAGGCAGGCTATCATGCATAGAGGCAGTCGCTCCATAGATTTCACTCCATATGTGCGTCATCCAGCAGCAGCAGCAGCAACAGAAGCAAACGATTGCACCTACGGCATATGCAGACGCAAACGACGCTATCATCAGACGTCGTTCTCCTCGTACATCACGGAAAGCACGTACTATTTGTAATAATAATAATAATTATAAATCACGTACGTAATACACACACACACACATATAATGTATAGAACTAAATACAATGGAATAAAAGCAACTTTATTCACAAAATGAAGTGTTACCACTGCTTATAAATATATATATATATATATAGTATTTTATTATTTAAAACTTTAACCTAAAATCTGCAATTTGTAGTAAGGATCGCTCAGAAAAGATGCGTTCCGCGCCGAAATCGAAGTCGTAACGGCTTCGCCGTCAGAGTCGCCAGTATTACGGTCTTCTACTCCGTCTGGTCGATCATAAACATGCATAAGCAGCAACTTATATATATATATATATATATATATATATATATATACACATATATGTATACATAAAACTGTACGAGCAGACGGAGCATAAGCGGCCTTAAAGCTTACAGCGACAGCATCATAGCCTAGCATGGTCAGATGCCGCCACGCGAGATCAAGTCCCATACGACATGCGATACGGCGACATTTGTTCGACACAATGACAATGCGATAGGCCCCCACCGCTGGCAGCGTGACCTCAACAAGTATGCATACTACTACTACTTACTATCTATATATTATATATATTATATATATATATATATTAATATATATATATATATTATATATATATATATATATACATATTATATATATATATATATATATATATATATATATATATATATATATATATACATATATATACATGTTACCAAGACCGCCATGCAAGTTATACGTGTGTGCTGTGGCAACTGACGACAGGCTAACAGACGCCATGAGAGAAGATGACAGTCACAACTCGGCGGACCAACAGACAGACAGACAGACTATGTTGAACGAACTATCCTTTGGCCCGATATACATTTGCCAATTGTCTGTATTTCAATTTCGCCTACTGACATCGCGTTGTGCTGGCAAGCAATTGTTGCTGCTGCTAGTACCCCTACTACTCCCCTACTACTACTAGTAAAGTTTTCGGGCTGTTGTCCCTCAGCCAAGATTTAACGTCCACGGAACTGTTTTTCACATTACTGCTTCATAGACGGACTACCCCCCATAAATACAAATGTGCAGCGGTGGGGTTCGAACCCGCGCACCTGCTATGTGTCTCCTCCGGTTGCGAGGCGGAGACTTAATCCACCACGCCACCGGGCTCAACCTACTACTACTTTTTTTTTTTTTTTTTTTATTATTGAATGTATGTTACAACCATTTCCAACGGAACTACTTTCGTTTTACTTCATTGAAAATGGAGGACCTACTACTACTACTACTAATATTCTTTGTGGCTCTACCACGGCGGCGAGTACTGGTACTTTGGTTTGACTACCACCAACTGGATGAGCTACTACTGATGCTAGCACGAATGCCAAGCACCAACTGCTGAAGCTGCTATCACCATCACCACCACCACCACCACCAGCCGGTGCATCGCGGTGTGCATTTTTCTGTGTTTCTATTCAATTGGAATTGATCTTCCTCCTCCTGATAGCACTGTTGTTGTTGTTGTCGGTGGTGGCGGCGGCGGCGGTGGTGGTGGTGGAGCAGCATTTTCTCTCTCTCTTATTGCCGTGATTATTCCGGGAAGGCGTAATCAGAGTCGTCATTGTAAGACCATTAGAACGAGTAGACGAAATAGAAAAAGAAGAAGAGGAAACACAACAAGTAGTGGAGTAGTGCCTTCTACGACCACGGCTTCGTTACGACTCTTCGCTGGGGTGTGGAGAATAATAACGGGATTCTTCTAGAAGAACGCCGACACATACCGCTGGCTTAGCAGTCCGCGCCCGAGCAGTCCTTCACAAAAAGCCGTGACGACGGCCCGGCCTCGACTGCGATGCGGCGACAATGCTTAGTGCTATTATGAATCCAACTGTAATAGTAATAATAATACTACTAACAACCAGATCTATGATAACAATGGCTTTCTAATCATATACACATATATATATATATATATATATATATATATATATATATATATATATATATATATAGGTATGCTGTTTTGCATGTGTCTCGTTGAATTGCCACGAGCTCCTCGCAGTCGAGGACGCCACAAAACGACCCCACTCAAAACGAAACGCACGAAGCGCAGCGAGCATCGAAGTGCTGGTGCTGCTGCTGCAGTGCGCATTGTCTGTCAATTCTTGGTCATGAAACTAGCCAACTGAGTGCAATATAGATGCTGTATATCGTTAAATGTGGTTACGCTAGTACACTAGAATTAACATTAACAGTGTTTAAAGAGGTTGTTTTTAATTCTAGACAATCCTCCGTCCCCTACGGGCTTGGAACTCCTCTAGGGGCATAACTTCAATGCACCGAGGGCCGGACATGTTGACATAGCTAGGGTGTTAGCAGTCCTTGTGGCAGCATGGCCGCTGACTCTCAGCGGTATGGTTCATCATAGATTTTCAATTAGCATGGCTCAAAGAAAATTTGATCAACAACAGGGACCGACGAACCGGCAAAACTCCGGTATATGACAACAATGACTAGGAGGGCACTAGCTCTCTAGCTCTCCCACGCCGCCGCAAGCTGGTGCACTGTTGTCTAATAAGCACCGAATGCAGCGTTCCATATGCTGCTAGAATCAGGATAGTCGCATCATGTAGCATGATTTTGAACTCGGTAATCGCTACTCAACAGATAACAATGGGTGTTGGGAATCTAGACGTGCGTTATATATATATATATATATATATATATATACTACCGTTATTTCGAACCCGTGGATATATATATATATATATATATATATATGAAAAATTAGAGAGCATTGCAGGAGTTCGTTCAAGGAGCCTAAACACTGGGCACACTACAGTATGGCGCAGTACACTGCATATAGTGTATAACAGACTCTTAGGCGACGGCGGCGTCTCCTCCCTCGGTTCAAGCCACGCTAATTGGGTTGTTGCCGCCGTTAAAGGACTCAAAAAGTACCCTTGTACCCAAGAGTACGAGAGAGATATAGAGAGAGAGAGGACCGACATCTAAACCAGCACTTTTATCTAACCCAACAAACACCCACAACCAACAATCAGATCCAGATGAAGCAGAGGAGTGGGGGGCCGAGAATATCTATCTGTAACAGCAACATAGCGCTGCCGCCGATTTTAGTACGTTTTTGAATCGCGCGCGCGCACGCCTCTCGTCGGCGACTGTACTGCAGCCGGAAGTTGCAGTTGCGTTGTTCGAGTTAACGGAGCGCACTTCCAGTTAGTGCCTGGTCCTGGTCAGTGCCAAGGGCAAACGAAACGACTCACCACCACCACAAGCGCCTTATGATATGCTTAAAGTCACAACTGGAGTATCGGCAAGCCGCGGCGCAAAGTAACCTCGTAAGCAGTATTCCATAATCGAAAAAGAAATTAGGTGTCGACTTATATTATTCACGTTCGGGAACGGCAGGGCGGAGAAGAGGAGACGAGGGAGAGATGCTAAAAACGCAGGACGTTCGCTTTTAAAAATAGTCGCGCATTGTCCAACGATATGTGATCGTTTCATGGCGCGTTTGAAATATGATTGCTATCCTTCGCACATATATATATATATATATATATATATACACACATATGCATATATGCAGGTAAATCAAAAAGTTCTGATACTGGTAGATAAAGACTAAATATGTATTTAATCTGTCCAAAGTCCAAAGTGTTTTTGCTCTTTCAAACAAACTCCTGCTCGCTGTACTGCCGCTGTGTGCCACCATCTTTCCCACTCTTTGAAATACGTCCTTTAAACGCGTCGTCTGTGTTAAGTTGCTCCTGCGACGTTTGTTTTTCTCCTCTGTAGTCTCGAAACGTTGTCTTTTCGATTTGTTCTATTCGTGGTTATCGCAAGATGTCGCAAGAAGGTAGGTTATAGGAATGCAGCGCCAGCAAATAGGCAGGTTACGAAACTATAGATATGAAATGTTTTATCAAATAGTCCGCAATCAGCAACGATGTGTGTGCCAGCGCCGGCGCGATGTCGTGATGAAGTTGTTTGCCTAGAGTTCAGGTCTGTTGCGTCGGAGGACCTCGCTCAAGGTCTCGCTTAAAATGTCAATGCGGTAGTATTCCGCGTTGACTGCAGAACCAGGTGGCAAACACTCGTGGATGATTCGCTTGTAGCCGAAAAAAAAAGAGCCAAAAGGACCTTGCTGTTGGATCTGCTCTGGACGAATTTCTTTCGGTCGACTCTCTCTCTCTCCTTGGAAGCACCACTGGGAGAATTGGGCTTTGGTCTCGATCGATGTCGTAACCATATACCCTAACGCGTCTCCTGTAACCACGGCTCTGAAGCCACTCGGGGTCTACTGCTCTCGTCTGAACGTTCAATTCGGACATTTGCCGATGGACGCTCGTTCATTTGCTGGTAATTCAGCATTTTTAGAACGAACTTCGCTGCCAGTCTTCTGACGCATAGAATGTCGGTCAAGACTGTTAAAACTGATCCATAAGATATCTCCAATTCCTCAGCTCGTCTCTCTTTCTCTCTCTCTGATAGTAATTCGGCGGTCGTTGAATAAGATATGACGAACGTTTTTTAAAGCGTTTTTCTGTTATTGACGTTCACGACCGCCCCGAAACTTAGCCTGCGTGCAGCTGATGAATGACCCTTCTAAGCAAAACATACCCCGGAAGACCTTGGTTGTGTTGGCTCAATTTTTCAAATTCAAAGTACTGGAACTTGTGGATCCGCCCTCGTATATATATATATATATATATATATATATATATATAGCGGTGCACATTGTATGTTAGTGATTCGTTCTATCGTGACGGGATTATTGCAATAGATTATTGTTGCTGTTGTTGCTGCCGTTGTCTTCAACATCAGCGGCGTTGATGCACCGCGGTGGCGCTAAATTTCTTCAATATGTGTATGCTGTTCGAAACAAGCCCTGCCGGCCGCTTATTGTTGTTGTTGTTGTTGTTGTTGCTGTTGTTGCTATTCAGTCATGATTATTGTTGGTTGTGGATGATGAGAATGCGCATAGCCAGCAGCTATCGCAACCATCCCCTCGCGTCGCGTCGATATTG
The DNA here is from genome assembly GCA_003439945.1 of Dermanyssus gallinae. Lineage (NCBI taxonomy): Eukaryota > Metazoa > Arthropoda > Arachnida > Mesostigmata > Dermanyssidae > Dermanyssus > Dermanyssus gallinae. The sequence goes on from QVRM01003087.1 coordinate 127,312, forward strand.
CTGGTTGGTCACGACGCCAGCCCACAATGACTATGATGATACTGGTGATGATGCTGGCGGCTCGCTGGCTGGCTGGACGCCCTGTGGCCCTGAAATATTCGGCGCTGGCGCCGATCATACGCTCACTACGCAATCGGAATGATCGTATCAGTAATCATTATTATTATCATCATCATCATCATCATAGTATAAATAATTATTATTTTGTGGTTACGATATTAATCAATATCGTTGTCACCATCATCATCATCATCATAGTAGAAATAATTATTATTTTGTGGTTACGATATTAATCATTATCGTTGTCATCCTCATCATCATCATTACCATCATCGTCGCCATTATTATCATCATCATCGTCATCACCGCCACCACCACCACCGTCACGGCCACGGCCACCGTACAAAGGCAAAGGTTGACGACAATGAGTCGCTTGACCATCTCGTCACGTTTAGGTACGGCGTTCGGCGACAACGACGACGACGACGACGACTTCGGTCGCTCGTCGAGATCTTTATAGCGGCGACGTCGCCTTCGTCGCCCGGCATACTATGGATTTGAAAGGAGGCTGGCGTCGCCGGCGCGGTGGCCCCAGCCCTGACTGATTGTCCGCGACCACTGACGACACAAACTCACTTGTGCCGTCTGCGGCGAACTGAACCAAACAGGCTGAGCACAGACAGACAGACAGACAGACAGACACCACAACCATCAGAAGAACGGCGCGAAAGAAATCAAAAGACAAGCGAGGAGAAACGCTAACACGGTAATGACAAAGACGACGAACATATATGTGTATATATATATATATATATATATATATATAATATGTATATATATATCGTATAGCTGTAGGTGTAACGGTAGTAGTAGTAGTAGTAGAAGTAGGGGTTTGTAGTACAAGTATTTCGTCATTGCGGAAAATGTTAGACTACTGTTGAATAGGATTAGTCTGCCTCCTCCCCCCCCCTCTCTCTCTCTCTCTCGCTTGCTTTAACCATAGGTAGTGGTGGGGGGGGGGGGGTAGTAATGGGGGGGGGTGGGAGGTGGCGACGTCGTCACGAACGACCGGACGAAGGTCACCACGTAAATCAGTTGCTGATCAGTTTGCGCGCGTGATCGGAAAATGTTTCTCCTGCTTCCCCCACACAAACATACACACATATCTAACACACACACACGGCTAAGCGGGCAAACTAACAAACAACAAGATGATGATGATGGCGATGATGATGGCAGCAGCAACACCAACAACGATTGACTATGTCGACTGACATATTCTGTATGCGCACGCGTCTTTGCATTACGCACACGTGCATTTATGTGCAGGTGATTGGGTATGCATCCGTACGTGTGTGAATGCCCGCGTACATTTATATATAATAACTTTTTTTTATAATATATATATATATATATACATACATATATGTATGTGGCTATGTATGAACGCACGCGTATATATATATATATGTATATATATATATATATATATATATATATACATGTATGTGACTATGTGTGAACGTACGCGTATTTATATATATATATATATGAATATGCAAGAAAGTCTGTGGTGGGCGCCTGTGTGTGTGGCTGCTGCTGTGGTAATGGAGCATTGGGGACCACTGGTTGGCTCATTGGGGAAAGGGTGACCTTCACGACGACGACAACGACAACGACCACGACCGGTTCTGGCTCTCTTTGCCGTTATCGTCTTTTCTTTTCTTCGGCCTTTTTCGACGTTCATCAGTCGGTTAGCCGGTTCGGTTCTGTCGCTGGATAGCAGGATCGCTCTACATAGCTCGCATAGATCGGCGTTCGTTTCCAACGCTCAGCCATCACAGCGACAATGCCGCATACACCAAGCGAGTAGGTAACGTGGCTCTGGTACTGTTTACGTTCTCACTGGCAGCTGCAAAACTAACCGCATGATTGTGCTGTTACGGCTGCCGGTACGGTGTTGCGGCATCGGACAGCGACTAAATCGGGCAAAGCTCGCAGCGGCAACAACATCAACAATAACAACAACAACAACAACCACAACCACAGCAATAACAATAACAAATCTAAGACTACCACGGAATAGCAACCGACCAAAATCGTCTGCATGTATATGTAATATGCCATCGATGCGGATATCGATCTATCTTTCTTTATACCCAAGCCAGAGGACAATTAATAATGTAGAGCAGTATTTCACCGCATCAACGGTAATTAATTAGTCAATCAATTATTGTATTGTCATGTCGCTGTTTTGCAAGTATGTCAGCGGAAAAATAACTACCTCATGTCGCAGCTCGAACGAGAACATCAACAACAGCAACAACATCAACAACGGCGACGACAACAATAGTAGCAATCATAACCGTAGCTGGCGTAGCGGAAAAGATTGTCATGCTTTTAAATGCCAAATTGTCAGCAGCAGTTATTATACTAACAACAACAACGATAACAACAACAGCCACAAACACAACAACCTCCCGAAGACGAGGTGACATCTGAAGTGTCACAGCTTCCGCCAAAGTATATAAACCAGCAGATATGCGACCCGAAAAAGTTGCGACACTCGACAAACAGCAGAACGCTGGTTTGCATGAAAGAGATCACGAAAATTAGATCGTTGTTGGCCAAGGGCCGGCGGTAGTTCTCTCGATCTCGATTAAGAGAGCAGGATGTCTCTCTATCGCAGCGTAGTAGATGGGAAAGAGCGTGCCGGCTACTAGGGGAGCGCCTTTGCGGCTACTAGGCGCGCCAGTTACGGCAGCGGTTCAATCGTCATGGTTTGTGCGGGTGCAATTTGCTATGGGGCAACAGGACCGAACCCCACAGGTCACCCAGGAGGTCACTCAAGGCAGCGATGGATCTCATAGGAGAAACGAGTTGAAAAATGTCAAATCCCATACGGTACGTTGATAGGATTGTGACACGACCCACGTGAAGCCCTGCGCAATACCTACAGGGCCATTGGTGACAATTCTAGCTTTTGCTAGGTCGTAAACTCTGCTCTTGTTCGGGAGCATCTCGCAGAACCTTGAATTGGCTTCACGAAGTGTTGAGCTGAGCCGAATTCCATCAAACTGTGTGGGAGATACTGAAACGGCGAGTTGGGGCGAGAAATACAGCTCCAACAGCTCTTCCGAACCTTCTGAATACTATGCTCGAGGCGTGGAATATTGTCCCACAACTGATGAGCTGATTAGATCAAGACCAGATCGCGTGGCGGCGGTTATGAGAATACGTGACAGTATTAGAAACAATCTTATTTTAATTGTGGTATTGCTAGCATATTTTCGCTATGTTTGATTCAATTAAAATCAATTACATGAATAAAAACAGAAACCCTAACGCAACCTTCTAGTTCTGTTTTGAAGCAGATCTAATTATTTTTCGATTGGTGTTGTCATTTCTAATATTGTTCTTTATTCACCATTATTAGTAGATCCACCTAATAAGCCGTGCTGTTAAAGCACCTCAATTACAGAAGCTCATCACGAGCTATGATGCTTAATTCTAAACATTTCATTGCGTAATATCGGTCGATATCGATTTCACCACAGTGTTGGCGTATGCATTTGTTAGTTTGGAAATATTTTCTCTATATATATATATATATATATATATATATATATTAGGTAAGTCAAAAAGTTCGTCGGCTTTCTGGGACCACATTTTTGAAATTCCCGCGCTCTGCAGCAGGGCCGCCTGAGAGTGCGGCTGGGTGTTTACATTCAGGAGCACACCGGTGGCGGCGCGACGGTATACCGGTTCCAACTTTACCGTTTCGTTTGCGGAATTGGCAGCTGTTTGCAATGGAGAACAAAAATACGCATTTTCGACACATTATGTTGTCCTCCTACCGTGAAGGCATAAGTGCAGCGCAAACAACCCGGAGGATATGTGCAGTCTACGGCGAAAACGCAGTACACAAATCCACAGTCGAAAAGCGATTCGCCCGTTTCAAAACTGGAAACTTCAATTTCGAAGATGAACAGAAATCAGGACGACCCAATGTTGTAGAGACCGACGAAGTCATAAGCCTGGTTACTTGGAACCCAGGTTTGACCATAAAAGAAATTGAAGATGTAACGGGAGTCTCCCACGGAACCGTTTGGAATCGCCTCCATGATGCAGGTTTCTCGTGCAAGCGGAATATCTGGCTACCACACGACCTCAATGATAGGCAGCTTGAAGGGCGAGTCGATACCTGTCACGCACTCCTCCGGAAGAACTCGAATGAGCCATTTCTGAGGAGATTGATAACCGGCGATGAAAAATGGATACTCTACAGAAACGTAACACAGAAAAGAAGTTAGGTCCCCAGAGGTTCTCAGGCCGCAGGCCCTAAACCCGAAATTCATCAGAAGAAGGTTATGCTGTGCTGCTGGTGGGACTGTAAGGGCGTCGTGTATTTTGAGCTGCTTCCAATGGGTCAGGCGATCAACTCCGTCGTCTACTGCAGACAACTCAAAGATTTGAAGGCTGCAGTAGCAACGAAGCGCCCGGAATTGTCAAACAGGTGGGGCGTCACTTTTCAACATGATAAGGCGACACCACACAAAAGTTTGGCCACCCGGCAAAAATTGGCGGAGTTTGACTGAGATGTGCTGCCGCACCCAGCTTATAGTCCCGACCTCGCACCATCTGATTATCACTTGTTCAGGTCTCTGCAGAACGCCCTTGATGGCACAACATTTGAATCTTTGAAGGCTATAAAAATCACCTCACTCAGTATTTCGACGAGAATGACAAGACGTTCTGGGAGAAAGGAATCATGGATCTACCGAAGCGATGGGCGAAGGTTATCAAACAAAACGGTCAATATATCATTGAATAAAAATACTATTGTCTGCATAAATAAGGCTCTTTAAAATCGGGTAAAAAGCCGACGAACTTTTTGACTTACCTAATATATATATATATATATATAGAGAAAATATTTCCAAACTAACAAATGCATACGCCAACACTGTGGTGAAATCGATATCGACCGATATTACGCAATGAAATGTTTAGAATTAAGCATCATATATATATATATATATATATATATATATATATATATATATATATATACGAGTATATATATATATGGATAATTAGATGGAAATACATTAGAATAGAAATGGCGCAATATGGAATAAAGCAGTGATAATCCAGACAGAATTGCGTATGTTTATCTATAACGTGCCAAACAGTATAGAATTTCAGATTCTGAAGGGTCACTTCTGGTGGCCCTTGGTCGTATATATGTATATATATTAATATATGATTCCATATATAGATTTGCAAAAACGTCTAAGAATAATAACATAACGCTCTTTTTTATATTTGTTTATAAGAAGCATGGAACACCCATTGCTAGTTAAAAAATGAAGTTCTTTGCCATCTCTTTGTCTTACCAGATGTGACAAAAAAAATATTTATATATATATATATATATATATCTTTGTTTAATCAGAAAAACCGTACGTACGACTAGCAGGAAGATTGCCAAAGGTGCACACATCTTACCATAGGTGATTTCCGATCTTACGATAGGTGTCCGTAGAACAAAGGCCCAAGATATATATATATATATATAGATACGGTGTCTTTTGCTCTAGCACAATGAGGCAACCTTATTCTTGTCGAGCTTCAAGATGGTTAAGGATGCGGCTATATCATCTAACTGTAGCCAGCACCATTGTCGCACTAGTAGGGAACACGCGAGGTCGTGAAGGAGAACGTGGAGAGGGGAGAGTAACAGCTGCGCCGAAGGCGGTAAAGACAATACGATGGCGCCTATATACCACGGATCATCGACACTGAATCTCTCCAAGTGGCTGGTGAGTGAATGTGGTAAGCCGTGTTCTCTTTCCGGCTCGAAGAGTTCGATCTTTTCGTCTGACTGCGTTGCGATCATTCGTCGTCGCATCATTTTCATAATATTCAACGTTGTTGTTGGAGTCGTTCTCATCGTGTTTGCCATTATAGTCTACATCATAATCGGCGCCAACGTTATTGTTGTTGCCGCCGCAAACATAAACACGCGTACACAAGCTCCAGTGCGTATATATATATATATATATGGGACCGTCTTCTCCGGACGACAGATTTATTTAAATTCAGTGATTCCTCATTGAGCTTATAATTTACATATGGACATTTTGCAGAAAAGGCTAACGCCCGTATATATATATATATATATTTAACGAGTGGTAATTTTTTGACAATTACCATGTGGCTGGCGTAGTTCAGCTGAGCAAACTATAAGAGATAAAAACAAGCAAAAGGAAGGACTCCTAACAGAAGTAAGGCTGGCTGGTGGACGCGCACAAATGATTATGGCTGCCGCCTAGACTGCTACGACGATTAGCGCGACCTAGGTGATTTCGTTGTGTCGCTATGGTCGATTTGACGCAAACCCTACTGGGGCCTTGCATTTCGTGTGCTTCAATCTAGCGGGATCAGCCAGTTGTGGGCAGGCGTTTGCAACTGTTAGCACTGTTAGCGTAGCCGACGAGAACCGACCTGATGCCGAAATGAATTCTTCCATCATTGGTGGTCAACTGAGAAAACACAAGAACAGGAGAGCACTCTCCATGGCTTTGTGACAAAACGCCGCAGGACCGCCTCCTCGTCAACTTAACAAATAATAATAATAATAATAATAATAATAATAATAATAATAATAATAATAATAATAATATAATAATAATAATAATAATAATAATAATAATAATAATAATAATAATAACAATAATAATAATAATAGAAATAATAATAATAATAATTATTATTATTATACTTCTAGAAGTCGCACCGACAGCGCAACCGTCAGGCATATGTCTATCAGCCATCATGGGCATTCTTAAGCGCATTGAGATTGATGGAGCGCGGTCGTTTGTAGAGTGCGCAGTCACAACAGTAGCAACGTTAATGACTTGTTCGACCGCTCGTGGGGGCGCGTAAAGAAGAACAGCTGTTGATCATCATCTGCTCTAGCTTTCGGCCAACTCGAGAGCATTTCTCTGTCAGTCAGATCTGCCTGTCATAGGAGTATCTTTCTACAGGTTCGTCTGTAAATAGTTGTCTAATTGTCCAACTGTTTATTGACGCTGGCTTACGACGACGACGACGACCACTACAACAACAACCACAACGACAACATTCAACTCAACAACACTTCAACGCTTCAACAGCCAACAAATGCAACACAATATGCATAATACCGTACAACAACAACAACGCTTAGTTAGTCGATGTAGTGTTAATGATCGATTGCCCACTCGTTCTATGCCGAGGCTGTAGGAAAAGGAAAACAAAACAAGAAAAGAAAAGAAACAACAAAACGAAGAGCAAGAAAACGGGCAAAATCAAATAGAAAACGGGGCGTCGCCGCAGAGAGTGGTGCCTGGTGTGCCGAACCAATAAGGTGAGAATTTGATCTGAGAGGCATTTGATCTAGAGACAGCCGCCGGAGAACCGGTTTTTACAACTGCTGTTATTAATTGTGACTTCTAGGGTCGGTGGTATGCTGTCGCCGTAGGGCAGCGGCGATGAGGCCCAAGCAGGATGGAATGCCAGCAACTGTCAACAGAGTGTTCATGGTGTCAAGGCAAATGCCTGCATTAAAATGGCTCTTGGTGTTTGTTTGGTGAAAACCTGCGCCTTTCCCTGGTTATCATTACGTCGACATCAACAAGTTTACGTCACAACAAACAACATGGCGTCATAACACCAATAACAACAACAACTACTACTACAAAGCAATAACAACAGCAAAACAACAACAACAACAACG